>BGPR01001029.1:143027-328447 GCA_013235015.1 Araneus ventricosus | reverse complement strand
TTTAACGGAAAAATTAAAACTTTCAAAATTTATTGAAGCTTTAAGACCAGATATTAGGGTAGAAGTTAAAAAATTGGGTCCCAAAAATTTCAAATCTGCTGTAGCAATAGCTAAAAACATTGACAATGCTTTGAGTGATGATGGTGCAGAAATAAATGTCACAGATTCTGGTATAAACCAAATTTTATCACAACAATTGAGTACGAATAAACAAATTTTAGAACTATCTGAAAAAGTAAATGCTATATCTTCCCAAAATTTGTGTGTGAATAGTTTGACAGAAGCACCAGCAACCAACTCCAATAATGATCAAAGTAACCAACAATCTCCATGTCAAATTTGTGGCAAGTTAAACCACAAAGCCAATAATTGTTTTCATTATACCCGTGGCAATTACTACAGGGGTAATGTTAGGGCAAACTACAACAGAACTTTTCGTGCAAATAACTTTCATCCTTATCGCTCTCGTGCAAATCATAGGAGTAATTCTGGAAGAGGTTTCAGAGGTAATTTTAGATCTGTTTCTAATAGAGGTTTCAGAAACAATTTAAACTTCTAGAAGATTCTTGCAAACCACAAAAAAAAGAATTCTCTTTGGCAGGAATCTATAAAAAAAAGAGTTATGATTTTAAAAACAACAAAAAAGTGTCTCATGTAACAAAGAAAAAACAGACTAATGTCAAAGTATCAGAAAGGCATGATGGTGAGAAATCTAAAGATAAAAATGTAATCAAAAAGCAAAATTCTCAAACTAATAAATCAAAAAATAAAAATTCAGTTAAACAGCCAAATCAAAATAAAGAAAAAGTTCTAGATAATTCAGAAAACAAAGTATTAATGTCGTGCACTAACAATAGCAACAATCTTCCAATTGTAAATATAAAAATTTGTGGTATTCAGTTAAAATGTCTCATTGATTCAGGCGCTAATGTAAGTTTAATTCAGCCACACATTGTTGATCAAATCAAAACAAAAACTAAAGTTGAGTATATTTCAAGAATGGTCAGAATTAAAACAATAGATAACACAGTTGTTCCATACATGTCAGCAATCAATTTAAAATTCAAAATTGAAAAAAAATGGTTTTCGAATCAATTTTTTGTCACGTTAAACTCTTGGAATGCTCAGTATCATGCTATTCTTGGTTATGATTTCTTACAAAGAAATAAAGTTGTTATAGACACTGTAAACAAACAACTTCTAGTTGGTAATCAAAAATTTGATTTTGAGGAAAATTCTCCCACCAATGTTTGTAGTGAAACTACTGATTATGACATATCTGAAAGTGACAAAAACAAAAAAGAAAGTTTTGAGCAAATTAACAACAATTTTGGTGAAAAAGTTAATGTCAGCGAGGAAACTTTTCATGCGCTTAATGTCAAAATAGCCAATAATATTACAGTTCAGCCTTTTTCAACAGAAATTATAAATTTAAAAGTTCCTAAAAATATTTCAAAAAACAAAGATCTAATTTTTATTCCAAAGAAAAATAAACTAGGTTATTTAATCAATGAATCTCTAAATGTTCCCACTAATGCTAATCTTTTTCACACCATAATTGAAAATAACACAAATAAAGTCATTCATGTTAGAAAGAATACAATTATGGGCAAATTGTCAACATTTGATGTTAATGACATCATGTCTCCTTCTGAATCTGAAATTTATCAAATTAACAACTTAAACTTAAATGAAATTCATAAAATGCGCAGAGACGAGTTACTCAAATCTGATTTTAAACTTGATCATCTTAATGATAAAGACAAAAAAGACATGCAAGATTTACTTCTCAAAAATTATAAGGTATTTTCAAAATCATACAAAACTCTTGGGGAAACTTCAGCAGTAATCCCAGAATTTTCTCTCCTGCATAATTTTCCTCTTCAAACAAAACCTTATTCTATTCCTCTCATGGCTAAAAAATATGCTCAGCAGGAAATTAATAATCTTTTAGAGGCAGGTATCATTGAACCATCTTCTTCGAGTTATTGTTTTCCTGTAATTTTCATTAAGAAAAAACAAAATCCTAATGACAATAATTCTGAACCTAAATTCAGAATGGTTGTAGATTATAGACTTCTTAATAGCATAACTGAAACATTCAAAATTTGTCTTCCAAAAATTTCTGAAATTATTAAAAGCATTGCAGGTAGGAAAATTTATTGTGTTTTGGATTTGAAGTCAGCTTTCTTCCAAATAAAATTGAGGGATGAGGATAAGCGAAAACTTGCATTCTGTACAGAAATGGGTAATTTTCAACCGACCAGACTTCCTTTTGGCTCAAAAAACAGTACATCTTATTTTCACACACTAATTTCAAAATGTTTAAATGGAATCACAGGTAAAAATGTGCAATTTTTTCTTGATGACATTATTATTGCAGCAGATTCCCTATGTGAACTTAAAGTAACTTTGCAAGCAGTATTTGATAGACTCACAAAATTTAATCTTACTTTGGATCCAGCCAAATTGCAATTGTGCAAACCAGAAATTACTTATCTTGGTTTTGATTTAAATGCTAATGGTTTTTCTCCATCAGAACAGAATGTAAACAAAGTTACAAATTTTCCTAGGCCAAAAAATTTAAAGCAGGTACAAATGTTTTTGGGTATGCTAAATTATTTTAGAGGTTTGATTTATGATTATGCAGGTATTGTTGAACCGTTGGTAAAGTTAACAAAGAAAAATACTCCATTTGTTTGGTCAGTTGAATGTGAAAATGCTTTTAACACTGTGCAGGAAATCATTCTCAAAAAACCTACGTTAAAAAACTTTGATCCAAATTTGCCTATTTCATTAATTACTGATGCTAGTAAAATTGCTATTTGTGGTATATTATTGCAAAAGAAGGACAATGTTTACTATCCTTTAGAATTTTTTTCTAGAAAATTAACACCAGCAGAATGTAAATATCCTTCGATACGAAGAGAATTGCTTGCTATTTATGCTTCGGTCAAACATTTTCATGATCAATTATTGGGGGAAAATTTTGAACTCTTAACTGATGCTAAACCATTAACTGAATATCAAAGTCTTGACAAAAAGCCAGAAATAGTTGCTAGGTGGTTATTGTATTTAGGTACTTTTTCATTCACTCCCACTCATATACCTGGTAGTCTAAATCCCGCTGATTTTCTATCCAGAGTTGTGGAAGAAAATTCTTTAAATGTAAACAACATCACTCTTTTTCAACCTAATGATAAACTTTCCATGCAAAACATTTCAATTGAACAAAAGCAAGATGCAATTTTAAGCAAAATTATGAATGATTTATCTGTCAACAAACAATGTAAACAATATTTTCTTGATGTTAATTCAGGTTTGTTAATGATAAAAAATGCACATAAAAATAAAAAGAAAATTGTAAATAGAATTGTAATTCCTAAATCTCTAATTAAAGTTTGTTTTGAAACTGCCCATGCTCCACATTTTGGTGTTAGGAAAACTTTTGAATTCATTAGACATAAGTATCAATGGAAAGGTATGTACTTAGATACAAAAAATTTTTGTGAGCATTGTGAAAAATGTCTAGAAAACAAACCAAAAGCCAAATTAACTCAAACACAAATGATTCCCAAAAGAAATCTTGCACCAGGTCAGTGTATTGCTATTGATGTCGTTGGTAAACTTCCTAGGTCCACCGACAACAAAAATTTTATATTAACTATAATTGATCACTATAGTAGATATTTAGAAGCCTATCCTTTACAAAATATCACTTCTAGAACTATCATTAATTGTTTAAACAAATATTTTGCCAATTTTGGTCTTCCAAAATTTTTAATCACTGACAATGCCACTAATTTTATCTCGAATGAGATGGTGGAATTTTTAGACAGGTTAAATATTCAGCATAGAAAATCTTCAATTTACTATCCAATGGCAAATGGTTTACTTGAGAGAGCTCACAGAACAATGAAAGAAAGTTTGGCATCAATGTGTGAGAGTACTTTTCAATGGTCAGAGAAACTTTTATTTTTCAAATTGTATTATAACAATTCAATTCATTCTGTAACAAAATTTGCTCCAGCAGAAATATTTTTTGGCAGAAAGCAAAATCTACCTTTAGATAGCTTTTTTGAACCTATTACTGTTGAAAATGAATCAAAATATCTGAAAAATATCAGAAATAATATGTGTTCCATAAGAAATGAGTTTGCAAAAAATGAGGAACAATATTTCAAAAACAATGCTCCGCACATCAAGGGTCGTAAAGTGCCAAATTTTAATTTGGGCGACAAGGTATTTGTTAAGAATTTTTCTCATCCACATGTATTCCAGGAGAAATATAAAGGACCTTTTGAGATTATAAAGATTTTAAGAAGTAATAATTATGTCATTAAGAGTCTTAAGGACAACAAAACAATGAAACTTAATGTAAGCAAAATTTTTAAACAAGAGCAGCCTAGGCCAAACCTTAGGAATTAAAGAATTGTTGTGAAAAAGAGAAAAAATTCTTTAAAAATAACATTTATGTCTATAATTGTTTTACAATTTAATTGTGATATAGAATTTTATTTACTTCTTTTTGTATTGATAAATGCCAATCATAAAAGTGTCGACACATAAAACAGATGTATTATATAGCTTTACAAAAGTTTCTTACTATTTTTTTTTCTATGTCAAGATTGTTATTCTGTATATGATGGTGATGTCTTCCATTTTATATCATTTTACTCATTTTGTCAGGCTGGTCCGAAAATGTAGTGAATAGGATATAGGTCTTGATAGGAGTGAAGGTGTAAGAAGTTTTATATATAAAAAAATTATACTGCATGAAATTGCAGCCCTTTTGAGGCTATATACATCACAACTGATTGACTTTTATTTCAGGGAGTTTCAATTCTGTATCAAGACATATTTATTTTCCTATTGTTTTGAATGCTCGAAATATTTTTAAGAAATGAAGAAATAAATGAATAAATTTGAAAAAATATTTAGTATTGTGGATAAAATTGTATGGCATAATTTTTACATGGTATTATGATGTGTTTTGAAATTTTTGTTGTGGTTTCTTGGAGGAGAGTGGAGAAAGTAAAAGCAAGAATGTAAATATGTATATAATTATGCAATATTTTTTAAATTTTATGTGTATAATGTTCTATGTGTTAATAGAGTAAATTTTGAATATGTTTTCAGGAAAATGATTCCAGTCAATTTGCAGCAAAAATTTTTTTCCCGTTGGGGGGGGGAGATGTTAGATTGCAAATATTGCATTAACATCTTTTTTTCGGTTTTGTCAGTATTTTTAATTAATTTAATTCTTCGCCACTAAAGTTTCTTTATTTTCTTGTGGCAACTTTGGCTAATTTTGAAATTCAAACGTTAATTTTAGCCGTTTCATTTATTTTCTAAATTTTACTTAATTATTTACTTTGTTTTCGATTTAATTATTATTTGTCTTAACTTTTGTTGTTGTTTCCATTAAGGTTTCAACTTTATTAATTTTTAAATTCAAATTTTGCAACGGGACTATTTCTTCGCCATCTTGGCTCGCGTAAGTTTTTGGCGTCATCAGGTATTAGGCGTCTGTATCTGGAATCGTTTTCCGTTACTTTTTGAATTCCTTTGTGATGGGCTAAGCGAGTGGTTGGTGTTGTTCCAGCTGCGGGCCCCCAGGGCCGGTGGGGCCTGGGGTCTTGTCTTGTCTTGCCTCTGATTTAAATTTCCGTTAATGTTTTATATATTCCTGAGTCTGAAGCTGAAGATTCTTATTATTCTTCATTGGTATTCCTAAAAGAATGCAGTATGAAGAAACTCGGTGATGAATGCTTTGAAGGACGTGATGGAAAGTTCTCTACAACACTATTCCGGAACAATCTATTGTATTAAGGTGCTGTTGTGAAGAAAGCATTTCTTTCTTTATGCCGGAACAATCCATGAACGCTGATTTTCAATGATCATCACTTTTTGCGGGATCTGCAGTGTGGGTAATGCCTACAGCATTTTTATTTTTCATCGTGGTGGTGTGTACTCTTAATCACAGAGATCGTGATCATCTTTTTAACGTTTATTCCTGCTCAACATATTTGTTCTCATCTTCAGCTTTTTCCGATTTTGATTTTTTGAATGAGTGATGCAGGCCTAGAGGTATGGCCGAGGAAGGCGCGAAAATGTGCAAGTTGAATACCTCAAAAATATCATTAAGTGAATATAAAAAAAATTCACTTTTTCTTAAGTAATATTCATCAATTCAAGAAGTGTTTATGATGTTGCAGTGAAAAATGTTCATCATTACATCTCTATCAAATTTAGGTTGTCTTTTTTTACTTTGTGTTCTGAAATATAATTCTTAGGCCTGCAGTGCTAATGTGTAGCTACAATTTTTATTTTTTGTTTTGTCTGATAAATGTTCATTTCTGTGCATCAAATATTATGCATATATCTAAATTTTTATGGCAGTAATTAATTTCAATATCAATAATTGTTAAATAAAAAATTATTTAAAATTTAATAAAATTGTTTTTGTTTAATTATTTTTAGCATTGTACTACCACTATATGAAAATGAACTTTTAATTATGTAGCTAGGGTTTTCAGGTCAGCAAAGGTAGGTGAATTATTTCAATATTGCAAGAATGGCTTATTATTGTTATATAATTTAATACCCAGAATTAATTAATTGTTCAATATATATTATAATTTAAATTTTATTTCTGGGCTTCTACCTTGCATCAATATTTATAATTACCCTAGCAATCCCAAAATTTATAATTTAAAAATTAACACAATGAGTTTTAAAAGATTTCCATTATTTGAGTGAAATAATTTGTTACACGAGCCTCTTTAATGCATCAGGTGTATCTTTATAATTTTTTTGCGGATTTTTTTCCCCTGAGGGTATCGACGTCAGTTCCGTGAAGGCACCTGAAGCAGACGCACACTTGTTTAACCCTCTGACTGCTTATCCTGCGATTTCCGCGTGTAGGAACTAAGTCTATTTTTTGCTGCATCCTGCGATTTTCTCAAACTAATGTGTTTACTTAGCACTATTATAGAGCTGAATCATATTATACTAATAAAGCTTTGTATATAAATAACAATTCGCTAGGTTCAACGATATTTGAACATGTTTGCAAATACATCTAAATAGTGATTTTAAAAAAACCAGAATCGGAGGGTTAACGCCTAAAGCCGGCCTGTTTCTAGGATATTTTGTAAACATTAGGAAAAGTATGTATATGTGTAATTCATAACATATATGTGAGAAAAAACAGCAAATTTATGGACATTTTGCGATCAAAAGTAGTAAACACATGCAAACGACCAGATTTTGAGTTTTAAAAAATTAATGGCTCGTTTTCATTTCATTATTTTCCCCCTATTTTATGCAGCATGCATGCATGATCAAAATTTCGAAAATTTTTAGAGCCATTCATCAAAGTTACTATTTGGAAGCCAAATTCATTTCAATATAATTTTCTTCTGAACAAGCGACATATCTTCATTTCGAATTAATAACGAATAAATGAGTTTAAAAAAGTAAATAATCAAAAGCTCCTACAATATGAATTTTCATTCTTAACTAGTTTTACTATGGAACATACGAAGAATATCTTATAAAATCACGTTGCGGACGAAAAATAATAATAAACAGATAAAATTATTCGATTTACTTCATCTAGGAACCTACGAGTTAAAAGTTTTCTCTTTTAAGTAGGCTATTGGAGCAGAATTTTCACGGTTTTTCCTTTCTCAATTTTTATCAAAAATAAAGGAGGAAATTTTACTAGGGTGCATAAATCCAGCTGAAATAACGAAAATAATCGAATTGAGACTCTCTTGTTTTGTTAATAATACGAATAAGTTTAACATTTAACGACAGTGAAATAGCTGCAACTTTCATTATACCGCAATGCCTTCACAAGTTACGCAAACCTCAAAATAAATTCCAGGGTGAAAAAATTGATTTAATAACGCAATTCGTCATTTGATGCCCTCGATATCTTCAGATATGTTGTGAAATCGTGCTTCCACCACCAGACTTTCTTTCACATACCGTCAATTTACCGAAAAAAGGGCGAAAAATATGAATTTATTACAATAGATATTTTTTTTTAGGTACACAATGATTGAACTAGTTTCACTGCTCTTCTTAGTTATAAAATTGTTTTCCTGCATGTCTGATTTTGCCGCCCCTTTCTAAGCGCCACCCGGGGCCGACCGCCCCCCCCATAGGTACGCCACTGTTTAACGAAATATATACGCTACGTATAAATTTTTAAAATTTAACGAAGATTGAACAACATTAATCAAAGGAAACAAAATAATAACTTTAATTTATATCAGATCTAGGCTCAGAATTTCACGCCACTTAACTCTGATTCATTTCTCCCCTTCGTATGAAAGGACTAGTTTCGTTGCTGCTATTTAGAGAATTCGCTGATGCATGAAGAACCATTCAAGGTCATATAAGAAGTAAAACTCCCCAACAAGACCTCAGAACAAAAAAACAAAAAAAGGGCTTATCTAAGTTTGGTCGTGAGACGCAGGTGGCTGCGCACCGCACCGTCTCTTAGAATCTTTGAGGCACGTGTTCACTGAAAATTATTTGGGTTTTGGTTGATTTTTTATATCCGAATCAATACATCGATTTTTAAAATTGCCATAAATAACATTTCCAACCAAAATAAAATAATGTTGAAATTTAAGTTTCGCCATTTCATAAAATAAATAAATAAATAAAAGCTTTTTTAAAAGTATGAAAGAAAAAGATGCAAAATATGGTCAAACTATTGTTATATATGTACATTAACATAGGGTTATTTTATATAGGAAAAGGCTATATATTTATATAGGGCGGTCATTTCAAAAACTTATAATGTAGCAATTTCGTTTTTTTTTTTAATGAGAGAGTAACTCAAAAAGTTTTTTTTTTCAAATAAGTAACACGCCGTTACGGCGCACGAAATCTACTGCAGCGGGAAATTCATAACGCAAGTGTCAAAATGGCTACCATGCAGCAGAAGGCACGTCTCTGGTTCCACGAAAGCAAATCAATTGTAGCAGTTCAAAGGTGTTTTCGGTTAGAGTATCGAAATTGTCGGTCTCCAAGTAAGAACTCCATCAAGCATTGGTGTGAGCAATTTAAAGAAACAGGAAATATGTATCATAGGAAATGTGCTGGACGACCATCAATCTCAGACGAAGTTGTTGAGCGAGTGACGGAGAAGTGTGCATCTGTAAAGGAGACTTTCACTCCTTAATTGCTCATACCAATGCTTAATGGAGTTCCTACTTGGCGACCGACAATTTCGGTACTCTAATCGAAAACGTCTTTGAACTTCTACAAATGATGTGCTTTCGTGGAACCAGAGACGTGTCTTCTGCTGCACGGTAGCCATTTTGACAGCAGGACCATTGCTGCAGCGGGAATCTCCCATTGCAGCAGATTTAGTACTCAGTAACGGCTTGTTACCTATCTGAAAGAAAACTTTTTGAGCTACTCTCTACTTGCTACATTATAGGTTTTTATTTATTTATTAATCTTTGAAATGGATCCAATAATTTATGACCACCCTGTATTTTACATAAAAGACTGTCACAAAATATTTTTAAGGATTTTTTTTCGTTAGTTTGTTATAGACAAAAATTTTATCTAGGTTGTGGAATGTTCGAGTCAGCAGGTCCGGTTTTACCATTAGGTGAGCTTTTAGGCAATTGCTTAGGGGCTCCATAACAGTGGGACGCTTATCTATCAGGCGAAATTGCCTTATTACAAATATTAAATTGAAGTTTACATTTAACTTTCAACTATGAACATATTGTTAAGTAAACTACTGAATTATTTATCTTTTAAATACAATTTAATGAAACAGAACTTTTGTTTTCCTTTTTGTGTACGTTTTAAGTACTGCTTTTTAAATTTAAAAAAAACACCAGTGATATCTTTTTGTATTTGGCTGTGCTTATGAATGGCCGAGAGTCGCCGATTTTGGACCACCTGGACATTTTTTTAAAGTACAATGATGGAAACAGGAATGGCGGTAGAATTTGCCCAACGGGGGGCCCGATCTCCCCGACAGGGGGGACGAGTGTAATGAAATTGGTCTCAAATTTCGCCAGATTATTATTTATTAACTACAGTTGAATACTCCGTACAAAAATTTTCCCCGATGGGATACAAAATTTTTCCCCATCAGGGGGCCCTGGTCCCCCCTCCCGGTCCCCTCTCTGGCGCCACCCCTGGATGGAAAAGTAATTTTAATGAAAAAAAGTAGTTGAATTTATCTGTAGTTTATTTATCTTCAGAACAATGTAATTAATTTTTTATGAAATACGCTTTAAATTAAGAAAAAAGTAGCTTAAAAAATGTGTCATCAGTCCAATAAAAAAACCCGGTTGCCCACATTGGACCACCGATTTCTATCAGTAGAATTAAGGCATTCAAAGCAAACATATTTTTTGATTCTCAAATTCACAGCACCACTCAATGTATGAACGCAAGAATAACATTTTATGCACTGTATAACTTCCTCTTCTCCCTTTCTTTCCCCACAAATGATATGTATCCGAAGTTTTTATACTTTTTGTACCAACATTTGGATCTCCTTTTATAGTTTTTTTTCTTTGACTTCTTCCAATTCCAATTTATGAGTACTTCTAGTGGTGATAAATTGCTTGCTGAGTTTTAGAAAATATTTCTGTAGTTTAAGATAATAATCTCATTAATTTAAATGGTCTAATTATAGTAGCTCTCTATTTAAAACAAATTTTCGTGCTACTTTAATTTTTTTTTGTTGTTGTTTTAGGGCATTAGTAACTATACAAATTTTTCGATGTATGTTCTTTTAAGGAAAACTTCGGTTGCATCACGATCAATTATTCGACGACAATTGATACATTTTTAAAAAATAATTCTTCTAAGAAAAACATTTATATCCAGAACAAATATCTTCTTTCTAAATTTTTCTTGGTTTTATAACGCTTTTTGCGAACTACTAGACTCCGAAAAAAGAAAATTATCGAAGCTAATTTCTGATTACCAATCAAGTTGAAAAACTGGTTTTTCTTTTAAAACATTCGTCCTTAGAACCTCCGTCAGAATTTAAAATAAAATCAGTACAGCAAATTTGTAGCCCTGGGATGCATCCCACTTGGTCCATTGGATAAAACGGCTCTGGTCTTAAATTATCTTGTTAAAATAAACAAAGTATTTAAGAGAATGTCTCATATAGTCTATAGCAGCGGTTCCCAACCTCTTTGATTGTGCGGACCACCTGTTGTGTAAAAAATATTTTGAGGTCCACTAACTAAATATACAATTAAAAAAATACAAAGACATATAATACATATATATGTTAGTAATTAGTAAAGTTTACTGTAAAAGGTCTAAAAATATAGGGTTTATAAAACATAACACTTTATTGTTATTACTCAGTTGTCGCATTGTAAAAAAACTCAAAAGCAAGCGATCAAGATTCAAAATGAAGAAGAAACTCAATGGGACTTTTGACATTGTTTGTTCCCCACGAGAGAGGCAATATATGGATTAAAACTTGGCAGTTTCAGCCTTAAGTTATTTTCTACATTCAGTTGGTTTCTGTACTTATGTTTCAAAAAAATTAAAGTTGATAAAGCACGTTCAGACATATAAATGATCGAGAACCTCATCAAATGTCTCAAAGCAAGTTTGCATTTGTTCGATACTGTTGCCGAACATTTTTCCAAAACGGGATCAATGATGTTATAAAAAACAATTTTAGAATCTGGTAACATGATAGTTCAATTAAAGAGTCTTCTTCATTTGATGGTACTTCCACTTTCTTTATGTAGTGATGTATGTGACTTCGACTCTTGACTAGCGTTCCGCGGCCCATTAACACGCTCTCCGAGGCCCACAAGTGGGCCGCGGCCCATAGGTTGGGAACCACTGGTCTATAGCATTAAGGAGATTCGGAAGGAAGAATACATATTATAGAGTTGTTTGGATTTTTTGGTACAAAAAACCAGGTTGCGCCAGTCAAATGGTAGGTAAAGCCAAATGATGTAAAATCAATAAAAAATTTCTTTAAAGATTATACGTCAAATTCTAAAAGCAAACAAGTGTATAAATCGGAACATTCAGGGAAAAGGAGAAAAGATTATGAAAGACGGAAAAAGAGCATTAAGATCTCAAATACGATAGATGGTAAATTTTTGAAGATAAAATCAATAAAACCTATACAGAAGGCAACACACTGTAGGAACGACGTCCATGTTGTCCACAGTTTGATACTTTCCTTGTGACATTTTCTTCAAGAGCGAAGCGAATACTGTAATTCTTAAACACGGGCAGTAAATTGATAGAAAATCAGTCTTCATTACACTAATCATATTTTTTCAAATATTTGTAGCTTATAGTGATAGCTGGGAGAACCAGTCTTTTGTAATAGAGGGAGACGACGTGAGAGCTTTTCAGTTTGAGATTAATATAGCAATTTTTACAAAACTATATATTATTTCTGTTGCCAACATCCTTTTTTATCAGCTAATACAAAGCCTACAAAGATGAATAAAGAATCAATGGATAGGAATTTTTACCGGCTTCTGCAATAGCATACGCTGTTTAGGATAAAACCCATTGCTTGTTTAAAATTTAGCCAATTAAATTAAGCCAACACTTTTTTCGATAACTGTATGATACGAATCAAGACAGATGATTTTTTCTGGTCTTGATTGAATATTCAGTTTTTTGCGCGTTATCGTTTGCAAACGGTCAAGTCTGAAAAGATCTCGCTTCCAGACAATTGAAGAAATTACGCTTCTTACACAGGTTGCAGAGTTTTAATTTTTCTCTGAATGAAATAAATGGAATATTTCTTTACCCATAAAATGTATTAAAGAGTCAGTGTAGCCTAAAGAAAATATAACTTTGAAAGGACTTGAAAAAGAGAAAAAGTCTGAAAGAAGAAAAATCATTACACTTTTCAAGAAAAACCAGCGGGAGTGGTCTCCCCTAAACTTTCTCGTATACTCCTAACACATGTAGAGAAAACTAGAATAATAAAAGACGTCAAATAAACTTCCGTCGCAAGTAAACCAAAGTTGGAACCACGCGTGGTTTGAAGGATCAAAACAAATTCAAATCCTCTGCTCATTCTTTTGCGCAACAGGACCTGGCGAGACTCCCTAAATGTTTGCTTCCTTACAAAATCACTCCAGAATTTGTTTTTGGCAAACTGCCAAGTTTCGGAGCGTCCCTTCCTTGCACAGGCATTGCCACTAGTAGGCATGCGCAGGGAGTTAGTTTCAAAACTGAACAAGTATGCGATTATACAGACCGACAGACAGTCAACTCTTTGACGGATTTGGCCCAAAATTTTATACGGACCTACATTCATGACGATAAAACTGTGTATAAAATTTTATCCATCTGGCTTTTCAAGTTTTTGAGTTATAGCGTTCGCATGACCCCGAACATACAGACAGACAGACTTCCCGTAGACGGATTTTGTCCAAAATTTGATAGAAACCTACAAATTATGTTTAAAGACCACATACCAAATTTCATCCCCGTAGCTCTAATAGTTTTCGAGTTATCGTGTTCACAGACACACACACAGACACACATACAGACACACACACAGACAGACATAATTCCAAAATTGTGTTTTTCGGAATCAGGGAGGTCTAAAACGTGGAGATTCGTCAAAATCTCGAGTTCGAATTTTTTGACGATTACAATACTTTCTCTTTGTATACTTCGTATACGAGAAAGTAAAAAGACGTACATTCAATCCGAATTTTTAGAGACAAAACAAATAACAGAAAAATGCAAATGAAATCATAATTTTTTTGAAGCACAAAATACAAAAAATTATTCCATGAATGAATGCATCTACATTTATGTTATGAATTAAAATTCATTCTTATTCAATAAATAAGCTGTTATTTAGCAGCCGTTGTTGCATTTAAAAATTCTCCTTTCATGCTGACAAATAAGATAATTTATCAAATAAGATAATTTATATACAGTCCGTCTTTTATAAGTCCTGTCTTCCCTCGAAAGGTGTCCTCCCACATGTCCTCCTATTCGGCATTTGAAATTAGAAGACTGAATATAATATTTAAAATCTGAAAAATTAATATAATGGGAAAATAAACACGTTGAAATTGATAAAAAAAATGAGTGAAAATATTCAGCCATTTCAAAATGAATAAATTCCAATTAACTGAATATTTATTTATTCTTGTTCTATTACGTTGTGTTGATATTTCTTATTCAGATATTTCCAATATATTGTCAGAAGATGATACATTGACAAAAAATATTCATTCAATGAAAAAATTCTCATTTAAAAAATATTAACAAGCATGTAAGCATAATTACAATTTAAAATGTTACAAACGTTTAATTATGCATTTCTCATATTACAGTGTATTCTGTATTATTGTTGCAATAAATAAAATGTTTCTTTTACATATTTACAACGTTTTATTTCTTCAATTTATTTGTGTCCTTCTTTTCACTGTAAAAAAGTTGGTCACCTTATTAGCCCAGTGGTTGGGTAGTTGAATTCGGAATTAATTAGGGGAAAGCTGGAAAATGTTTTACTCCCTTCAGTTCAGGTCTGGAATGAACATACTAAGTCCCCCCCCCTCCGGCTAGGTGAGCTTTAGCCGCTGCGTGCAAATTTGTAGTCAGAAGATAGGACTTTTTTCAATAATTGAGCAATATCTCAAAAACACCTCATGCTATCAAAAACATTGAAATACAAAAGTTATAGAGCTTAAAATTCTGAATAAAATGAGTACAAGCACTTATTATATTCAATGAAATTTAAGCTCACAACTGCGCTTCAAAGTTTTGCCTAAATCGCTAATCAAGCGCTTGAAGAGAGAACGGATTCACCCTGACTTCAATTATTATACATACATTTTAAATTTGTTCAGGATGCTTTTATAATTATTTCAAGGCTTTATTTAGTATATTTTGAGGGAAAATCCACTATTATTATGATTTAATAGAGGAAAACATCACACGAAAATTTCAACAATGGCTGAGAGCGTAATGGCAGACAATGACTTTCATTTTAACGTTATTATTTAATTTGGCGTAATTGAAGTAATATTAAATAGATAAAAAGGTTTTAGATCAATTTCAATTTTTTAGATGTTGAAGGTGAGTCATAATCATTAATGACGGTTTGCTTACTGTCACTTTTCTCCACTTGTAATGTTTGACATTCTTCCTCCAAGTCAACTTCTGAAATTATCTCCTCCATCCTGATATCGATTTCAGCCTTTTGGTTACCTGAGTTTGTAATGATGTTATCATCTTCTGGAGAATTGGTACACTCTTGCCCTTTGAAGTGATACTAAATTGTATATTATTTAATGCCAGATTTCCTACAGGTGCAAGACAAATTACACTCTTTTGCGCACTTGCATATTATAGAGAGGAAGGCTAGAGGAGCTGGTTCCTTGTGGGTGATGGCTGGGAACAATCCATGTTTGGTTCCTTTCCAACCCCAATCTAAGGGGCTTTTGGCAAATCTACTCCAAAGTTGAACCTGTAGGTATGCACGGAGAGACTGTTCACGTGCAGCTGCTGTAGTGGAGGGAGAGACGCTAAACTGAAATTATTTTTTACTAGTGATTTTTAAAAAAGTTTAAACCTCAGTTCATTACTGTTCTTTCCCCATACAGTGCTATCAAAACCTTCTGTCCTGCTTCGTCTATGACATCTGGCATCCATTTTCATAACGGAAAATGTTCACAACTTTTTGCTGTTCAGAACATTCATAAATTTCTTCTTCCCCTGCCTGAAAAGAGTAAATGTGGTATCGCAAACACTGAATGCATGAAGAAACAAAATATTGTTCCTTATTGTGTGGGGCAATGCTCAGGGTTGCTTCAAAATATAAAGCATCTCCTGCCTTCCTTTTCCCAGGCTTTAAGAATAAAATATTTTCGGAATTAGTGGATACTGTCATTATAACCAAGAGGTCGATATCTTCATCAACAAACCACAACAAATTGTGATCTTTTTTTTATTTCTAAAGCACTTTTGATCATTAGATAATCAGCATCCTCCTGAGCTTGCTTCACAACAAAACCTTCTTTTTGAAACTTAACACATAACATATTTATAAACCTTTGCTTGTTCTTATAATTTGATAAAAATTTCTCTTGGGATATAGTGGCTTACATTGATTCATCAAACATATCATAACCAGCTATGTGTTTCTTTGTTCTTCTGATACATTCTACTGATTTTGTACTTTTCGCTGCGTCCAATATCTTTGTACGTTCACATATCTTTGTACTTTTCGCTGCGTCCAATATCTTTGTACGTTCACATATCTTTGTACTTTTCGCTGAAATAGGATGAAAGAAAATGATTCCTTTGCCTTGCCACAACACACGATGCAACAGAAATCCACCGTCAACCACATAGCATGCTGAAGTGAAATGCACGACAGTCGTAGTAGAAAATAAATCATAAACTACTGACTTGTGAGTCTTACACAGTCCTCCTACATCAAAGAGTGACAATGGAAAAGGAGCCAGCTCAAATTCAAAATATATCTGTAACTCCCCATCAGAGTTTTGCAGGAGAGGGATTCTTCTGAATATTGTGTCAGGATTTACAGGAATTAGTTCATCGTGAACTTTCACCTTGGAAGTGAAACCACGAATAGGCATTACTCGGTTTATCCGTTAAAATTAAATTCCGTTTAATTTTTCTCTAGTTCGAAAGCTAAAGATTTACAAAAGGTTGTTTTCAGAGCAAATGTGATAAAGCTATTGTTTTAAATCTAATACAATGTATGGTTATGCTGTTGTCGGATGTTCGATGCATTCGAGAAATATCGGAAGACAAAAAAAAATTTTTTTCATTTATTTCCGAAGGATCCTGATGTTGGGAAACTTTGTATTTATAGATGCAAAAGAAACGATCTCTTTAATCTCTATCTTAAGATCTTAAAGATGTCTTTAATCTCTATCTTAAGACCTTAAATATCTCTTAAACATTCCATATTTTGATTCCTTCTTGATGTGTGACTCTTTAACAACGTTTCCACAAAAAGACAGGCTTAGAAAAAGTTTTTCTGTTTCTAACAGAGCTCTGAAACATGATATTTATTCCGTTACGTGTTATTGGGACTAAGTGGTGTGCTCCCAAAGCGACGTCATCAACGCACCCGTTCTCTGTGTTTGTATTTTAACTATCGATAGATGATGGGCACGTGTTTCCCATACGCCCAGATGGGTAAATATTCACTAATCAGCAACAACAGTAACAATGTCCCTTGGGAACTCTGATTCCTTCATGGTTTTTCTTTAAAGTCACTCTTCTCCGTTCGTGGTAATTTCGCTTGTGGCACTTTTTTATTGAAATAATTTTTTAAAATTTCAAGCGCAGTTTATAATTTTGGAAGATTTATTTTGAAAAATAACCAGTAATTGATTTAAAATGCCGTGAATATACCTGGATGCATAAGAAGCTTTGAGTTATTTTGAAGAACTCCCATCGATTGAGAAATTTGTTACTTCTAATTAATAAACACGCTCTCAACCATTGCTGAAGCTTTCGTGTGATGTTTCCCTCTGTTAAATCATAATAGCAGTGCTTTTCTCCCTCAAAATATACTAAATGAAGCCTTGAAATAATTATAAAAGCATCCTGAACAAATTTAAAATGTATATATAATAATTGGAGGCAGGGTGAAACCGATAATTTGGTCTGTTCTCGCTTCAAACTCTTGATTAGCGATTTAGGCAAAACTTTGAAGAGCAGTTGTGAGCTTAATTTGCATTGAATATAATAAGTATTGGTACTCATTTTATTTGAAATTTCAAGCTCTACAACTTTTGTATTTCAATGTTTTTGATAGCAGTTTGATAGTTGTTTTTGAGATATTGCTCGATTATTGAAAAAAATCTTATTTTCTGACTACAAATCTGCACGTAGCGGCTATGGGGTCTATTTTGATACCCCCGGTTGGTTTGAGTTCCGTTGTTAGCGTGCGGAACCCAACCCAACCGGGGGTACCAGAATAGACCCCTAAAGCTTACCTAGCAGGAGGGGGAAAACTTATTATGTTCATTCCAGACCTAAACTGAAGGTATTAAAGCAATTTCCAGCTTTCCCCCAATTAATTCCAAATTCGGCCTTTTTTTACGACCCAACCACTATGGACGAGTTTTCTGTTTTCTATAATGCTAAGTCAATGGAAACTTCAAAGCGGAAGTCCAAAAGTAATGCAAATAAAATAAAGTTTTTAATATAATTAAACAAAACAGAAAACTCGTCCATAAGACCCAAACTAGCGTTGCAGTGTTTTTTTCAATTGGAATGTTTCAGACCTACGCAATAGTCGTGCAGGACCTCAGAGGATCTTTACTTTAAGTGTAGGAAAGACAAAAAGACGTCGTAATGTTGTTATTTAAATGAGAGAGGTTTTCGAACTCATATGACTGGTGAAATATGGGTATGGACGAGTTTTCTAGTTTATTTACTACATTAAAAACCTTGATTTTATCTGCTGGGATGTTGAACTTCCGCTTTGAAGATTCGATTGACTTAGCATTACACCGGAATTACGTAGTCCCAGAATTAAATATAAACAAACAAAGCAGAAAACTCACCCATATCCCGTATGTCAGTAGCTGAGAGTCAAATTAAGCTAAACCAATGATATAGTAATTTTTTTCAGCTTTAGAGGCTGAAAGAGTTTAAATTTTTCATCTAATGTTGCATAAAATATATTCAATAAATATTCAAATTATGAATAAATAAATTATATTCAATATCGATATATTTGAAGGGAGATGTTTAAGACGTATGCTCGCTTAAAGCTCAATATTGATTATATGGGTATAAGGTAGGTATTAGATCACTGTGTAGTATTTTAGTAAAATGTTTTCCAAGCTTGCGAGAATAATTAATTATTTAAACCTTTCATTTCAATGAGAATGTAAAGCTCTAGTGCGACTTCAACTCAAATAGAATCAAAATCGATTTTATTTTCAATGAATTAAATGACTCATTGTCAACCTTGATAATTTTGTTTTTCTTTGTTTTAAATTTTGATAGAAGCTGAAAAATTTAATTTCTTATTTTGCAGAGACGCTTATGACGTCACGTGAGAAACAAAACAACTTAAAAATAAACAAACAAAATATTAATGACTTTCTGTGGTGTCACGTATTATGATTGGTTGCTTACTCCTTTTCTAGAAAAGTGATTGGTTTACCTGAATGAAGCTTTCTCGGAAGTCCGCTAGAAATCGCAATTTATCCTATTCAATAAAAGTGTACGTTGGTAGAAGAGGAAATTTATATTCGACCGGTTGATTTGCTTTGTTTGAAACTGAGTAAACGCAAGTATGCCGCCTATACCAAGTGGAAAAGCTGTGAAGAAAGCAGGAAAGGCGCAAAAAGCTGTACGTAGTGGTGATAAGCGTAAGAAGAAAAAGAAGAGGAAGGAAAGTTTCAGTATCTACATCTATAAAGTCTTGAAACAAGTGCATCCCGATACAGGTATTTCCAGCAAGGCTATGTCCATCATGAACAGCTTTGTGAATGATATTTTCGAGCGTATTGCTGCCGAATCGTCTCGACTGGCCCAGTACAACAAGCGCTCTACCATTACCAGCCGAGAAATCCAAACTGCTGTGCGTTTGCTTTTGCCTGGAGAGCTTGCGAAACACGCCGTTTCTGAGGGTACCAAAGCCGTCACGAAATACACCAGCTCCAAGTAAATTCATAACTTGCCGGGTTGAATATTCGTGCACTTTCATCGTAACCAACTTCAAGAATGTTTTTTAAATTCCAATTATTTCTCGACTCGACATCTTTAAATTTCAGTGTGCCTGGTACAAGGACTTGGACTGAACTGTGCCAAAGAAAGGGCTTATCTTTGAAGACCAGTTACTGCGCTATGGATCTTTTCAGCTGTTTTTCTTTGTGACTGTTCAATAGTCTTAATATTCTTTTTGGCATATCTCAACTTGACAACTATAGTCGAGATGCTTACCCAACACATTGTGCGTCATAATTTTGTTCTCGTAACGTCATGTTCTTTTTAAATTTTTAACTTTTCAGTTCAAGGAGTACGTTGCTATATTTCTTCGTTTTGAACTACACTGTCATCTATGCAAATTCATTCCATACTCACTTTGTTAGGAAATAAAAACTATTGATGCTAATCTTGTGTTTACTTTTCCTAGTACAGTTGTGTATAATGAAGCTTGCAACTGAAGTTTCAGTCGTATTTATTTTGTAAACAAAGTGTTAAAAGTTAATTCGGAGATCGATACAGAGTATTGTAATGAATAAATATTTCTTTTATATATAATGAAATGGGAGAGGACTATAGGAAATTTGTAGAAGTTGTAAAAGACGAAAGTTATCCAATATTTATAGTACCTAGCTATGATAATTTAATGCTAATGATTGCAAAATTGTGTATAAAATGATGCATTAACTGGCTTATTAGGTTCTTATATCCTGATGAACTTGAGGTGGGGAGGCATGTTGTCAGTCATTGATTACTATTTATAGTTCAGATTAACAGTAATGAAATTTTAGCTTCTTGGTTATTAGTATCGAATATTAAAAGAGGTTTTCTGATGAAACTTCGAACTTGATTGATTCTTCATAAGATGGAATGAAATTTGAATTGAATTTCTTTTTCTCATGTTAAAAAGCTGTTGCAGTTATTAAGGGATGCTGGCTAGACTTAAGTTTAATGTGCGTTCGCCAAAGTTGAATCTTTTTCTGGCGATTTTTCGCCAAATGTGGTGCACGATAGTTATTTTATTGCATCCCTTTAATGAAAATATGGCGGACTTTTGGCGAGTATTTCATAGTTGGCGTGATTTTTAATTTATAGATATTGCAATTTATTAAATATTCATGCTGTAGGTTTGTTGATATTGTGGAAGTTGGAAAGTTGTTATTCATTCTACTCGTGAATTCAAGGAATTTACGAGTATATTCAGTGTTACTGAACAGGATTTTCTGTACCCTAATGCGAGATTCTCCTCGTATTTACTGAAGTGCTAATGATTCGGTTGTATCTCGAGTTTTGATCAGTGTAGTTGGTACTTGGTCAGTACGCTGTTGTTTCTTTGCCTCTAATTGTAATAATTAGCTAAAAGTAGTTAGCATTTCTTTCAAGTCTTACGACCTTATTCACTATCCATGGTTAAACCATGATCAGCAGTTAAAAGGGAATTGACACAAACAAGCGAATGCTGAACGAAATGATCGGCTGGATGTATACCCTAAACTGGCGAGAAACTCGTTTGGCTCGAAGTCTGAGGTTAATTTTAAAAATCGCCAATAACAGAGAAATTGAGATACCATGCCAAAATGGCAATCCACTAGGGTATACATTTGGCAATGCATTTCGGTCAGCTTTTGCATTGATATAGCAGAACCATCATTTAAACGCTGATCATGGTTTAACCATGGATGGTGAATAAGACTGTTAAACTATTAAATTTATGCAGTAAAACCTGTACTAAGGGGACTATAAAAAGTTTGTTTTGGACAGGATTCAGTTTCATACAGGGTACTTGAGGATTTAAAATGTATCGAATCATTATTTAAATTGAATCGATTGTAATAAAGATTCCAAGATTAACAAAATACCATAAATGATTATGTTTTTAATAAGTCGTATTTTAAAATTAAGATTTACTTAAATCTAAAAATTATGAAACTCGTAAAAGTTGGATGTTTATATGCATTGTATTTTAACATTATTTAATTTAATAATACTCGGAAGCTACAAATTTTAAGAAAATAAGTTTATTTGCTAAATCTACATTTTAAAATAATCCAGCGTTGTTTTCTGTACATATCTTTTTATGAATAATTCTTGAATATTCTCGTATTCTTCAAAAGTTCAAGCATTTCAGCATCTCCCTGACTTATGGCAAACTTTTCAAGCTCGGGTAATGTATCTTAAAAGGATCCTTATGATTTAATGGAGAGATCCGCTTCATCAATAGGAACTTCTATTAAAAATATCGTCAATTTGATATGAATTCTTATGCACTCGTATCGGAAACTTTACCTTTGTTCAACAAAATCTGCAGGTTACTTGCATGTATATCTTCGGCTGATAATAATTTTCGATGCAAATATTTTCAGGTAAATTTGCTTGTTTTTTTTTTTTTTTTTTTTCCCTCTAGAACAGGTTTTCCAACAAGGAAATTTTGTGAATTGTTCTTTGAAATTCTATCTGTTTCTGCTTTAGACGGGTTCTGTTTATGGAAGGAATGTAATATGGATCTTTCTATATTTTTTGAAGGGACCAACTATTTTTTCCGCTTAAGACAGGATTCCGTTTCTTACAGTGTCTGTTTTAAACAGGGTTTTACTGTATCTAAGCGTATTAACATTACAACAATTCTAATGCTAATATAATTTAAAGAGCAAAGTAAGAAATTGAATATGTTGATAACCAAGCCTATTTTGAATAAATGTAACGGTTACAAGTTGTTTCGCGATTACCATTTTGCATGGATATTAACCATTTTCTTGAATACTGCGTACTTAGTCTCCAGTAGACTAAATTTCTGTTTAAGACTACCTTATCTTTAACTCTTATAATTGTTAATGTACAAGATACATTGGCCTTAAAAGTTATTGAAGTTGAACCATGTACAAGAATCTGCAAAAAAAACATTCTTTTTGTAGGTTTAGTGTGTGCAAATAATTTTTTAATCGCGGGTGAAACCTGCGAGTTCGTCTGTCCATGATAAAACAAAAGTAATATAATTCGGTGGTGAAATATTTATTGTATGCACCGCTAGCCTTATGTCTAGATAAGAACTTCAACAAAGTTTTTGAGAATTAATGAATTTAAAAACCCGACCAATAATGTATTTGTTGCGAAGATATTTAATACTGCAATATTATCAAAATATGTACAAGCATGTGTCCTTGTCAACTACCCTGGTGTTTAAAATTTATCTAATTGTCAGACATGACACATTTCCGCGGATTTCCGCTTTTTCGGCATCGAATTTAATCATTCTTGGAATCGATGCAAATCTATATTAAAATTTTTGTTCATGTATTGGGGTGCTCACGCAAACAAAAGTTGTGCGTCATGTGAAAATTTGCTTATGGCTTGAAGACGAAAGAGTTTTGAATTCATAAGATATTGCTTAATCCTGCCGAAAGTTATATTTCGTTCGAGTTTTGTATCGGCGTTTTGCCGCGCTTTGGGGTCCAAGTTTAGCATTGGGAGGAATGCCTGAAAAGGCTGTATTCTTTTCTTTCTCGTTTTGTCCAATCGTCTTTCTTTTCATCCAATCACAATTCATTCCAAATTTTGATTGGTTGAAAGAAAATCATCCACGAATTTCTACCGATCCGAATTTCGTGAGAAAAAAAAATAGCTGAAGCCAATTTATTTTCGCGCAAACAAAAACTGCCTGCCGTGTGCACATTTAAAATAGTGTCGGATTTGATAGGTAAAAGATCAGGAAGAATGTATATTGAAACATATTCTTCAATTTAGAGTGTTAAATACAGGGATGAGATTCTTCCGCTTTTTCGCGAATATCCGCTTTTTTGGTATTTTGAAGAAATTCCGCTTTTTTCTCTCAAAATTCCGGGTTTTTTTTCCCCGCAAAAATTTGCTTCCGAAAATTCCACTTTCACACAAAGAAAAGATCTATCTTCCATTTTTGAAAGAAAATTCTGGGAAAATATGCTTGACCATGCGGCTTAACTCCATCGGCTAGAAAACTAGCTGATTCATCTTCTACTGACGAATCAACATTATATCAGTAAGCTCCACAAGGATGAACATTCCAACATTCAGTGCCATTCAAAGTATTCAATACCACCTTTTTGCAGAAAACAAAACCTCTGTGGCGTATTGAAGAGAAAAAAAAAAATGCATGAACATGTTGACAAAAAAATTAGTTGGAAACTTAAGGTCATCTTGTAGGACATACCAAGATGAAGAAATAAAAAAAAAAAATGAAACAAAAACAAATGAATAAACTACATAAGAAAAAGAAACTCCTGTCAAAAGAGGCAGCTAAAAAGCTGTGTGCAAATGCAACAAAAAAGCAGGGAATAAGACATAAATAAAAAAATTAAACATGATTTACCTAGGCATTCTAGAGATAGTGTAGTCCCGACAACTATGCCAGTAATTAAACAGAGAGATACTAATGAAGACTGCGCAAAAACTTTAGCCTCTACTGAAAATAAACTTGCAAAGGATGCAAACACATCCTTTATTGAAGAAAAATCTGTCAAAGATAGGAGCCCTCCAGAACAAGGGGTGAATCGTGTTAATGGAGATCTGTTACCAACAAAAGCCATACAAATATAAAAAATTAACGAAAGAAAACCATTTCTTTAATAATTAAGGAAATGTTTCAAATAACAATAATGCTAAATGAATCTGTCATTGTAACTGTGCATTATCACGACCCCCTCTTGCTTTATAAGGTGCAAAATCATTGTGCTGTTACTTTTGCAAAAATTTATAAAAATAACAGAAATAAAACAGAAATCAGTATATCATACATTATTATAATTTATAAAGAGCTAATACACTTTAGACAATTGCATGAAGCAAAAGAAATTATTTGTCTGTATTTTTATTTATTTTTTGAGCTAACTTTTATCAAAAGTCTATTAAATATAATTCTTCTCAGACTTCTGTTGGGTGTATGTTGAGTCTCAGTGATGTATAGGTGGTAAATATGTTTTAATGTCTAATTTTGTATTTTCTGATGCACCTGATGATGTGTTAAACTTGTTTGTTAACTCTTAATGTGAATGATTTAATAATAATTTAATATCCTTTTTCTTATTTATACATACTGAATTATAAATAATTAAGTTATTAATTATTATAGTGTAATATTTTCATCATGTTGCGTGTTCTGATGTTTTACTTCTTAAAACATCTTTCGCGTATAAATTATGGTACAAATGTTTTGCTCGCTTATGATTTCAGTCTTTTTGCTTTTTTGCCAATCTCATCCCTGTAAATACAAAATGATTAGAAAAGAGCAGTCTGCTGTTGAATATTTTAGAAAAAAGATTTTTTACGTGATGCTATTGATAGTAAGTAACGTGCAAAAACTTTAAGTCATCAGGCAAATGGTACTAAGTGGAACTTGATAGTAAGAAAATAGCAATGAGAAAAAAATAAAGAAAAAACCCCAATCAAAGAAAGAAAGCAAAATTTGGAAAAGGAGGAAAATAACAGACTGAAGTATAAAAGAAAGCATGAACGTTAGCTCAAAAAATGAGAAACAAAAGTTTTAATAATTATGTATAGTCAAAAATAGTTTTTACATGGCCATATTTTTTAGTGAGGTAATTTTTACCATAGTTTTTATTTTAACAAAGCTTTTTGCGAATTCATTTTTCATCCATTAATTTTCTTTTAAATAATAATTCTATAATATTTTTAATATTTCAAGCACTTTTTGTTTAAATTTATTCATTTATTGTTCAATTAATAATACTTATTTTACTTCTCGGTATTTACGTTTGACGCGATGCCGTATTTATGAAGTTCAGCTTTTTTTGTTCCGAGCCTGTGTTATGTCTGAATTGTGTATAAATAAAGCCAAACATTAAGCTTATAATTTTACTGAATGGTACGATTTTTTGGTACTTCTAACAGAATATGTATCATTATTCTAGGAGAAATAATTGACATATTTCATTGGGGTTTTTTTATATGGCCTAATCATACCCAAATAAATCAATACAATTATAGATTGAGCATAGACTGATTTAATTCAACTTATTAAAGATTAATCTTCTTGGAGGAGGGTTGTGGTGTGTAATTTCTTATTTGTATAGGTTCTAAATTCAGGGTGCGTAATTCCATGAAAAATGCTTAAATTTGAAAACCATTTTAAGCACCTTGTGCTTAATTTTGAAAAAAGGTCCTTAAAAAGTGTTTAATTTTCTTGAGAATTGCAAAGAAAGCATTCTTTTTTTGTTTCCCCAGACTTTTAATATGATAAATTGAAAGGATAGTCATAAAGCTTTGTCTACTGAGTGTATCAAAAAAGAAAACTGATGAAAGGTAAGGAATCCAGGGCGAGATGGTTCCAGGAGTGTCAATACATGTTAAAATAACCCTTAAAGTCCAGTCATTGGAGGCACAGAGTAGTGGTGAAAAAACATTAAATGATATAGTTTTGAAAATTGTAACATACTAGTCCTGAGTGGGGGGTGGGGTTGTGCTGCCATCTTGGGTTTCATCCCCCCCTTTTTTAGTTTTCCTTGAATATCTCGAAACTATTCTGTTTTTAAATTACAATTGATTTAACAAATTAAAGAGTGTAAAATTCCTTTCAAATACGTGCTTTTATTTTTCTTCTAGCTTTATTAATTTCCGAGATAATGGGTCTCAAAATTTGTCGCCATCTTGGATTTCATCCCCCTTTTTAAATTTTTCTTGAATATTTCGAAAACTATTCAATTTTCAATTGCATGTAATATAACAAATTAATGATCGTAAAATTACCTAGAAATACAAGACTAAATATACAAAACTAAAATAAAAAAAATAAGAGGATGAAATCCAATATGGCGGCACGAGCTCCTCCTCAGGACCAGGGGCTTTTAGTATGTTCATCAGGAGCCTCTCGCGAACATGTGTACCAATTTTCAAAACTATATCATTCAATGTTTTTCAAACCCTTCATTGACTGGGATAGTAATGACCTTTTTTCCACTCCCTCTTTCTTCAACAATGGGTACTGCCGTATATTGGAATGATTATCCCAAAGGGGTAAATTAACTGGTAATTTCGTAATTTTAATAAATGTTGAAATGTTTCACAGATTTTTATTGTTAATCTTATAAAAGTTTACTTAATTTTTGGTAATGAGAATTTGCATTATCATTTTTATTCTTTTGTCAAATTAAAAAGACATCCTTTATTTTACAATAGAAGACATTGTATAAATACAGAAATAAATATTAAATTAAAAAAATTCATATTTAAAATTAAAAAAAATATATATATGTTTTAAATTTTTCAATAAAAACTATGGATTATTATAAAACAGAAACCCTATGCTTAGAAAATACGTGGGTCTACGCATGCAAGCTTATACAAAGATGTTTAATTTTTTTTTACTAAAGGTGCTTAATTTTTGCAGCAATTTCTCACTATGCACCCTGTAAATTGCATTTTTATATAATTTTAAATTTGACACACACTCTTCTCATTTGACAAAAGCATGTTTCGAATTTGAAAGAAGGGTCTGTCCTGTCCTTAACTTATCATTACAGTTGTTGATGTAAACATGTTTTGATAACGTAAATTACTGCTTAAACTTTTCTCACTCCCAATTCCATTTCTTTAAAAAAGAAATAATAGCATAAAAGAGAAATTTGATTAAAAGTAGTTATTTGGCAAATATGAATGAAATTTTGTAAGCCAAAGAAGTTCTGCAATACTTTTGCTTTCAGCAGTCACATAACAAGGGTGGGGCTAGTGCCCTGGACGAAATTGCAAGGGGGCGCAAAATTAAAGAATCAATTGGTTGTATTTAATATAAAAGTAGGTTTTTTTTTACACTCTTATTCCTAAGATTCTTAAAAATTGAAATGATTTCAACAAAGTTTGGGAAAATCTTAAGGATACAGTCATTTTTACAACCCGGAAACCTCACACTATGACAAAATAACAAGTAATATTATATTTCAGAGATTTGCTGACCGAAACCCTAATGCGAAATTAAGAGCTCCCACCTGGTAGGTTAGGGATGATTATCTCCGCAGGGTTCCTTGTTGCTTTCTTCTGACCTGATGGTTCTTATGGTTTCTCACAGTATGCATGATAAACACTGAATGGATATCAGTTTCTTTGGAAATTGGTGGTAAATGGTTAGCAAGTGTCATTCCAATTTTCAATCAGCAAAGAGTGAAGAACGTGAAATATACGTCCACATTTTTGCGCAGAGTAAGAGCACTCTAGCAACTTTAAAAGACATAAATTCACTATCTTTACATTGTTTTTAACACTGAATATTTGTATGATGAAAATGCGATAGTGTTTATAGAATGTAGATGCAGTTGTTCTGCCAAACAAGAAAAAAAAAAAAACCCTTCGAGAGAGAAAAGAGCGCATAAAGTTTTGCAATTACTAGTAAAAATTAACAGACCTTGCAAACAGATATTAAATTGACATTGTAAAAAATATTTAATTAATTTTCTTTAAAATAACAAGGATTTTCTAAAAGAATTTTCATTTAAAATTCCAAATAATTAAATAAGCATGTAAGAAGATTTAAAATTAAATTATGAAGTATGTCTCAAATGTTTTGATAGGTTTACAGCAAATTTTTTTCTCCAACAAAAAGATTTTCAAATGAAGTAATAATGCCTTTTGCATGTACTTTTCTTTGTGAAAAAATAGTTTTGAAGATTATTATCCTGATCATGATAATAATTCTAAGAAATGACATCGTCATGCCCATGCCTGAAGTTCTTTTGGATATGATGTCGATAATGTATATATTTTCACTAATTTCAGTGAAAATTATTCTAAATTTAAATTTTAGACTGATTACTTCAATTTCAGTGTTTTAGTTTTAATTAAGATGTCTAGTTCAGGCCTTTGTCTCGATAAAATCTGGAATGTCTTTGCCCATGAAACCTTCGGCATTTAAAAGCTTAATCTCACCAGTTGTGTTACAACAAGCAGACATAACTTTTCTGTCGGATTCCTCCTCTCCTCCGTTTGTTTTGCAAAATACATTAAATCCGAAAAAATTGAAATTATTATACTATTATCAAGTTAAACATCTTTAATTTTTTTTTATATGATTTAATTAGAAAACACGAAATTCCTCTTTGCACTGCATAAAATGAATGAATCTAAATTTATAAAATTACACTTTTATAATTCTAATAGAAGCTTTGCTGCAGGCGTCTTTTGTATGTTTATTTAGCACTTTCACCTCATATTTGAACGGAAATATTTGGCTACTTTTAAATATAATTCAGCATGAAATGAATTATTTGATATTCATTATGTCGCAAAAATTTGTCTCAGCGGTAACAAAAAATTAATTTGGTCAAAAATAAAACTGGGAATTCTTTCGATTACCTTCAAAAGTCAGAGAAATATTTAAGAATCTATAATTTATTTATGAAATTTTTTTTAACCTTCTAGTTAAAAGCGTGATTTTTCTTATTTTAGTTTCGTTAGTATTAAAAAAATATGCAATGAAGAAGAAAGAATCAGGGACTGAAATCCCATCAAAAGTGTTTTATATGTTATTTTCAACTCAAAAATGTTTTATATGTTATTTTTTAAGTTTATTTGCGCTTTAAATCTTTGCACTCCCCAGCATAAAGTTTCCGGAAAGAAAATGCGAATCATATTTCAAAAGAAAAAAGAGGGGGAGGGGGGGGCGCAGTTTTGGTATTTGCCCTGGGCGTCATTTTATGCAGGTATGCCACTGGCTTTCAGTGTTAATGAATATGCTGAAAAGGTCTTGATAGAGTTTTCGCAACTTCACTTGGGGACATGACCCACAGTTTAAGAAGCGCTGATGCCAGCTTTTGCTCAGAGATTTTTCACCGAGATGTACTTGAAAGTGGCCTGTTAATCTGATACTGGAATGTTCTGTAAAACTCCCTTGTACTTTATCACTAAGCTGTTCCATATTAACACATCTTTTCTTTTTTGCCTCTTAATTATTAAAAGTTGTTTGAATTTGATTAACAACTTTAAATAGTTTGGAAATATTTCCCATATATTGCTGACACTTGTGTACAATATCTGGCACTGTAGTTAAACTGCAACACTTGACCTCATATTGATGGATTTTTTTTATTTACTTCTCTATTTTAAAATGTTAATCCAGTGAAGCATAATTTGAAGCTAATAAAAATTTGAATTATTCAAATTAAACAGCTCCCATTAATATTATGTTAAGTAGGAAAGGTTGAAATCTAGAAGTTTACACATTCTTCAAATATCACCAAAGCTAATGCAAGCAATGAGGTGCAGCAGTCAAGGTCTTGTCTTGGTGCAGTTTTAGATTCCAAATGTAGGAAATTCAAGGAGCCAGAAAAAACATGAATTATTATGTGTGAGTATGGAATTCTTATTCTTTAACATGCTTTCTGAATGAAACTTAATACCTGATAGAATTTGAAAATATATATTATGCACTTCCAGCATTTAAAAATTTAATAGGAATGGTCTGGGGATAAATAATTTAATGTTGAATGGGCTGTATTTTTGAAAAATGTGTTTTTTGTCCGTAATGTTGATAAATTTGTATCCATTATGTTTACTTGCTTTGTATGGAATTTTAATTAAGAGGTATTGAAGGTAGAATTTTATTCCATATGTCTAAATTAAGCTACTAGTATCAAAATTATCTAGTTTCTAAGCCCAAAATAATCTAGAGTAGGTTTTTTCATAGGTAATTGCCCATAGGCCCTTTGTTGATGTGAATACAACTAAATTAAATTTAGATTCAAGTGTTTGTTACATTCTATACAGGATGAACATGAAGTCTTTCCCTGATCACAAAAACTTATTGTGTAAAAACTATTTTATTTTATAATATATTTGTTTTTATAAATTGTAAATACTGTAATCAAATTTGCAATAAGACAATTTACCTTAGCAAATTTCAGTGTGTGCCCCTTTGCACCTTGGAGATGGTCAAGGTGATATTTTAGTTCTTGCCATGAGTTGCCCAGACCTTGTTCTGCAATACTAGATCAGCATCTATTATCCTAGCCTTCAAGGTCAGGAACTAGTGTGCAGACATCCATAATGTCTCTCAACTCCATGTATTATTGTGTCTGATAAAATACCCCATTTTGCTTCATTGAAATACACAATAAATTGTGCACCTCATCAACGCCATTTCGTTAAATATTAAATTTCGATTTGCTGCTTTTGTTTATGGACTAGGTATTCCAGATATTTGACTAAGGATGTCAAACTCCTGGGAGGCATGCGATCCAGCAAATATAAGAGCGCATAATAAAATTTTTAATAAAAATTTTGTAGGTTTAATTTTTAAAATTCCTGATATATAATGAATGATAACAAATCGCAAAATTTGTCGTGATCAATTGCTAGTCGTGCTATGTCGATGTACCATTTCCCCAACCAATAGCAGCAAGATTTAGAGATTTTATATCTTTCTTAAGAAGAAAAGTTATTTTTCTTTGGCTTTTCTCCATGGATGTAGAATCTTAATCTAACCATGTGCAAACAGAGGTACTCGAGATCAGTGCTGTTGAGTTTTAAAGGCAAAATTCAGTGAACTTGGGATGCTTGAATTTAACAAATGTTTGCCAGCTAGGTTTGAAAACACTCGGGAATAGACTTATAAAATTATTTCCATGGTTGGAAGTACTTATTGGTGCAAGTAATTATTTACACTTATGAAAGGAAATAATTTGCCTGTCGGATGCAGGATAACCAGTCAGTTGCTGTCATGGCATCGGACATGGGGTGGCATTCTGTCGGTTAGAGAATTACTGACATTCACCTTACATTAGTTTTGTAATTAACCACTTAAGGCTTTATCCCGAGTTAACTCATCATAAAAACTGTAAGTTACAAAATAATTCTGTCCTTAAGCGGTTAATCACTGCGCAAAAGATATACCTCAAAGTACGAAGGTGGTAGCAGAGAAGCGATGCCATGTTGTGAGGAAGAAAATTGTTCATCGTTGCCCTTGTTCATTTTTTATACTATGTTTTCGATATATACCTACGTTTTGATAAAAATTGAAGTGCTAATATATTATGCTAACTTGCAGAATTTTTTTTCTTTCTCTTTTCTACTTTTTAAAAAGAAAAGAAACCTGTATGAATTTCCCTGAAACAATATAAATGGGTTCCCATTTTCTTCATATTTTTTTCATACATATTAGTCTACATGTTCCATGATTTTGTTTATGCTGACTTCAGAAATGTGTTCATTTTTTATCTAATTATTTAATAAATGAAAAGGGCTATATTTATAAAAAATGAGATTTATCATGGAAAATAATAAAGAGAATCTTGAAAACAGAATTTGGTTTTCAGTGTTCATTCAATATTATTCATTTTTCATCTAATAATTTGATAGATTCTTTATAAAAAATAAATATAATCATGGTAAATTGTCAGAAAGGAAATCCTGAATAGAATAAATTTTAGTCTTAACCTTACTGTCCGTCCACTATGAGAACAAGAGTTTTTATGGCGGTCGCTATAGCAACAGGTTATCGTAGGAAGAATCCATTTCTAGTAGGTAGAAGTTCATTCAAATGGCATGTTGGCTACATTGGCACGTTTAGCACCAAATGGGCTATGTATGGTAACCAAGGGAAAGAATGATCAACTACTCTTTTTACCACCACAAACTGGTGCGAAGAATAAAATAAAACTCCGTCTTCCATTGGATTCCTTCTGGGATGGATCTTCCCTAGCATAACCAGTTGCTATAGTGACCACCATAAACTAGTCATTTTGTGGGGCCACAGTTCTCGTGGTGAACCGACAGTACTGATGACCAACAGTGAAAATGGTGTCTTGTTGTAAATAAGAATTGTTTCATTGAAACCAATCTGGGTTTATGTAGAAAAAAGACATGCATGTTTGATTTTTCAATTCATTTCAGAGCTTGCAGGAGAAAAAACAAGAATATTGCATCACAGTTTAAGATATTATGTAGTTGTATGCCAGATGACATTTATACAATTGTGAAATCAAAAGAATTGGCTCCATTATCTTATGGCTTGTGTTGTATAACAATCTTCATTTTAATTTTCACTCTTTTGTGTGTATGGGTGGGTGGGGACAATGCATTAGAATAAATTCCTAAAATACATGGATTACAAAGATAAAGAGAGAAACAGAAGTTCACAGTTTCCATCAACACTTGTATTCAACACATATCTTAAATTGAAATAGGATATTGCAATGTTAAAATGAAAAAAAAGGAAAAGGCAAGATGAAATAAAACTGATGAAAGCTAAATTATATGTCTTATTATATATTAAAAATCTGTTATTTTGTTCTATTCACTCTTATATAGTGAAAAGCTTACAGCAATAGTTTTATATTTAAAATTAATTATCAAGTTATTTTTGCATGATGGATTGGTTTCTATTTTTTTTTTTTTTATTACAGACTATATTCTCAATTTCGTCTTTATTGCTAAGGCAGAGTATGCTCCTTAAAAGTTTTTTAGCTAGTCCTGTTTTGGTGAACATTGAAAGGAATGAAAAGCTGCCTAATTCAGTATACTTTTTAGTTGTAGTCAAATTCTGATAAGGATATCTTATTTATTCAGAACACAGGCAAACATACCAACATTTTTATTATTTGTAAGCTGTAAAGCAAGAAGTGCATTTTTTTTCCCTTTCTCCACTTTTGTTTTTAACAAACAAATGGTTAAATATTCCATATTTACCTTTTTTTTTTTTAATCTTGAAATGCATTGAAAGATAAAGAGAAAAGCACACAATCTTCATATAATATCTATCTACGAGCAATATTATTTTATAAATAATTTTGTAAAAACGGCAATAATTATAAAAATTATATTGCTTTCATTGTCATAAATATTGTAAGAATATATAATTAGAAATGATTGCAGAAGGATTTTTGGTTCTTTTTAAGGAAGGTCTCTTGGCTGAATTAAAAAGAAAAATAATTACTGCCAAGTTTATATATGCTTTTAAAAAATAAAATTAGCAAATGGAAGATGATTAAATAAGTATGATAAATTCAATTTATTTTGGTTGTTTGATAAGCTTTAATGAAATATTTTCAAGGGATAATAAGTTTGGGTGATTATTTTTGACTACTAGTATTCGAAAATGAGCCAGCCGTATGTGGTTCCAAATTTAAAGAGTTGTAACTTTTGCTACACGGAAAAAACTTGGCTTCAATGCAGTATTTTTATCGATAACGTCCTCTTCTCGGTGAAAAAAGATTTTGAGACCGCATGCTTGGATGAAATGAAATGGGATTTTCTATTTTCACTACCCGTAGTATACATTTACATTGTGACCATAAAGCTTTAATTATTTGATAAATTGTGATGAAATGTCCCTTTATAAAAATATTTTATTAATTACATTTGAGACGACATTAAATAATATAAAAAATGTGTTGTCAGGGGCGGCTAGCGTATCGAGTATAAATGATACCCGTGCCACAGTATATATATATATATATTTATCGTCCGCTATCATATTTGATTTTGAGAAAGGGAATACAAATACATTTTACCTTCACGGTTACCCCTTCCTCTTAGTTCGGGGTATCGATATTGCCCTTTCCCTTCATTGCTATATTACTATTGTCGGAGGTTTTCGCGACTCCAACTGTAAATACACGACTCCGATATTCGTTACAAGCTTATCCAATAGATGGCTCCACGGCACTTAAGCTGTAATATGTTTTAATACGTACTGAAAAAAAAAGTAATACAAGCTTATTTTTCAATTCAAGCTTGATTTTCAATTTAATTTTCTTTCTTACCTTTGTAACTGCGAATTTATTTAACTTCCTAATTAGATGCCACATTTTATTTTCGACATTTTTTGTTATTTCCATCCATATAAGAACGCACAGTAAGGAAAGGATACCTGAGACACCGAAGCGTTTCTCCAAGCGATTTTTGTCATTTTGAATGAATTGCTGCTAATGCTGCTTTAAGTTAAATACAGATTTTAATATCGAAAATTCTTTCATTTGATGCATGAGTTTGATATGTAATCTCATTATCGTACGGTTTCGTCGTTATTTTTTGGTCGTTCGCGAAACGTTTGCCAATGTTTATAATACTCGCCAAACGCCCGGTATTAGGTAAGAGCGGCACGGTCACGTCGCCAAGCTTGCGAAACATTAATTAAAGCTCATAATTAATTTTTAGAAAGAAAAAGCGAGAAAGTTCATTACTTGTGATTTAGTTAAGATTCTAGATAAACAACTACATACAGAAGGGGGTGTAGCTCAGTGGTAGAGCGTTCGCTTTGCATGTGAAAGGCCCCGGGTTCGATCCCCGGCACCTCCAGCTTTTGATGTTTTTTCTTTTATCTGTTCGCCTCGACTTTTATGGATTCCTCGTAATATTTGTATCAAATTTTAACATGTTTGAAAGACCTAATTTTCGATAATGGGACATAATATGATTTTTTTGCCCCCCTCGTCATCAGTGACTTTGCTTAAATAAACTGCTCCCGGGGGCATGTTTTCTTTTTTTTTTGCCTCGACTTGACTTTAAAAATTGACACAAACGCATTAATGTTTTGTCACCGTAGCCAGTGGCGTAGTGAGAGTAAGTGGCCTCAGTGGCGCAGCGATGGTTATAATATGAATTTTTCGCCCCCCTCCAGTTATGTAAACGGCTCCCGTGGCATAATATTTTTTTTCGTATCTTATATAAATTTGGCTTCAAAATGTGAATTAAATGCATTAATGTTTTGTCACCATGGCCAGTGGCTTATCAAGTGTAAATGACGCCCGGAGAATGGTATTATTTTTGCACCCCCTCATCATATTTTGCTTCAAAAAATGGCATAAACGCAGTAATGTTTTGACTCCATGGCGTCTCCTAAGATTGCTGCCCGGAGCATCTATACACCCCTTGGCCCCCGGTCTCTACGCCACTGCATCTCTGTAAGTTCACTGACAAAGTCAAAATTACACTCATATATGCAGTCATATCTATTTTAGCAGAGAATGTAATAGGTGCCCTTGAGCTCGAACAGAGAGAAGAGTTAAAGAAGGCTGAAAATAGGTATATTTCTTTTACGATCATAAACTTTCTAGATTGCAAATGTGCGAGTGAAAAATTCGATTCAACATTCTTCAGTTTTATAAGAAAAGGAGTTCAATAGACCATCATTATGGTTATTCAAAACAGCATGGGTCGCCAGCTAAACCTTCATTATCATTATGTTACGGTTTGATCGGCATTGGACAATTTTAAAGCTTGTCCCGAAGTCCGGCCGATTTGATTTTTGTCCGAGTTCACAGAAACGACTAGAGATACATAAATTATGTTGAAGAAATGTTTCCGCTAATTAATTTTTAAAAATTATATTAAATTTTAAGAATTAAATAAATTTTAAGAATTATAAGAAAATAATTATTTTGCAGTAAAATCTGTTTAGTACGTCGTGCAAGGGGCTGCTCCAAACTGGCATGCTATCGAATTCTGGTCTGAACTGCGATAAACTACTTTATCAATACATTATGATGATATGAGTCTACTTTTTAATGAGATATAATGATAATAAAATCAGACAATAATAGTAACAATTAAAATGTTTTAAACTTTAAAAAATTCAGCATTTAAATGGAGTACAAACTCGATTCTCCGAGTTGAATGGGACCGTAATCACCTCGGCTAATAGAAAACTGTTATTACAGACTAAATTTTAAATCGTGATTACTTTTCTTTCGATAAGGTTTTCCAAAATTGTTTATTTGAAATTATAAAAATAAATCCACAAATACTACCACGTATTAACAGTTTAACAAACTCTTTTATTAATTATCAAACTTCTTACGTGTATTCAGTGGCGTAGGGAGGGTAGTTGGGGCCGGGGCCTAAATTTGTTTTTTCGCCCCCCCCCCCTTCCAGTCATCATCAATCACTTAGCTGCTAAACGGCGCCCGGAGCATGGCATTTTTTTCCGCCCTTTTATCGTATTTGACTTTAAAAAGTGATGCATTAATGTAAAACGCATTAATGTTCTGTCACCATTGTATAACGAAATTAAGTGGCTTCCGGAACATAATATGAATTTTTTTTTTATCCCAGTCATCGTTAGTGGTTTAACAAGAGTAAATGGCGGGAAATTAAGTGGCTTCCGGAACATAATATGAATTTCTTTTTATATCCCAGTCATCGTTAGTGGTTTAACAAGAGTAAATGTCGTCAGGTATATGGTATTCTTTTTACCTCATTTCGCATTAAGAATGGCATACATGCAGTAGGTTTTGACTCCATGGCGCATCTATACCCCCCGTCGCTACGCCACTGCATGCATTTTTTGAAACAGTTTTGATAAGAGGATTCTCGAATGTAACTGGTTTTCCCTGTTTCCTTTGCAATTTTACCAATGATTCTTTAAGAATGTTCTCAAAATAATATTCTCTCCCTCTCAACAAAGCGAAACTTTCCGACACATTCACACTGCCATTTTTTTCATGAAATTGCATGGGATTTGCTCACATCACTGTTGAAGTGCTTAAGAATGGAACTGTTTTTATTTTATTTTTATTTTTTATTCCTCTAAATGACTCTTAAATATAATTTATCAATAATTAGTAGTTAATGTTAACGTTTAATAGTTTTAATAACATATAAAAGATCAATTCGCGATAACGACCTTTTACAAACCTTCGCATCGTGAAAATCATCTCCAGTGCCAACTGAAGAACCCTTTTTGAAAAATTCGTTGACATTATTAAAACATGAAAAACCCAGTTCTATTGTCTGTCACCGGTTCGGCTAACAGAGACCTCGGTCGATGAAGACTAGGATATATACGAGGTTCTATTGTAATTGAACAACATTAAACGATAATTACAGTATTTTTGCACCATTGAACCATCTTGAATAATCAATTATACATTTCTTCCTGAATTTTTATCTCAAAATATATATCTATAGATAAAAAAAAAATTCAAATACCATTGAATCACTCACCATGAAATCTCCCAAATCACTAGGACTAGAACAGAAGTTCCCAACCTGTGGTACGCGTACCCCTGGGGGTACGTGAAGGACCAGTGAACTCAAAGTTGGTAATGGCGGACACCAGACAACATAAGGGATTAAAAATGTTACTGAATTTTGTTTCTCCAAGTACGTGTAAAAAGTAAAAGTGAAAGCTGTGCGAGTCCTAAACATACCCTCAAAATAAGTAGAAAAAGAAAGAAAAAGGAAGTGCAATTTTCAGCTATCCTTACAAGTTAATGCGAAATTATTATATGCCGATTTCATCTGTTTTGACGTTGAACTAATACTATTGTAAAAAGGGAATAAAATGTAAAATCAAAAATAAGTCATGCAAATGTTATAAAATCCAGTCATTTGACTCTTAAACTTACCTAGGCCCTTAACATTATTGATCAAAACTTCTTTATATATAGACAAATGGTAGGGGATACTAAGTAGGAGGTACGTGGAATTAAAAACGTTCAAGGGTACGCGGAATAAAAAAGAACGTTCAAGAGGTTACGCGGATAAAAGAAACATTCAAGGGTGGCGGAGGGAGAAAAGGCTTTGGGAACCCTGGACTGGAAAGCATTGAAATTTGGCAGGTGAGTTTGCCTTCCTGGGTAATGATTCTACTAGAAAGGATTTTCTAAGTACATTGGAATTCAATTGTAAGATTACCTACATTTTAGTCTTTCAGCAATACATTGGGAAGCATATGTATTGCTCGAAACATTTTTACATCATATTAAGTTCAAAATTCAGCCTTTCAGTGACACCAATTTTCATTTCCATGCTACAACTTGTAATTTTAATTAGTTTTCAAATACTGTTTCAAACGCAATTTCATACAATGTTGTTTTACTATTTGTAATAATCATTCAAACCTGATCTCATTATTTCAGCATCTCTCACATTTCTGCACTGCTTTTTACCATTAGTTGGAGTGAAGTACTAATGCCGTTTCTTGGGAAATTAACTGCAAGGTTTTCATTTGCATTTCTAAAATATTTCATCACTTCTTCTAAAATGCTTTTTTCAAAACGTTGTGGCAAATGACATTTTAGCTGCCTTTTTTTATGAACAACTGAGTAGATTAGCAAATTTCGATTTTTTCTTCAAGCATTTAATATCACTTTTCTGCATTTTAAAAATCTTAGGTATGAAAATAATTTTCATATTTCAATTGTTTGAAAATGCAACTTTTTTTTTTTACTTATGGAGGTTTTGGTATTTAATTGGGAAATGGACTTAAAATATAAATCTTATAAAGCAAACATTTTGGAATTAAGAAATAGACCAGGAATGTATTACTATTAGTAAAGTTGAATGTTCTCAAAGCATTAAACCAATGGTATTAAGATTCAATGCGGCTAAGATCTAATGGTTTGGCAGACAACTTAGATGGTTGGCAGAGTGTCGCTGTGACCGGGAGGGTTCAAGGCTATAGATACAATCCCAGGCGATGTTTGGAAGGAGCGCCATGGCATCAAGAACATTACCTGCATTTATGCCATTTTAAACAAATATGATGGGAGCTTGAGAAATGAATTCCATTACCCTGATGCCGTAAGCGCATGTTATGCCACTGATGAACGACAGGGGAAAAACAATGTATTATTTTCCGGCGCCGACCTAAGGTACTACTCACCAGTAGTAACCAAAACGTTAATGCATTTATGTAACTTGAAAGTAGATACGGTGTTAATATGCAACTTTACAAAAAATACCATACTCCGGGCGTGTCATTGATGAGTGACGGGGCGGACGAAAAACCATATTATGACCCAGGCGCCACTTATCCTCGTTACGCCGACCCGGCGTGTAGTTTTCGCGACGTACTACCTACCGATTATCATGTGTCAACTATGATTTAATGACTTTGCAACTTTCGTAATGGTGCCTTGAAGTTTAACTCTAAGTGCGAAATGAAACGCGATTACGAAGAATAGTCGAATTATTTTACTTTCCGTGTACAGAGTAACAAAGAGAAATATTGTAATCGTCAAAAAATTCAGACTCAGTTTTGAGGTCTCCACGTTTCAGACCTCCCTGAGTCCGAAAAACAGATTTGTTTGTGTGTCTGTCTGTGAGCACGATAACTCAGAAACTATTGACAGTTGAGGATGAAATTTGGTAGCAGCAATCTTGACACATAATGTGTAGATTTCTATCATTTTGGACAAAGATTCGCCTACAGGAAGTCATCTTCCCGCTTTCATATCGAAACACTATAACTCAAAAATAGCTAGATGGATACAAATTGAATTTTACGTTTATCATCAGGAATGTAAGTCCGTATCAAATTTTGGGTGCCAAATCTATCAAAGGGTTGACTGTCTGTCGGTCTGTTGAATCGCATGCTGCTATGAACTCTGAAGCCCTATAACTTTGATAAATAAAGATTGGTATGAGGTCTAGAAAACAATAGCAGCAGACCTAGACCAATTTTCGTTTCAATCGGTCGAAAAAAAAAAAGGTGTTCCAAATCGCCTATTGTCTTATCTCATCACTACATGACACTGAGGCCGTTATTGCGTAATTGCCATTCACTTGCACTAATCTTCTCACGTTCCACCCGCACTTTTCTTACCAAAAGCTTCGCACAAGCTTTTTTTATCCACTGTGTTAGGGATGCTTGTTCGTTTGCTGCCTTTTAACTATTTTTCTCCTTGTTAGGAGTATACGAGAAAGTTTGAGGGAGACCACTCCCACTGGTTTGGCATTGTATGGGGCGATGGGGTGATTTGATTTCTTGGCAAGCTATTGTGCATATAGATTTCAAACAAAGCAATTTTAGATCTGTCCATTTCTAACATTACTGTTCATTCGTGTTATATGATTTGATGTATAAAATTTTCACAGCTCTTTCAAACTTCATATTTTATTTTCATTGTAGTTAATTGGTTTTTTATTGTATTTATAAACAAAGCTTCTTTAAAATATTATTTCGATTGAAACATCTGGTGCAAACATTTATTTCTATTCTTTTCTTGAACATGTTTGAACTCAGCTAATACATAATTGTATCTTGCATAGAACCCATTTGCTCTTTCATCTTAAAGGCAAAATTTTAGATATCACAAATCTGTAATTAGAAAGACGCATGAGCACAAGGGCAGCCCGCAATCATAAAAAGTACAACTAGACTGATAAAGTTTCCACCAAATTCTATTGAGTCTTTTCTGAAGGAAAGCGCTGAGAGCAAGAAAAAAGCCCTAGCAAGTCAGCCGAAAGTATGAATAAAAATTATGCTCTTCAGATTGATTTCTAATCCGCAGTCAATGTAGTAATGCTGGATATTTATAAGATCCATCGGTTGTTGTAAAAATATAAATGTCAAATGCAACTCTCTGTAGGGGCATCACGAAACTCTCAATTATGATGCCAAGGATATTGAAATTTGGCAGGTTTTCTAAGGAAATGTTTAGGTAAACTTATTCTCCTAATAGAAAAAATCACTCCGAAAATCTATGTTTTCAAATTCTCACGCTTAACTTTTTCACCATGTTAGATATTAGCCACTATGCCTTCGGCTACCCACTACTTCATTCGCCGGGAATATGATTTCAATTGAATCTTGTATCATTTTATATTCATGGTTCTTTAACAACGTAATTTTTTAAACCTCAGATTGTGTTAGATATTTAACTCTCATATTCTATTGAAGTGACCTTGGAGTATCTTCCGTTTCATTGTCTACATAATGTTCCTAATGGAATCAAATAACTGACCATGTCTCATAACCTCTAATTCCATGTTGTCAGCACTATCTACTTTCGTATTCCTGCTTATAAAATATACAATTGATTTCAACATTAAAATGACGCGGCATTTGTGGCAATATAGCTGGATGAAACATCCTGAGAAAAGAATGAAAACACTTAGCAACCATAACCATTCAGTTTACTGGATATATTTCTTAATGTAAGCAAACAATATTTCGGAAAAGCTTGCTTTACAGATTTCTAAGAATTTTGATGGAAATAAAATATATGAAAGCAAATGTATTAGGATATTATCTCAGATTACAACAATGAAAGATAAATATTCAATTAAATATTTGTTAAACAATGAAAACAGTATGAAATGCGTTGCAACGTGAAAATATTGTTATTAATTATGCCAAAACATATTTTAAAATTTATTAAAAATTCAATCAAACATTGGCATGACAACTTTATTATTGATATCATTGGAAAGGTAATTCTTTGCTTTTTTGTACTTTCGGATTGTGCAAGAATAATTTTTGTTTTACAATACTGGAAGTTATTAAGGAAAAACGCCAAAATTTTGCTTATTTTTTAATTAATTATAATTCTAATTAAAATTTCAAAAAGGGCTCAGTGCACATTCCCACCCTCCAAAGTATGTTTGTACCAAATCTCGTAACTTTGGTCAACTAGTCTAACTGGCAGAGCATAACTTACACATGAACACACTTACGCACATACACATTCTCCTTTATTATTAGTAGAGATGTCCTAGTTGTTATATGAACGTCAATTTGAAGCAATACAAGAGCTATTTTAGGGTGGACCTCCTAATTTTGAATCACTTGGGTCAGATGACGGACACATATTTGACACCCCTCACCAGACTTCCACACCGCACCAGTGGGAGAGCGTTTGACCCACGACGCTAAATTTAGCGTGCATCAGACCGCACATACATAGCGGATCTTCAATAGAATCGGATGTTGAATTTGAAACCCCGCGACTCTGAAGCCGAGAAATCACCACTGGACCACCGCGACCTGTTGAATTTCCAGACAAGACTCTATTTTATTATAGCATAGATTTTTAAACTTATGATATGGAAATTGTGGAGTTGCATGGTCAGAAAATGTCTTCATCCCGAAAGTTTCTCTGATCCCATCAGACGGCTGCTCAATCCAAGCGACTGCAGTTACCAGCTTATGGCAATATACAAAACTAAGGGGAAGGGGATGAATTTAAAATTGTTTGTTGGATGCAATGTTTCTCTAATGGTCATGTGGAACAGAGACCATGTCATTCGTAGTCCAGGGTCGGATTTAGCCTTTGAACCGCTCCGTGCAAAAGTAAAAAATTGCGCCCTTTGATGGAAATACAATATAAACATTCTGAAAAAAAGGTATATAGTCTTTTCTTGCATTTTGCTTGAACGTCAGAAAACAATAGTGTAACTCGGTAGTGATGTAATACTTATAATAACTTTTTCAGTTAAAATACAGTTAACAGGGTGTAATTCAGACAATTGTTTTTTTACAAACTTTTTTAATTCAGAGAATTTTCTCTAATTCAGAAACATCTAAACTGTTAGTGAGTTCATATAATTCCTAATACAGGTATAAAAAAGATTTTCATACCTGTTCAACTACAGACTTTCAATAATTTTAGTACGGAACTTTGATGAAAAAAAAAGCGATAAATATGATATGATGAGTAACAGAACCTCTACTTTGAAAATCGAAAATATCAGCAAGGGTGTTTCGGCTCCTGTCCTGGGCCACCTTCGTGACAAATTCGTACCTGTAGGTACAACGGTTTCTGCGCTGTACCGCACACAGACAGACACACACAGAGAGATACACAGACAATGCCTTATATATATAGAGAGAGAGATTATTGGATATCTTGAAAGTTTTGTTGTTATTAGTACATAAAATTAGATGGTTTTTTTATTATTTTTTCAGAAGATTTTATAATTAATTCAGAACTCCTTTGCGATTTTTTCTTATTTTGTGTTGGTAATTTTGCGCCCCTCGATTTTTTTTACTCCGTGCCGAGGCACGGACTAACGGAGTGTTCGTCTGGCCCTGCGTGGTCGCTATCCCACAGTCATTTTCTCTGACAGCTTGTTCATTCTTCAGTTTGAACTGAAATAAGAGCTACAAATGTACTTGAGCAGGAAATTGAAAATTACTTACCTTTTGTAAGATTTTAATTTTGCTTTGCTATTTACAAATGTAATAAACCAAAAAGTATGTTTTATTCTTTACCGAAATTCATATCGCGGGCAAAGCTACGACGGAAATGCTAGTACTTTAAATAAATTTCAGTTGCATACATGTATACTTTGGTTTACTATTCTCATAAATATTTTCCGTAAAATAAATAGTCGGCATGCTGTTAACACCAGGCTACATGTATCTATTGCCCATGTCAAAACCGATGAAATAATATATTAAATTCATCAATAAAGGATTGACTCAGGCAAATTTTATCTATGTTTATTAAGATTATTAAATATTACCACTCTATTTTTAATTCACTAAAGAGTCATGTGCCCTAGAAAATTATTTCTTGTCTGTTCTGTTATTCTCAAAACGATTAACCATAAAATAAGAGAAATTTAAAATGAATGTGTATGAAAAAGAGATATTTCGCAGATGGTTTAAATTTTTCTATAAAAAAGAACTCAGCAATTTTAATTCAACTTAAAATCTGAAAATTACAAAGAAAGGGCGCACCCCCCCCCCACAAAAAAAATTTTTACTTCTGCTCATATTTATTGTTTAAGAACTGCCAATGTTGCCTATTCAAAACAAGTGTTAAACAATATATAGCTGTGTTTGATATTTAGGATAATGGAAACACTAGGTTAACTGTTGTAGAGTCTTATAAACAACAGCACTAATCCCGCATTATTGCTTAAACATTTTGATAACAGTTGGTTTAGGTCAAGTTCTTGTTCAAACTGCGATATAACTGAAAGAGGCTGCTTGGCTGTCAGATATTAGCTGACAGAAAAGCAAAACAAAATTTTGGAAAATGACACGAGCAAAGTTATCATGTTTTGTTAGCTCCCTTGGATGGGGGGACTTTTCAAATCTTTTGTTTATGAGAACATGTCGTACATTTTATACATGATAACTTACTCTTAGTGTATCTCGATTAGGGAGAAAAAACATGCACAAGGGCACAAATAATGGACATTGATGATTCTGCTATTCTTAAAGAAAAGATGCTTGTATCGACTGGAGATATTAATTCTGTGAAACTTGCTCAATGATGACATGATTGAACTAAGCTATGACTATTGCCCAGAAATATCGTCAGTAGGGGAATAATCCAATTTCACTACATATGTTGCGGAAATCCGGTGCTCATGGCGATGGGCTGGCGACTAATCTTTATCATCCGAAGATGCAAAACAAACTTCATCCATCTGAAATCAACTTTCTTGGACATTAATGAAGTACGCTTAGTTCTCGATACCGGAAGAAAGAAATCTTCCTTTGTCCACAACATTTAACTACAAAATTACTAGATATATCGATTTTCTTCCCGAACGTCTTGGTGACGTTTCTGGCCCATACCATTTGCTCTACAGAAAGCTGATGTTTTCTTAAGGGAATGGATTGAGCAGCATAGAAGTGCTTCATAAAAACTGTGCGATCGTTCTGATTCATTAGTTTTATAACTTTTGAGTATACTTTTACAAAATCTTTTTTATATCAGCTATTCTCTAACCGCAAATTGATGAAAAGTTGAAATTAATATATCATAGCATTTGGAAACTGAAGAAATTATATTCTTTTATGTATAGCAAAATTTCTCCCATTCTTCTTTCTGATATGGATTTAAACAAGCCTTTTCATGATGCATCTCACTTTGCATGTTGTCTTTAAGATCGCAAAATGCTTTCACCCACCAAATAATTATAATATTTTCGATACAGTTTTCTCTCCATACTGTTGAATGGCACCTACTATATCAGAAACAAATAAAAATAACATAAACAATTTTTTGGAGAAATCGGTTTTATTTCCTTTCACTGCTCCTTCTGAAGTGCCATTTGATTGGATTGTCGCTTTTTTAAGAACTACATCGTATTTAAGGAGATTCATTCAACGTTTTCGAAATATGTTTACTTGTCAAACAGTTGTCTAAGCTGCCTGTTTGAAAAATATATGAAGACACACGAATGATTTATTAGAACTTTTCGCATCGCCTTCCTCTAGTTCCTTCAAATTCCATCACTGGACTGTCATTTTAGAAAGAACTTGTACTCAAGGAACTGCTCTTGATAATATTTCTCTAAAGCAGTTGACTAGAGAGCTGCTGGAATTAGGAATAAATGAAGAGAGCAAGATCCATTAATGCAGAAGAACAGCTGCATGGCCTTCCTCGTCTCCTTTCGAAAACTCCCAATGGACTATCGTTTTTAGATGAGGTTTTACTCAAAGAACTGCTCTTGATAATATTCCTTGTAAAGCAGTTGGCTGAGAGGTTGCTAAGTAGGGAATAAATGAAGAGAAACAAGATCCATTTAATGCAGAAGAACAGCAGGGAGCCTTCTCGTCTCCTTTTGAAACTCCCAATGGACTGTCTTTTTTAGATGCCTTTTACTCAAGGAACTGTTCTTATGAATAATATTCTTGTAAAGCAGTTGGCGAGGCTGCTGGAATAGGGAATAAATAGAGAAGCAAGATCCATTTAATGCGAAGAACATTGTTCCTTTGTCGTCCTGGACTCCATTCTGAAACCCCACATCATTTACTGGTTTAACTCTATAATTTTTTTCAGTATTTTAAGCTTTTTCATAAATCTATGATTCCATTTAAACGTTTTTCACTCTCTATTTGCAATAATTTGGTTTTAAATAAAAACTTTTTGGCTTCCTTCTTTTCTGTCTACTTATTTACTTTTTATTTATATGTGTGCTTTCTTTGCTTGTGAGGAATAAAGTGAGTAATTTTAGTAGGTGTAATAGCACAGCACCCCTATTAGCACAAGATATTATACGGTATTTCTATAATATTGTTCGATATTCTGAATGCCGTACAATATCGTGAGGATATCTTAACAATTTTGAAGAGTATCTTGTGCTATTAGGGACTATTCTCTTACACTTTCCAGGGAATTATCTTCTGATTCGTTTTGCAAAATTTATGTAAATTATTTGCTTTGGAAGCATTGCTAATCCTAAAATAATATCAAAAAGTGGTCTCCTATATATTTACCATCTTTTAGATGTTGAATTGAAGAGTGATAGCGCCGAAGAATACGTATATGAAATGGATACGTAAGCATTCGTAAATTAAGTCGAATACATATAACATTTTGTAATTTTGGGTAAACGAGTGATGTCTTCTGACCACTTGAAATTTGGAATCCTTAATGTTAAATTGCCATTGCTGTTTATTCAATATATTTCAAGATATAATGAATCATTAACAATAACTCGTTCTTTATCATAAAATCTCTCTATATATAAAACTCAACGTATGTATATTTTTATATATGTTTGTTCCATCATAACTTCCCAACGTCAGGACCAATTTTGATGAAACTCAGTTCACAGGTTCCTCATTAGCGAACTTGAAGCACAGTAGAGGTAAATAAGCTCTAACGCAGTCCTCAGGGAAGGGTAGGGTAAAGTCTCCAAAATACATGTAACAAATAGGCCGATTGATACGCTTGACAATTTCGGCAGCTTGGGCGATTTTTATGAAATTTGTTACACATACTTCTAATTAGCCAACTCAAAATACTATAGGGGCAAATAAACGCTGATCCAATCCGCCAGGGTAGTGTGAGCCATAGTCGTTTAAATACATCTAAAAAATGGGCCGATTGACATGAAAATTGAAACGCCTGGGACAATTTTCATGACACAGGGCACATATGTTTCTCACAGTCTGAATAATGTCCTGTAGAGGTAAATAAACGCTAATCCAATTCCTCAGATTAGGGTGGGGCAAAATCGTCAAAATAGATGTAAACCCTTTCAGCCGATTGAAATGCAGTTGGTTATGTGGCTATGGCTACTGCGATTTTGGTGAATTTTGGTACATATATTTCTAATTTACCAACTAAAATTATTGTAAGGTTAACCAAATGCCAACCTAATCTCTGAGGTTAGGGTATGAGCAAGTCGTTTAACAACCTGCGGTAAATAAAAATCTGATACAGATAAAGCAATTTGAGGAAACTTGATACACATGTTCCTCATAGGCCAAATAAAAGCACTTTATAGAGATAAATAAATACTCATTCAATACTTGAGGTTGGGTGGAGCAAAGACATAGGCCGATTGAAACGAAATTCGATTTTGGAAAAGGAGCGATTTCGATGAAACTTGGTAAGCGTTGTACCGTCCTTCCCGCTTAATCACCCGCTAGCGCATCCCACTAGAGCCGAGACGGAAAGATAAATTCCTTCGCTAGAAACTGTTCTTCCTTCCCCAAGGGAAAAGAAGCGAAGAAAGACTTTGGCGCCGACCGGCGAGTGGTGACTGAAGGCTGTGTTCTTTGGGGATTACAGCCTTTGTTGCTTCAAATTCCATAACCCCTCTAATTCAAGCTGTGTTCTGACAGGAGCCAGCTAAAAAAATGAGAGCGAACTGTCTTGAGATGCTGTACTTAAAAAAAAGAAATGTTATACCACTTTTACATAGTGTACATTCTGAAGATAGGCTGTGAAAGTAGTTAAAATTAAATGTTTTAAAAATTGAATCGAGAGTCTGTTCATTACAGCGTGTTCCTCATTAACCGACATGAAGTACTGTCGGGTAAAATAAGACATAACCCAGTCCTTCAGTGTAGGTTGGGGCAATGTCCGAAATACATGTAAAAATGAACTGATCTGATCGAAATGGAACTTAACTTGCAGGTTTCAACGTGTCGAACTAAAAATATGGAGGGGTCAAATAATTTTTCAAGATGATAGGACATTTAGGATGATAACTACCGATTAGATATGTAGAAATGTTTATTTAGAAGCAATGGAGCAATTTTGCGAGTTATGGAGTAATTTTAGCGAAACATGTACATTAGTTGATTTAGACACTTTAATTGTCGAAATGTTAGTTGAAAAATGGGTCCCACTATGTTCAATAACGAAAAAAACTTTATTGAGAAATGGGCCGTATTTCGCACATTTCTAGGTTGTGAGGAGGTAAGACATTGAAAGACATTTAATAAATGAACCAATTAGCCTGAAAGTTTTATATCCTGGGTTCCTAAGATAATAAGATGACCCAAAACATTGGCTGACAATATAAGGAATATATGATAAATGAAAGAAAGTTTATATACTATTAATTTAATGAATCTCTACTAATAATAAAGGAGAATGTGTGTCTGTCTGGAGAAAAGCAGTAGGTGTGGACTCCATGGAGCCCCCTAAAATTGGAGCTCGGGACATCACTACCCCCCTTGCCCTCCGGTTTCTACGCCACTGCATTCAATCCCGTTCAGTATCATTTACCTATAGGATGCTAATTTAGAATTTATTTTTGTTTTTCATTTTTGTGTCGATGTTTTAAGGCTTAATTATTGCTCAGTGTATTTGATATACTAAAACAAATGTAAAAATTCTTTCTCGTAAGAATGATGAGAGATTTTTATCCGAGCTTCAGGAGGTCTAAAACATTGAGATTCATCAAAACTTCGTGGTCAAATTTGTTGACGATTACAATATTCTATGCATAATTCGTATATGAGAAAATTAAAAGAACAGATACAGCAGTAAAATGGTCCAGATGCTTAGAACTTTTTTCTATCATCTGTCCTACTTTGCGGGAAAAGTTCTTTTGGAATTCTTGTTTTTGTCCGCAGATAATACTTTCAAAATTGACTTATGATGAATGTTTCCATTTTTTTTATTACTGAAGGTTCAGTTCTTTTTGTAAGTGAAAATAAACTTCTCGATAAATACATTGAAACATTCAAATAATTTCATGTTTAAAATTTCAAGTGCTTGAAAACCTACCTGGCAAATAATTATAAAATTCACGCACTGTAACGTTTTTGAATTTTGCTTTTAAATCGGAATCTTATTAGATTTCAGACACTTTGATTATTTGTTTGCTTTTAGGTACTAATTCCATATTTATCGAGAAAAATTAAACAAAAGTTGTTTTGCAAAGATTTAAAAATTGTAAAGCTTGTTACAAATTCAGTTTCAAGGTTTAGAATTTTTACGTGCTTGACTTATGCGATTTCTCATAAATTTGATTTATAATTATGAGTTAAGATTAAATTTTTGAAAATGAAAAAATTGCGTACGTAAGTTTTTGTTATTATGATGAAATTATATTTATTATGGCATCCACCGAAAACCAATCTTGAGAAGAAATTAATTGTTGTTCTTTGTATTGAATTGCTATCTGTCTTATGTCAACTATTTTACTTCTTCTGCATGTATCTCATTAATGCACTGATATTTCTTCATTGTAATTTTAAAAACAACAGAGATGGTAAAAACTCAAAAGTTAAAGGTGAAGTAAAGTTTTGGGAGGCAACTGAAAGTTTTCTACAAATATGGTGATCAACAAAAAGTTTGTAGGAGTTTTAGAATCATTCTTTTTGTCATTCTTTATAAAGAAGCTTTTAAAATTTTCATAAAAACTCTAATAACAACTCGGTGTAGAATAAGTGCTATAACTGAAGTTAAGAGGTGGCAGACAGACAGCTTTGGCTCAGTGGTTAGTTCTGCTTTGAAACATAGTTTTAACTCTTAACTACTGGAGATACTATTTTTTTTAAATTTCAACTTTGACTCTATTCAAGGTATGGTGTGACTTAGGTAGTGTGATATTCGTAAAAATCTGCGTTGTCTGCCTCATTTCTCTTTGTAGGTAGAGCTGAATCTTATTCTTGCGTATCTCAACTTGGAGTATAATCTGGTTTTGCAGCAAATCGCCGGAAAAAAAATTAGATCACAGACGAAAATAGCAATATTCAGATTATTTATCTCTTAAATTTCTTCTATGGGAAGAAAAATAAAAAATAAACAAAGCTTAAATGAAAATCTCTAAACTCAATCATTATAGAAAAAAACTCTTTGAGTAATAAGGGCATGGATTTTTTTAGATGAATTTATGCTTTGATTCTGATTTAATTAAAAATATGACATTAAGATAATCGATGATTTAAAGGAGAGACTTTTCAAATAGCTTTGGAACTCAAAACGACGACAGGACTGTCCCCCAAATTGTAAACCATCTTGGTCCTTATCGTTACAATTAAATAACATTAATGTTGTCCAAAGGATATCATGTAAACATTGAAAAACTGTTGATTAGGAAAGGAAGGATCTATTTCTGCGGAAAGATCTATATTTATTTATCTGAAGGATTTATATTTATGACAGTTAACTTTGTATGGCTCTAAAGAGCCATTAAGACTTGCAAAGTGGGGCAAGATGCGAAATATTATTATTTCACTTATTCTTGGAGCGAACAGTGTGTTTAGAAAGGAGAAACAGGATTTGCAAAGATCTTTCTCAGTTTACTCACGATTCAGTCGCAGATTTCTTTTCATTTTGCCGAAATGTTTCCATCAATCTTCCTTGTTTTGCAGAGCGTATCAATAACTGCAGTCTTCCGGAACGCTTCTTGTGGACATTATGAGCCTCTACGGGTTTAAAAGTTGTTTCTAATCTGAAGAATGATAAACTCACATAAGTAGATTTGTTTCAGAAGTGTCTCTTCTATTAGAGCTACTGTAACTATTTCAGAGAACCCATGTTTTCTTTTGCATCCATCCGAGACGGTATCAGTCTCCAGGGGCCGTTTGACTAGCAATCAGTGTTGCGTCGGTGTCAGAGATGCAACACTTTTAACCCTTAAAGACCCAGTGTTGTCTTTAAGCAACATACCCAATTTTCTCTTCTAGAATCTTGAGAAAAAGATTGAAGCTCTAATGCCTGTTGATGTTAATAGGATACAAACTGAAAATGTTTTTAAACCAATTTACAGTAAATAGATGGTAGCCTGACTGCTGATAAAAAATAAAAATAAATTGATAATTTTAACTTGTTTCTGCATTTTCTTAGCTTTTCACGCTTGAGAATGGCATTTTTTATTCTATAAGGTCGAAGGAAATTCTTTGTCTATATTGTTACTTCTTAAAATTCATCTGTGTTCAGTATTATAGAATTTTACCAAGGGCACTTTTTTCTGAAATAAAGCCCGGTATTGTCAGTTGGTAACAAACTGTTTTTAGTCATTAACCATACTTAAAAACAAAATAGGATTTTTTAAAAGTATTTTTCCCATGTTTTATTCAAGAAATGAAAGTCAAAAAACATTTTAAAATCAATTTTTAAAAAATCGGACTTCTAAGGGTTAATGGTGAAAACTTTGAGCCTCTCATGTGACATCATTAAATGCATGTATCCATAACAGATGTTTCCAACCTGTGGTATACGCGTACCCTTCTGTGTAAGTTGTGGGTCAGTTAGGAGTATGCGAAAATAATGGTGGAATTTTATCTCTGTATCTCGAATAGTTTTCGAGTTATCGTGTTCACAGACACACAGACAGACATAATTTCCAAATTGTGTTTTTAGGACTCAGGCAGGTCTAAAACGTGGAGATTCGTCAAAATCTCGAGTTCGAATTTTTTGACGATTACAATACTTTCTCTTTGTAAACTTCGTATACGAGAAAGTAAAAAAGAAAGCGTTCTTTAAGATGAAGTAAAAAGTAGATAAAAGGAATTGGCACTAATTAGGAGCATAATTTCCCAAACAAGTATTAATTTTATCACAAATGCAATTACATACTGAGAATCTGCATACACACGTATCACATGCAATGCTGCATTTGGTGTGCGCCAAACTTTTTGCTTGCCATCCGATCCGAAATTGTTATATTTGCTTTCATCCACAAGAATTACATTTTCCCAAAATTCTGTTGGCTGCTTTACCTTAATTTGAGCAAATGCTAGCCTAGCTTTTCGATTTGCTTTGTTGATGTAGGGCTTTCTCCGAGGTACTCTGCCATGATACTTCAGTTTTCTTAAAACATTTGTGACAGTTTCAGGATTTACAGATTTCCGGAACCTACTTTTACATTTCAGAGTCAATTTTACTGCGCTAGTTCTTGGATTAATGTGAACTTGTCTCACAATCCACCTCTCTTCCCGTTCACTAAATGTCCTTGGACTCTTTGATCTTTGCTTGTTTTCAACAATATTTGTTTTTTTGAACCTGCGAATAATATTAAAACCAGTAGAGTTACTGAGCTTCAAGATTTGTCCTATACAACGAACTGATTTTATATTTTTCCAATGACTTATTATCGGATTTCGCACATCAACCGAAATATCTTTGTTTCTCGCCACTGCTCCATACGCAACCTTTTCTGCTGATACTTTGTCTAAAATTATAGTCTAAAAAAAGTGGTAGTAAATTAAATTTTATTGATGCGCTATATATTTTTTAAATTTCTCATTTCAAAGTTATCCCAATACTTTTTTTGACAACTGTTTGCGTTTAAATTATATTTAAAAGGCTAGATGAAATTGTAATTCTAAAATAGTAAGCAAATTTTCTTTATATACCCTATACAAATTGTTAAAGCATGATCAAATTCCAACTAACTGTTCTTGGCTTGAGAGCTTGCTTTAATACTTTTCAACAGGAAGTGACTTCATTATGTACGAAGTGACGTAATCTCTAGTAAGTTCATGAAACCAGTAGAAATAGGTTGAAAGTTCGAGGTCCTTCTAGAAAAGTACTTTTGTCGCCAAAATGGTCGCCAAGATTAGCATCTCAAGGAAACGACTTTATAGCTTTGTAACATTGCTCCCCTCTTCAAAGACTGCATGTCCCGGCAGTCTCATTACTTAGAACTATGATCAGTGGCCCTGTATGGAGCTAGCCGATTTATATGGATGACTTTTGGCTTGGCGTTGGGCGACCTCTGTACTTTGTAGACAACATCGTTCAGTTTCTTGAAAACAGTATATGGTCGTTCCCAGTTCTGTTGTAGCTTGGGACTCAGGCCTCTCCGTCGCTTTGGGTTATACATCCAGACTAGACCTTAAAATGGTGGTCTGTTGCTCTGGAGTCGTAACGAGTTTTCATTCGTTCGCTGGCCAGCTTAATTCGCTCTCTGGCAAACGCATGTATACCCTGTACCAAATGTTAAAGCATTTCTTGGTTAATTTTGTTTTTGTTTTAATGCGATTAATATTTTCATAAATAGCTTTACATGTTATGCATGCCAAGTGCCCAGTACTTTTTTGAGTGACTGTATGTAAGATTATACAGTACACTTATTGGAGCTAAAACAATATGTTCTACAAATTTATTCTGATTTTTTCCATGATATTATAAATTCTGCTCAAAAACTGTCTTTTTTATCCGGAAATCCCTTCATTAGCTCCCCGATTTCAATGTTCTACGAAAAGTCCTTTTCATTTGGCATAGTTGCTGAGACAACTATTCGCTACTGGGGCGTGGTAGATGGCATATACGTTTCGATAAGTTTCAGTTTAGGAAAACTTCTATCGCCAGTAGCAACAGTTTATGGCGGAGTCAGGAATATCCTCAGAGCCACTGGTCTTAATTATTATTCAGGATAAGAAAAGGGGGGTACCAATACGAAAGAAAAATTATCTGCCGTATTTACAAACTTCTCATATCTATTAAATATTTTTTTTCCTCCTCACTCCGGCATTGGCGCCACCCTGGGTTTCAGCGCCATGGGCAGTTGCCCTGTTTGAACGTTCCTCGGGCCGCCCCTGACTCAGGTATTTATAGTTTTCCTACAAGGCGTGACCTCACATGGAATTTTCTCGAATAATCTCCTGATCTCTGTTCCCAAGAGGGATAGGGTCATAATTTTTGCATTTTTTTAGAACCTTCATTTATGTCGCCAAGGCTGGGAGTCGTTGGCTTTCATCCAGTAACAACCCCTATAAATCTCTCTTTCCAACCATACGACTAACATGGCAGAAAAAATGGCATTACACACACACAGATTCGTAACAATATTATAACTTAATATAAAGCAATTATTTGATAATTTTTACCTAACAACTGTCTATATAACATACTGCCTTTTTAAGCAGGGAATGACTATTGTATACTTTTCGAATTGTTCTATTTCTGTAATACATTTGAACTTTGCTAATTAGAACGTTTTTAACTCTCTCTCTGCGTATCCGCGATTTCCGTGGATTGGAAGCAAGCCTATTTCCTGCGATTTTCACCGGCTAGTGTGTTTACTTAGTACTTTTATAGCATTGGATCATATTATACTAATAAAGCTTTGCATATAAATAACAACTCGCTCAACGGTATTTGAACACTTTGCAAACATTACACCTAAGTAGTGCTTTAAAAAATTTCACAGTTAGAGGGCTAATTTGAGTTTGTCGGTAATTTGAATATTTTCTAAGGTTCCTGGAATTTTTTATTAACATAATGTCTAAATATCGTCTATAGTTAGAATTTATTTTGGTGAATTCGAAGTCACAATTAAAAGTAGTAAAAAAAATTGTTTTTATTTCTGGATTGTTTCGTTAGTTCAATATTTTGTGTCCTCATAGATTGTAAATGAATAATTTTTTTAAGGCCCTTCATTCACTCAAGAACTTTATTGCTATACATATTCAATCTTAAAAGGAAATAAAACTTTTGTCACTTTTTAGAATAAAGGAATCTACATAAAAACTCTGAACATATTAGTTGTGAATTGTACTGTTTATGTTAAAGATTTACCTTACAATTGTTGTACTGTTCAGCAATGGATTCCGAGACTACCACTTTTGGACGATTTTACACCGAAAAGGGGTATCAGGCAATGAGTCATATGAGCGCATTTCCGGAGTTCTTTGTTAGAACACGCTCACTAAAATGTAAACATCACCCTTCCATTCTTCACTTTCCCCCTATTTTGATGAAAATAACTCCGCCCAGCGCATGCGCAAAAGCGCGGAGGGTTTTCGAATCCGTTGCTAAACAATATTCAAAACATCATATACTATTTGTTTATTGAGATAACTTAATTAATTATCGAAATTATTATTTTTAAAATTATAATTATTTAATTGTAATTATTATCAGTTGATTACAATATTCGACTGTTTATTCATTAATTATGAATTATTTTTAAAAATTGTTGCATATTAAAAATAGAGATACTTTTTGCCATTTTTGGTTTAAAAACTGTCATTTCTTTTGCTATTCTACAATCAGTTTGTCTTAATTCAAATATTTGGATAAATCGAATTTGTATTCTTGTTCTGTCAGCTTGGAATTAAACCTAGAAAAATCCATTCTGCAAAATTAAGATACACATACATACAGAAAAAAAAATTTTTAAATCTTCCTTTTGAATTTTCAAATTTGTGACAGAACAATAGATTGAAAAGATATATTGGACATCATAGTTCGATTTGATTTTGTTGCAACGCTTTAAATAAAATCAAGTATCACATAAAAAAATGTGTGTCGAGATTCTTCAACACCAGCCTTTATTACTAGCGCCCCTACATTACAGATTTTTTTTGTTTGTTTGTTTAAAAGTATTTTGTGTCTTATCGTTCGTGCGGAGCTCAGCGTAACCTTGGGCAACGCGACTTCCGAATAAGTATTGCTCGCTCGTATTTGACTTTTTGTAACTCGTCCTTTAAATCGGCCATAAATTTGAAATTTCTTTCCATAAAAATAGTTTTATGTGTATATTCCGTCCGTCAATACAAGGTGATGTCTGCTTTGATAGCTTCACTTTGGCGAAGTGAGTGTGAATCATACCATAAGAAGAGCCAATGCACAGCGGGAGACAGAACGCACTTTTCTTTCAGCATGGCGACAATGTAAGTAATATCATATATTAATTACAGATATATCATCCGTTTACAGTTGAAAAAATTCCAATCAGGAGCGGATTAAGCTTTTTGAAATCCCCTAATGATGAAATTCTTAAGGCCCTCTGAAAGCATCTCACATCGTCGCTGTTATATGAAATGCCGTACGCCAAATTTGCCAAGTATTTTATTGGTGCAAAACATTTGCATGGAATTGCTACATCTGCTTTCAAATTGTTGTATGTGATATGTGATTGTTGTATGTTGTCATAGAATGCTATATGTCGATAGTGGTACAAGCTTTTACGACAAAATTTAGTATATTTTGCTGCGTGGTTTCTGATATACAGCGACGATATCATGTATTTGTATACTTGTCCACTTGCCAGTCGTTACATTTTGAAATAATATAATTTCGTATGATTTTCGTCATAGCAACTGTATTTTTATTCATAATAACTGAGTTTTTTAATTGCTATTTTATTTCATTGTTATAATAAATTTAATTAATCTTCGCTGATAATTAAACTTCATTGATTTCAGTAATTTTGAATTTAATTTGAAATTCCCCCACAGGAAGCTTGCGTAAGTATCATCGAAAGAATTTAAGGATCTGTTGTTTAAAGGAAAGCTGAAATGATTTTTTCTTAGTAAAATTACTTCGGGTATTTAAAATAATCATCATTTTCTATAAGAGATATTTTTTCTAGTGAATTAATGCATTGTCACTAAGGGCAGCTGAAGTATTTGACAGTCACTAGGTTTTATAATACATCTAGTTATCTGGAAATGAATTGAGGGGGAGGGGTTCGAGAATAACTGCGATCTTTGAAAAAAAATCTTTATTTCGGAAGTCCTCATTTTTATAGAAAATTTATAAAGTGTTAAACTTCGATGCTATTTCGTTCCACGTGATTTTAGATTGACTATGAAATATTATCGAAGTCGGTTCAATAATAAACATTTTGAAGTCATATATTTTTTTCTGTTTCCTTGGGTGTCGAAATTTTTATAGTTATTAATTCTTTATATGATCAAATAAATCTTCATTTTCGGAAATTTTAGTACAATTTTTTGTTCAATATAATTTATCTTTCAGTTCAGTACTTCTTTGAACTAATATAGTATATGTTATCTTATATTGGGTAGAACAGAATGGTCTTCTGGTTGGTTATCTTATATTAGATAGAACATAATGGTGTTCTGATTATCTTATATTGGATAGAACATAATGGTGTTCTGGTTATCTTATATTGGATAGAACATAATGGTCTTCTGGTTATCTTATATTGGATAGAACAGAACGGTCTTCTGGTTATCTTATATTGAATAGAACAGAATGGTCTTCTGATGCAATATTTTTTTTCCTTCAACATTTTTTTTTTCAATATTCTTTAGAAGTTATTTCCGCTTTGATGTTTAATATGATACTTTTAGGGGTTTTTGTGTATTTTTATTTTCTCTTATACAAAGAATACAAAGAAAAGCATTGCTGTCTTCAACAAATTCGACGTCGAGATTTTGATGAATCTACGCATACATCCAGGCCTGCACCTCCTCTTCATTAACCCTCACATTTTTTTTCCTATCTCACAGGCCTAAATTTCTGATTTAAATTTATTCCCTCAAAAGTGCCTTTATTTTGATATTTGCGGTTAATTGGGTGTTGGTTAGAGATTTTACTGTAATGTAAGAGTTATCAAGCTCAAACATTGAAAAGCCAACCAGATTTCTGTACCTTGTTTTTTCCAACACGCCTAACGCATTTGTACTTTTTAATTCATATCTAATAAAAAAAATTTGAATGAATGAGTTAAATGCTGAAAAGCCAAATTGGTGCTTCCTCAGGATACCCACGTCATTCGTTTTTCCTTATTGGACGTGCGTATCTCAGAGATTTGTTCTTATGGCCACTAGTTTTTTCACATATTTTTACTTAGCTTCCCTTGTTTCATGCTCGTAACGGTGGAATTTTGTAATCGATTTTTGATTCATTTCCCTGTGTGATAGAATTTTGAAGTTGTGTGCACTAACATGTTCTCGTTGCAATACACTGTTTTGATATTTCCAGAACTTAATTATCAGTAAATCGATTCATTAAATAACGTTTTGATTCCATTCGCGGGGCGCCATCTAGTAGTGAAGTTGTCGAAAAATTGATTTCAGGATTACCTAATATTTATAATGATGAGTTGTAATTTAAAGACAAAGAATTAGAAAATAATTAAAACAAAAAAATCTACTTTTTAATACCCTGATAAAAATGTGTTTATAAAATTTTTTATTTACTCTGATGAAAATTTATTTAAGCTGCCCTGAAAAGGTATCCCTTAACTGTAACCAACTGGTATTTGAATATTAAGGTATCCGACTGGTTTAAAATCGTCGTGTTTGATGAAATTATCAAAAAAATTTTTATGACTTAATTTTGTAGCCTGTTTAATCATCTTTCTAAAATTGTCTCACTTTTTACTCTACGTGAATTACAAATGGAGTTACAGCTGTTTTATTACCGAACTGTAAGCATTATTTTTATGTTGCATGAAAACTTTAAATGTGTTTTCTGAGAAATGATAATTTTGAGGAAAATTGTCGACCGTAACAATGATTTCTCAAAAAGTTATTCAGGTATTGATATCAAATTTTCTGAGATTGTTTTCTGTAATATGCTTGATGTTTTCCTCTAAAAACTAAGGTCAATTTTAATATCAAGTATTATTTTTGAGTGTTAAAATATAAACGAAAAGCACTTTTTATGAAAAATTTTATTAGTTTAGTAACTATGTTCAGCTATATCTCAAAACTATTTTGAAGTACAAGAAATATTTTAGAGCATAACACAGATAACTGTTATAAAAATGTACTCCTACAAGGATTTATGTATATTTAGAATATGATTTTGTCTATGGCTGTTAGCGTAAGGCAAATAGTTTAGTCATTTTTCATCAAATTTCTCAATATTTTTTTAAAAAATATTATTTTAAAGACCTAATTTTACAATATTTTCATAGTTTTAAAACATATTGTTACAGTCATGGAAATTTGCTTCCCAGCAATGCAGGTCTTATGGTTGGGAAGAGGGTTTTACAAGGTGAAGCATGGAGTGACCTCAGCCACTCTCGTGGCACGCATGACCTTGGCGACAAACTTGGCGATCATTTTGGCGACTTGGCGACAAATTTGGCGACCTTGGCGACAAATAGATTATTCTCGAAAATGCAATCCTTTTCTCGATATTTCTATTAGGGGCCGAGATCTAGGATTTTCATGAAAATTCTATGTGACGTCACGGCCTAACGGGGAGAGTATATAAGACCGCGTCTGGACCACAACAGCGTCTTTGAACGACTGGTTACTGTGAAGCGTAAACGTCTTCGGAGTTCTATCTGCTGTGTGAGCTAATCAGCTGAGCTGTTATTGTCGTGACTAGTTATTTGCTGACTGTTTGTGCTGTTAGATATCAAAGTGCTGAACTGTGAATACTTGTGAATTGTTGTCTATTTACATTGGTAATCTGTGCAAGGACTATTGTTTCCTGTACCTGTGTTACGTGTTTTCCTGCATATTTGTAAATAAACCTTCATTCTCCATTATCCTGCGTGTTGGACTATTTACACCATACACCCACGGTAAGATTTTGTGCAACAATATGCAGTTGAAAAATAACATTAAAAATATATATAAGTTATTTTTCAAAAAAATGTCTCCGGACACAGTCGGATACCTTAAAAGCAAAATGTGTCTTATAAAAGAATCGCATAAAGTTCATTTCATTATTTATTTATTTGCCCACGCCGGCGCAGTCTACCCAGAGGGTGTAAGGAACTGACCCGGCCGGCGGGGAGTACATAATAACAACAAAACAGAAAAAAACAATACATCAAATTACAAAACTGAATAACACTGCATTCAAAAACGCAACAATAAAAGCAAAAGTTCTGAACATCTAAACAGAAGACAAAGGAAGTGACAAAAAAGTTCATGAAATAACATCAAATAGTAAAACAGGAAGCAAAAGACAAATAAAGATATATACAAAAACTTAGGATATTGAACACATTACAGCATGGGTGACAATTCAAAATAACACATTTAAAATTTTATATTCAAAGAAGAAATAATAATAAAAGAAACAACAACACAGAAATGTTCAAGAAACATTGATACATTTTTTAACAACGTTTCATCAGTCAGAAAGCTCATTACAAATACAATTGGAAATCCTAAAGATTTCTTTCAGTTTCACAAGTCCAAATTTATTATGAGCTAAAATTTTAAACCATGCGGATTTGTTCGCGTCAGCAGGTCTATTTAAATGAAATTTTTTAGTGATAGTACAGACAAAAGCATAGTGGTCTGCATCACCTTTTAAACCGCATTTGAAATTGCAATTTGGTGTGGTGGCTAATTTGAAACGATATAAATCTGAAACAAATGGGCCAGGACCAGTTAAAAAATATATCACATAGTGACAATTAAGTTAGGGTAAAAAAACCCAATGAAACCCTTTATTCTGGTTCCTGTTTCAGAATCCATTCAATAGTTTTGCCAGCTGCTTAATATAAATTCTTTAATTTTATATTTTAGGAAAGAGTAGGGTGCAGGGACGTTAATCTTTTGCCCAGAAAATGTAGCAGTTTTTTTCAAATTGATCAGCAAGTTCACTGCCTGGGACGCCAGCATGGGCTTTGACCCAGGATAAACAGACTTTCCCTTCCGCATTATAAATGGACTTTTTAAAGTTTAACACGAAATTGGATCTGATGTTAAAATTTTTCAACGACTCGATTGACGAGAGACTGCTAGTAGACTTTTTTTATTTCAGCTCCTTGTTCCAAGGCCCAGGCTGCGGCAAAGTTAATTGCCGCCAGCCGGGCTTGGAAAACAGAGCTATACGAATTTAGCTGATAGCAATATGATTTGAAATTTTTTTGAGTTCTGAAGATTGCTGAACCCTGTGTTGCCATCAACCTTAGATCCTCATAATCACAATTTTCTATATTTTCAATCAGTTTTATAATTTTTTTCTCTAGCTGGGATTTCCATTTCATTAGAATCACGTTAAATCCGTCAAAGTCAAACGTCCTCCTGCTGGTGTGGTGAGGAATTTCGATATCTGACCACAGTTTACGAGATCCGCTCCGTAATAATAATAGCCATCGTATGACTTCAAAAAGGGACATTAATGCGATTAATTAAACTAACTAACCCATCCTATTACCATTGCACCAATACACTAAATGAAATTGCAAAATTGCTGAATTATGATAATACCAAATGAATGCTATTATTTCGTGTACATAAAATATTACCATGAACTTAATTTCATCTTTGCATAACCTTTATAAGTTACGTTAGCTGATACATTTCACAAGTTCCATTGATTTTGTTGCCCTTAAGTGTTTAAAGTGCCCAATACTCTTTCACTTTTAAATCACTAAACAAATAGGAATTTTTTGTGAATGAACTTTTAACTCTTAATTTTGTTGTAATATTTTATATAAGAAAAAAATTATGGTTATCTTGAATTTTTAAATATTTTTCTCTTATTGTGAGATAGTTGTTTGGAAAATTGATATAATGAAATAAAAATTCTATGACAATTAATCTTTGTTAAAATGCTACCATTTCCAAAAATAGCATAATTGTTGTTTATTTTATTTGAATTAGAAATGTTCCAAAGAAAGTTGGTTGTAATTGATTTTGTTAAAGCGACCGCTATCAAAACAGTAATGTATTGACTCCGGGAATTTTAATGAGAATTTTTTTCTCAGTAGTCTAGTGCAGGGGTACCCAACTTTTTTTTCCCTCGCGTACCCCTTGATTAGTATTTTTATTTTCGTGTACTGTCATATTCTCCCCTCCAACCATCCGTCTGTACCAAAAAGTTTTTATCAATAATGTTAAGGGCCTATGTGAGCTTAAGAGTCAAATGGCTGGAATTTATAACATTTGCAAGACTTATTTTTGATTTTACATTTTATTCCATTTTTACAACAGTATTAGTTCAACGTCAGAATAGATGAAATCAGTATTGTAATAATTTCGCATTAACTTATAAGGATAGCTAAAAATTACACTTCCTTTTGCTTACTTTTTTTTATTATTTTGAGGGTGGTACAGGACTTGCACATCTTTCACTTTTTACTTTTACGCGAACTTGGGGAAACAAAATTCTGTAACATTTTTAACCTCTTATGTTTTCTTGTGTCCGTCATTACCGACTTTGAGTTCGCGTACCCCCAGGGGTACGCGTATCACAAGTTGGGACCCTCTGGCCTAGCAGTTCGGCTCACGGTAAAATAATGGTATACAACTTTACACAATTGATCACATTAGTATAGATAAAAAAGTAACAAACGATGAGCTTAGCTTTGATGTAATTTTTGCACAGTAGTGTAACTAAAATGTTTTAAGGACATGTGAAATGGTTTAATGGAAATTATCATCACTTCATATTAAAAAGCACTTTCAGCAAATTTCAGTTTGTTAGCATGGAATGAAGAAAAGTTCATTATACAAGGTGAGTCAAAATTACGCCAAAATTATTATGCCAATTATTTCAAAACTTTGCTGTGAAACAGGAGGATGCTGTATTTTTTTTAAATACACATATTTCAGTAGGTAATATATTCAAGTTTGCAAACATCACATCTGTTCAACATGTGCTCCTTTATTTGCTACACTGCATACATCGTCATCGAACGTAATTCTTGCCAATCTTTCTGTACAGTGGCGGTGAGTCGGGGGAGTGAGAGATGGCGGTCGCCCCCTACTTTTTTAGGGAAAAATTAATATTTTATTTCATTTTAGATGCCTAAAACTAGTAATTATAAAATAGCAATAGTGTTCGGAAAACTAGCTGATTTTTTAACTAACCCTATACTCTAGGGACATTTAGATGTTATAAATTTTTTGCCCTCTCACTTTTTCCACCCGATCACCACCACTGCTTCTGCAGTACGTCTCAGTTGTGTATAGTCTTTCAAATCAGTGATGGTCTTCTGCAAACCCTCAGAAAAACAAATTACCCGGTGTGCGATTTTGGTATTGCCTTAGTTAACTTTAATATTTGTTTGAGTACCTATGCATATGCACTCTTTCTTAACCTGAGAGTTGAAAAGGGGCATTGTGAAAATCTTGGAAATTTAGTTAAAGAGTATTTTAAGTCTGGGTACAGAAGCCGCTCAGAATAGGGTTTAGGAATGAATTGGGAAAGGTTTCACTAATTTTAAGGTTACAGTAAAAGACTTCAAACAAAATTTTTTTAGCTCAGACGGTCTCAGATTAGAGTGGTTTAAGGGGAGGTTTCAGAGAAGTGTTAAAAAATAGTTTCTGTCACTGGTGAGTGCTATGCAGTGTTGTTACAGCACAACATCATTCCAGAACCACAACGCGACAGGCAGCGCGTTGCAGTTCCGGAATGATGTGGAACAGTCACCTTTACCACCTGTAGATGGAGTACCCCTGCGTATAGCTGCTCCTGTAAAACCCAGCCAGCCAGTGATGAGTGCGTGTAGTCGAAGCACATGGTCGCGTTGGACCACAATCTTCAAACGTAACAGTTAAGGGACTAAAGAATTTACCTAATAAAGTGCTTTTACTTGATATGGGAAGAAACTAGTATTACCGCGTGAGACTGAGAGAAGTATCATTAGCTAGTGAAATTACATAAGCATCGCACACATACACTCATTCATTCTCCTTTTGCTCATTTCATTCACACTACCACACATACTAAAATTCCTGTGAAACCCCTACTAAGTTCAACTCGGCTCAAGTATATCAGTCGATCCTTTCCACATTCATGGTCTCCCAGATCTCCCGATTTGACACCTTGCGATTTTTGGTTGTGGAAACGCTTGAAGTCAAAATGTACAACGAACAAACCGCCATTATCGCCAACATGTGTCTATTATACCACAAGAAACGTTGCTTTTTGTCTGAGAGCTGTGTTGATGAATGACGGACAGCACATTGAACATAACACATCGACAGCTCACTTGTAACTTGTAAACGACTCGTCACTTGTAAGCCATCTATTAGTGAAATAAATAACTATTCAAACGCTCTTTTTTGGTTTCGTCTTAAAAAATCCGGATTCCCATCCGTTTGATGAAAATCCCATCTTTTTATCTTCATTCGTTTTGGAACTATTAATTTTTTAAAGTTTTTCCTGACTTTTGGATCACCCGGTATTTCAATTATACCTTCTACGTATGGTTTGGTTTTAATGGCTCCTCACCAAAGTATTTTTCAACTTTTGATAGTTTGATAGATATTTAACTCGCATTATTTTAGAAGGTTTACACCGTTCTGTTCATTGTATTATGCGTCTTCCAAATTTTCTGCCATCTCACCTAAAATCTGAGCTTCAATTTAAAACGGGAAGTGATTAAACTGTAACTAAAACTTAATTTGCTTTCTGAAATGAAACATGTTCATAAAAACATAAGGATAGTAAGCAGAATCATGCATAGCCCAGTTAATAAAGACCCCAAAACACTTAATTTCGGAAATAATTTGCTTATCATCATCGTGCAGTGAAAAAAAAATTGAGGGAGTATTTGAGAATTTGGAAGAGTTCCTCTTCCTTCTCTTCTTGTGGACAGATCTGGCGCGAAACTTGATACAAATCTATAATTTTGGTATACGGTAGAAGTAGGATATGTAGAGTTTCATCCACCTGCCAGGGATGCATGCTTTTCTCAGAGCACATGGACTCCTCCATCTCCGATAATTACAGTTAATTACCGTTTAGCCTAACTTGAATTTTGAAATAAAGCTAAATATTAATTTACTGAATGGGGACTTTGATCTGCAAAGGAATATTGTATTATTTCACATATGATATCTCACTCAGCATTCTTTCAACATTCATTCATTCATCCGTTCATACGTCTCATTCATACAATTTAGTAAAAAATTAAGTAAGTTAAGCGAAAGAAGATAAATTATCAAGTAGGCGGACCTGTCAATTATTCTTACCTGATTTTTTTGCTGGCGGTCTTTCGCTAATCGTGCCTGGTGAACCATCGGTGGCAGTGGTCTCGGTTTGGGGGGGGGGGGATGAGTACGTAGGGGAATTTCATCCACCTAGGTGGTTGCGTTTTTACTTTTTCGTATATGAAGTATACAAAGAGAAAGTATTGTAATTGTCAAAAAATTCGAACTCGAGATTTTGACGTATCTCTACGTTTTAGACCTCCCTGAGTCCGAAAAACACAATTTTGGAATTATGTCTGTGAACACTATAACTCAAAAAACTATTGAAGCTGCAGGGATGAAATTTGGTATGCAGTCTTTACACATAATTTGTAGGTTTCTATCAAATTTTGGACAAAATTCATCCACGGGAAATCTGTCTGTCTGTATGTCCATGTTAATGTGAACGTAATAACTCACAAACGTAAATAGTTAGGTGGATAAAATTTGGTACACATTTTTATCATAAAGAATGTAGGTTTGTGTCAAATTTTGGACCAAGTCCGTCAAAGGGTTGACTGTCTGTCTGTATAATCGCATACTTTTGAACGCAATAACTTCTTTAAAAAATTACTTTTATAAATGAAATTTGGTAGGTGGCCTCGTTTTCTTTATCTTACACCCAACCCTATTGGTAATCCGGTGGCTTCTAATTCCACTTCGGCGTTGGACGACCTTCGGAAATCGTCTTATGACGTTTCGCTCATTTTTGCTCGTTTTACTGCCTTTTAGCTTATTTTTTTTTCTTTACATGTGTTAAGAGTATACGAGAAAGTTTATGGGAGACCACTCCCTCTGGTTCAGTTGTCATGTTCACAATTACCCGGACATACCTAATTCTAAAAATAGTTTTTCGGACTAATCAGGCAGCCCTAAAACATGAAGATTTATCGAAATCTCGAGTTTAAATTTTTGACAATAACAATACGTGAATACAAATGAACCTAGGGAATTCGAACCCCAGTAATCCGTACATTTTTTGTTTAATTTTCTGAAAAATGTTTTTATTTTTTAATTGAAGAAAAATAACAATTGCGAAGCAGAAACAAAGCTAATGTTTATTCCTAACTCAAAAGAAACATTTGAATTGGTATTTAAGAATGAATACAGCAATTTAATTAGTAAAAAGAAAATCAGTTATCGTCTTTTGGCGTAAGGAGTTAAACCTGCTCAACGATGCGAATCGCCGCTACCTCTTTCCGTACTCTGTCACAGAGCACCCCAAGCCAAAAATTTTCAAGTGTATTTTACCGAATTTCTCGGATAATCCGAATTTTCCGGAATCCGAACAGAGGTCTGCCCCAATTAATTCGGATGTCCGGAGTTCCAGTGTACGTATAATAAGTTCGATTTTCTGACAATAACAATATGACGTATACACAGAATACGTAACAATACATACTCTGCGTATATGAGTAAACAAAAAGTCTTGTGCTGTATTATTTAATAGAAAACCATTCGACGTTCATCTACAGAATGATTCTTTGAATGCTTGCATAAATCATGAACTGTGTGCTAATTAAAGAATACTAGTCAACTTTGAATAAATTCTCTTTGCATGCTTCGTGTACAATGGATTTTATCTAGAAGTAGGTGTAGATCTAAATGAAAACACAACACGATTTTATGTGTTCTTCATGATCCTCGGAAATAAAAAGCAACGAAAAATAAAAAAGCAACACTCTTATATAAACGACGTAAAATTTTCCCTTCCAACCGAAGCTGAATACTTGGGAAGGCTCAAAGGTAATGTACTTAATAAGCTAATTAACATAAGTAATTAATTACTAACTTATAATTTCCACTCATTATGCATATCATTTTTTTCTCAGAATCAATTTTTTCCCCATGAAATTAGCAAAAATTTACTTGTTCGTACTTAATGGATTTAAATTTCAGGAATAGTGACGTTATTCTTAAGCTAAATTAGCAATTCAGTTTAATGTTAAATCAGTCTTAAAATTTTTTTTATCCATAGCTCTTAATAGGTTTTTGCTGAATTAAAAATGAAAGAAATTGTATGTATATAAATGTTTCATTCTTTTTATTACATTTAGAATATATTTATGAAAAGTAAAAACTGTTTGCATATAAATTGTCTTTCTTTTTATTAAATTTCGATCATAATTATGGAAAAAAAATGCACAGCGACATATAAAATCATTTTTATGAGTATTTCATAGAGCGTAAAACTACACTAACCAAAATTTTGTTGAAATAGCTAAAATAATTTAAGAGACGTTAACGAATCTAAAATAATTTAAGTGCTGTTTGAAAGATTTCATTTTATTTATAATTGTTGTGAATATAATATAAAATAAAGTAAATTATAATTTAATAATCAAATATAATAAATTATAATTTGTTGTGACATATACATTTTTTTGACAATCCACGAAACTTTTTCTATCATTCGAACGTAAAAGAACATGCTAGTCTTAAAATCTGAATATGCATTTTTGAAAATGACTCGAGTTAAGAGAAGATGATAATATTCTATGGAATTTTTTCTTTTGAACTTACCGAAAAATATTAATAAAAAAATGACGGGAGACTGTCTTGTCAAACAGCCGCTGATGTTAAAGGCCTAGGACTACTTTACTCGCGTGACTCTTTTGTTTCTCGAAGTTTCTAGTAAGTTTTTAAGTTTGAGTAAGTTTTTTTTATAACTTCTGTTATTCCCTTTATCTCCAAATTTAGACATTAGTTATGTTTTTAACATATGTAATGACCGAGATATAGAGGATCTCCCATACTACGTTTTTTGTGGCGTTTTGGCGTGTGAATCAATTTCCTTCCTGAGACCCCAATGGAAGGAACGTTGTCCTACGTTAAAACTGCTCTTAAGAGCAACGCATTCTAGTTGATTTAAAATAATGATTTATTGTGCATTTCAGTAGTGCGCAAATTATGGGTTGCGGCCCCTTTGTGGGTCACGAGAAAATTTTTGTGGGTTACTAAATTCAAAGAAATTTATTTGACAATAAAAAATATAGGACTTTTCTTCAGAAAAAAAAACGTGGTCGCGAAGCCGAGAATGGTCGGAAATAAAGATAGTTTGCGTACCACTGGTGTATTTGACGATAGCGAACTTTTACTAGAAATGATAGGTATTGCTTTTTATAAATGCAGCATGCAATGTCTAAAAAATATGAAATTTTCTGTAAATAAAATTCAACGAATTACATGCAGGCATGGGCAAGAATTTTCTTACTGAAGGAATGTTATAATATCTTTAAAAAATGTATATTACCCATATGAAAAAAAAAAAAAACTAACAAAATCACAGAAATGCATTTTTTTGTGGTTAAATTTTAGAAGTGGACAAATCTATCAGTACAGCAGACTAATTCATATTTTCTTTAAAAAAATAATGAAAAAAAGGAAAAACTTTTGAGGCTAAACTTCAGGCTTTAACTGTCATTTCAGTTTTTTTTTTCAGTTCATATAATTTCTCTCGCTTTCCACGTGACGAGAGTTACGTACTTGTGAGAGTGTTTCGTAAAATTGAAAGTCAGTCAAAGGTCTAAAGATGGACTGTTTCAGCAGTGTTCGTTGTGGTTTGTAATTATGGATCTAAAAAAAATTGTAAGATAAGAATTTTCTAACTTTTCATTTATTTTTGTAATTCCTATTAAATGAAACTTATACAAGTCAGATTATGCACTATATCCACGAACTATACCCAGAACATGCACTATACCCCACGCCGAATTTTGCCTTCCTTTTTGACACACTTTTCTGTCAATTGGACTTTTTTGATGTTTATACAGATATAATTTAATAACCGATTTTTCACTCACTTTCTGATATACTAGAATTCTGAAATTTTGCAAAGTTCTATAATCTCAATGTCAACGTAATGTTTTAATATTTTCAGAACTGAATTATGGATTAGAATTTTTATAAATTTAAGGCTTTGATTTTAATCAAGAACAAATGAGTTGTTTAGAGGCTATTCTTCCAAAAGCAGCTGTCAACTGTTCTGACAGAAAAAGAAGGGGAGGGGGGGGGCATGCGTCAAAGATCGAAGAGTTCGCCTACTGCTGAGCAGACCGTATTTTTAAAATAACGAATTAATAATATTATCAAAAAATAAAAAAAATAAACTCCATTAGACATACAACAAGGTGACAGGAAAATTTGGACATCTTTGGATTTGTACATTTTTTCGAATATCTTCCAAAAGGCTGAATGAATTTTCCTTGAAATTCGATCATTTAAAAAAGAGGCTTAAACTCACAATTTACATTGAAGATTTGGTCACGAGGGCATTTAGGGGAGCGACCAGAAATTGATGAATACCAAAAGGTATTTTGAAACACCCCACTCCAAAGGAAGCTGATAATGATTTGCAAATTTCTTCAATGATTATGTTTCATACGCACATTGCTTACATGCATTTTCGTAAAAATAGCACGTATATTTTGGAAGATACAAAGGTTTTCTTAAAAAATCAAAATTTTCCCGAATGTTTTTTGCCTATAACAAGCAGGTTTTTCAATAAAATTATAAGAAATGTGCAGCATTTGTGACATTATGTTAGCGAAGCACTATATAAAAATTTGAAGTGAATATTTTGAATAATAAAGGAAATAAGAGTATTTGTAATAAATAATTTTTGCTACACATGTGCAAAACGTAGTATAATTTTGTTTTAATAATTTGGAAGCCAGATATATAGGGCAATTTGTGCAAGAACCCTCATCATTTAGCTTCTCTTAAAATGCAACCGAAATTCATCTCGAAGCAATTCTAATATCTTCCTGAATCTTAACGGTATTTAACTGAAATTTTTATATATGTTGCCCTACATGTCTGGCTTTGCAGATGTGAAAGAAAAATTATACTATGTCTCGCACATGCGCAGTAAAAAATTATTTACTACAAATACTCGTATTTCCTCTAATATTCAAAGTATCTTCTTCAAATTTTAATACAGCGCTTCGCTAACATATTGTCGTGTTTTCGGTAAGTTTCGTATAGGGGTCGTATATTAAAACTCTGTATCTTATAGTCAAAACAACATCCGGGAAAATTTTGGGATTTTTAAAGAAAAGCCTTTATATTTTCCAGAGTATACTTGCGATTTTTAGGAAAATGCACGTAAGCATTGTGCGTATTAAACATAACCATTGATGAAATTTACAAATCATTATCAGCTTTCTGTGAAACGGAGTGGGTCCTAAATCATTTCTTCTTCATCAATTTCTGGTCGGGCCCCTAAAGTCCCTCGTGACCAAATCTTCAGTGTAAATTATGAGTTCAAGTCTATTCTTTACGTGGTCGAAGTTCAAGGAAAATCCCTTGAACCTTTCGGAAGATATTCGAAAAAATGTATAAATCTAAAGGTGATCCCTTTTTTCTGCCACCCCATTGTATCTAATTTTGTCTTTATTTTAAAGAAATAATAGATATAATTATTCGATGAAAAATTGATTACAAGATTATCTAATAATTATAAAACTGAACGACTAAAAACTGGAAAATGATAAATAGAATCGTTTTAAACACGATTTTTTCAGTATACTTAAAAGTAAATATATATATATATAAATAAATAAAATAATAACAAAAATCTGAAGTTCAAAGCAAAATCCGTGAATGCATGAGGCGCTAAAATCTATACGAGCAGAAAACAAAGTCACAATGAATGTCATAGGAAAGAGATCTCCTAAACATTCATTACAGAAAGAAATTATAACATGAATGTGATTACATTCCCCAAATTATATAGAGACTTTCTGTCTGTGCCTCACGCTTTTGCACGCCAATCGCGAGATTCTCTGCGCAACTTTGAATAGGCGTATTTGGAAGCCCGAGTTAACGGACGACAAATCACGGGCTTTGTAGCTAACAGCTTCATTTATGCAGTTTGTCACTCACGGTATATCTGGACAGTCGAGTTCTTGAAATCGCAGTCCTGGAGAGTGATCGACACTGATGCAAGTCGGAGTCCTAGTGCTTCACACGCATTTTCTATCCGAGTATTAGGGCCAAGGAATACACTGGATTCCTTGGCCCTCAAGATAATCAATAGTGCAACGCGATCGCGAATTGTCATTCGTTAAGGAAAAAACCCTGGTAATCTGGGATGACGCCATTTCTGTATTTTTTTTTAGCTATCGTTTCCAAATTTCGTTCCTGAGAATCTGCTGTGGCACGTGTTTTACCCTGACCTGGACATATTCCACGAATTTTATCGTGCATCGTATTACATATATATACATATATCGTGTTATTTTACAAAAATAAATGCAACTTTTATTTATACTATCTGTATTTATTGGCCTAATAGTAAACAAAGATTTTATAAATAAAATTGCACTTAAATATATAAAATAACGATATAAATATGTAATACGATGCACAATTCTAGTATCTCTTGCAAACGAGCACCCGCTGGAAGGTTAAAATTAGAATTTCAAATATCCACGTGCCTTCCTTTCCACAAGTGCCAAAAGAACGTGCCTTTATGTGTTCCTTACCACAAGTGCCAAAAGAACGTGAATAAAAATTTGCTTATTTCTGTTTATCAGACATTTTCTTTCTGTGTAACGAATGCGAATCCCATCAAACTACATGACAATATTGATATTGAGCTACCGAAAAACTAGCTCTCATTAGATTTTACTTAATAGCATAAACGTATAGCACTTTTCTACAGTTGTTCTTTGAATTTCTCCTGCCAGTGTATTCGACCATATTGTGCGATATCTAATGCCACTTGATGAACCAATATTTTACAGTTGTAGCGTTAAAACTTTCTTTTTTTTGTGATTCATCGCTCGATATTTGATTTTAAATGTTTAATTTTATTTCATACATTTTGATTCTAAATACAAGCTTCCGTTCTTTTTATTTTTGAATAAATACGAGTCCCATTCCTTTTGAAAATACAATGACTACTTAAAACTGCCTTTCTGATTCTAATATTAAAATTTCTCCTTTGGCAAAGATTCATTATGCTGCTTCTTTCTTCGAATATGTTGCTGTAAATTAATATCCCCACATTTTTATCGGTTATCGTCGTACGATAATTTTCTACAATAAAATGATTCGTTATCTTAGACTTAAGCGCATTTATCTTTTATTTTTAGATACAAAATACCTGATATACTCAGTTTTTCATGAGATAAAAATATTTTCAAAAACGTCGTTTACAAAATTTTAGATTGGGTCAGGCATACAGAAACATAATTTTTACATAGAACATGGGTTCGAAAAAGCAAACAGCGACCGTTACAATGCGCAGTCAGTGAATCAAGTAAAAGAAAAGAATACACCAGGTAAAGTGTACAACACATGTTTAATGGAATATGAATTTACAATAGCACAACATAGCACAGTTTCATGAACAACAACATTTCAAGTCGTTCTCAGCAGGACAGATACAATTGCAGATAAGATGCAGTATCAACAACAAAATTTTGGAATACTTAACCCTTAAACGTTCCTGAATGGGAAGAAATAGAACGTACTATTGCATATTTATAAAAGTACATAAGAAGCATCGATAGAAGCAACACTGAGATTCTATTCAACCAGTTTGCATATATAAAAGATTATTTAGAAGGAAGAAAATACCAAACAAAACTACGAAGCAACTATGAAATTGAGAATGGAAGAGAAATGACTGAAATTGTTTTGCAGATATAAAGGATATTGATCAGAAAATAAATTATTATTTCAGTTAATGGATAAATTCAGGCCACAAGGGGTATAATTTTGACTATGTATTCTAACCCTTAAGAGAAAATTTATCCATATTAGAACTCCGATGGCGAGTGGTCTTTGAAAAAGTTCGCCATTCGAGTTCTCTTCCATTTTGATTGTATTTCCTTTTATTTTTCTAATTGTTTTCTTATATGTGTTTTAATTATTAGAGAATTTTTTGTTGTTTAATTCTATAGTGATTTGTTGGTTAATTGTAGAACAATTTTGTTGATGCAATCACTGGATGCTGCTGCATTGGGCGCGCAAAAAGGCGTATTGTTATCGCTATTGTTTACTTCTTCTGTATATATATTTCTTTTTTGTTTTATCTTATCTGTATTTGTATTTTATTAGAAGTTGCTGCATATGCGCCATTCTGTATAATACAAAAGTTTTAATTAATTTTTAATATCTTTTGTTAAATTTTATTAATTGTAACTGATATTGATTGATCAGAACTCATATCTAATAAAGCTATACGAATTTGTATTTGCCATTCCAGCCACAATACAAATGTGGAGAGAATATTTTCCCTAATGTCAATTCAATGGTCGGACGAAAGAAACAGGTTGTCAGTGCAGACAAGTGAAGCAATTTATAAGATGACTTGAGCAGAGTTTTATAATTATGTGAAAGAAGAAAATGATGTAATTAAGATAGTAAAATCACCATTAAAATATGGCTGGTCTAAAAAGAATTGGCCTTTCGTCTTTTTTATTATTCTACGTCTTTATTTTATTAGATTGTTTAAACTTTTTTTTATCAGAGTAAAAAAAACAAAGCATTATACTATCTACTTTTTCATATTTCATTTATTGAGCACTTAAACGTTCCGTATCAAAGCTTGGCAATTATGGCAACCCTACCAATATGGCACAGGTGCAGGAAAGCGATGCAAATTATATTAGGTGTAGCAAATTTACAGATTTCCTCCTAGTGTTGCCTTTAAGCAACCTGCCCAATTTTGTTTTCTAAAATCTTGAGAATAAGACTGAAGCTCTAATGTCTGTTGTGGCCAATAGGATTCACATTGAAAAATTTATTAAACCAGTTTACAAGGTATAGATGACAGCCTGAGTGCTGATAAAAAAATAAATTGATGTTTTTCACTTGAGGCTGCATCTTTTTTGCTTTGTTTGTGCGCTTGAGAATGCCATGTTTTATTCTACAATGTTGAAGGAAATTCCTCATCCGTATTATTATTTATAAAAATTCACCTCAGTTTGATATTATGGAGTTTTATCAAGGACATTTTTTTTGAAATAAAGCCCAGTGTTGTCAGTTGGTAACAAAGTGTTTTTTATCCGTACTTAATCATACTTAAAACAAAAAAAAAATTTTTAAAGTATTTTTCCCATGTTTTATTCGAGAAATAAAAGTCAAAAAACATTTTAAAATCAATTTTAAAAAAAAACAGGCCTTTAAGGATTAAAGTAATCGTTCAAAGGACTTGCAGTCGAAAGTTATGCACTCTTCGCACGGTGTCATTCACGGAACCAAGAGAATAAAAGTAAATAAACGTAACGTCTTTTAAAAAATATATACAGAATTTTTAATGCAAAATATACTTTTATATCTATACTTATAAAAGGCAATGTTTGTGTGTGTGCGAGTGATGTCCAGACGAATCGATCACACTTACAGCCATGAAATTTGGCACACAGGTAGTCGTAATGTGACTGAATGCACTTTGAAGCCGGTATTTTAAAATTTAATCTAGAATTTTTTTATTTAATATTTTGTTTTTTTTTGGGTGATATTTCGCACTCATTTCTCAATAGAATGGCTTCGAATAATTGTACGAAAAAAACAGTTAAACCATCGGAAAGAACAAACGATTTCCGTTCCAATGAAGTTTGTTTCGTACTCTAACGTAATTTACTGAATTTTGGGAAATTTTTGAAAAATAGTCACTTTTATGATAATTCTTAATAAAGATTTCTTCAAATTATCGCATCTGGCGTTCTAACATCTCTATAATTTTTTTTCAGCTAATAACTGTAACATTTCTGTCGGATTTAAAACAAGAACGGTTAAAATATCTTTTTTCGTTTTTTTTTAAATTAATTTTTCCCTGATCAGTTCAAACAGTTTTTTTGCTAGCGAGATTTAACAGCAAGAGTTTCTCCGGACGTGTGACCTTCCTTGCGGCAAGTGACGTCATATGCTTTCATTCCCAGCATGCATTTCTACAATCCGATGTGTATTTTTTATTTTGATTTTGTTTTCAAAACTTTTTCGTGTCATTGGTGGGGATTCGTTTTTCCCATTTTGTTGAAGTCCTGATTCCACGGGAAACGCCGTGCGCGCACTGCTAGTAAAATATAATACACAAAATCTTTTTATGGTCTATTATTAACTAATTTGCTACAAAACGTGTAAGAAAATAAATGCATGCATGCATGCATATTTTGAAACACTAATTAGTTTTGATAAGAGGATTTGCTGTTATTGATTTTCGATGTTTAAAGAATAGCAGCAGCGCGAAACTTTCCGACACATTTACAATGCCATTTTTTCCATTAAAATGCATGAAATTCGCTCACAATGTTGTGAAGGGTCGGTACGGGTTTTCCAAGCCTTCGCATCGTGAAAATCGGCTCCAATGACAACTTTGACATCCCTCTCCGAAAAATTCGTGACTTCATTAAGATCTGTAAAACACATTCGATTTTCTGGCACCGGCTCAGTTAACAGACACTTCGGTTGATAGAGGCCCGAATAATAGCGGTTCTACTGTACTTTAATTCCTCGCATCCCTTTTTCAAACAGGGAGCAAGTTTCTTGAAATTGACTTTACATATAGTCTTTTATGTGAAATTTTTTATTCAAATTAAAACCAGTATAAAGATATATTTTAAAGGTGATTTTTAACACTCATTTATCCACTAATTTTAACTCTATCCTTTATGAGTTACAGGAACCCGACCCAATTCTAACCACTGGTGGGAATTAGGTGGTAAACTTTTTTCTTTTTTCACTCTGAAACACGAATAAAAATCTAATCCAAAAGTCGTCTAGTATGTGTAGGTGAATGCAGTTCAACAAGCAAGATAGAAATAATAATAATAAATGACTTTATTTTACGAATATTTCAGAGAAACAAGACGTAGCTCAGGTAACAAAACTAAGCAGCACTTTTATAAATTAATAACTCGAACAGGCAACATATCATTAATAAATATCAGTCACAGCACTTTCAATAGCACTCAGTGTCTATCAGCTCACCAAACTCCAACTGAACTACTCGATTAACTCTCGGTATTTTATACCTTTTCCGACAGAATATGACGTCACACAAACTTCTCTCGAAGGTTCTTTATATTTCCACTCCTAGTAGAGATAGTATCATAATTCCGACATTTTCTGGAAGCTTCATTTTGTCGCCAAAGTCGGGGTTCATTCGCTTGACTTCCAGTAAAACCTCTGTAAAGCTCCCTTTCTTGCCATAAGATTAGCATGTTAGGGAAACAACTTTATAGCTTCGTAACAATATCATGACTAAAAAGAAAGTAAGAGTACGAAAACGAGTGAGAACTAGCTTTTCAATTTTTAAGAACATTTTAGCCTGTCGGATTTAATTTGAAAAATTTAACTCCCATCCTCACCCACCCCCACTTACCCAATATTATATAAATTAAATAATTATATACATTAAAAATAAATTTAAAAAATTAAATTTCACAAGCAAAAAGTTTCAAAGGTTAGGCACTTGGCTTTCTACAAAGATAGAGGTAGTTCTTCGAAGACTAATTTAATGAAAGTTATTATTACGCATTTAAGTTTCGAACCTCCATTTGTAACATGTTCTGTAATTTTTTTAAACATGGTAAGTTCTTCTTTTATTGTGTATTATAAAAAGGCAAACGAATTTTCCCTTGATTTCCTGTTCATATTTTATTCGAAATTTCAACTTTCAAATAAAAAATCGGGAATAAAAATTGGTCGTTTTTTCATGAAAATGAATAATCATCGTGCTTAGAGAGTTGGCATAGCTGGAAAGAAATAGCAAACCAGCGGGAGTGGTCTCCCCTAAACTTTCTCGTATACTTCCCAAAAAGGTGTCATTTTCCCTCTAACTAAGGTTGCCATACGTCCCGTATACTATTTGTCCCGTTTGCTTCCTAAACTCTGAGTCATTATAATTTTATGACCTGCGCCCATTTTTATGATTATGTGTAAAAGGAAAATGATAACAGTTAAAAAAATCGCGTAAGTTCTCAATTTTTACGCGCGCTGAGGTACCACAACTTTATTTAAAGTTTTTGAGATCGAAATCTTACTACAAATATTATGCAAGATTTCACCATACCTTCCATCTGGAGAATGTCAGAACGATGTTTCGGGTTGAGATGGTTGCTTTAATTTCCGAAGCGCATCCGAAGCTACAATACTACGTAGACCGTCAAGGTCAAAAGCCAACTATACTAACTTTTAAAATAAGCGAAACGCTCGCCAACACACAGTCGCAATGTGCATTTTGAACCAAATATGCAATTTGAACATCTTTTTTTCAATGGATTGAAACGAAATTTGAGCACAGATCTATAATTAATATTAGCAAACGCCATACCAATTTTTATGTATCTAAGCCAAAGGGTTTAGTAGATATAATTTTTACAAGTATGCGATTATACAGACCGATAGACAGTCAACCCTTCGACGAATTTGGCCCAAACTTTTATACGGACCTGCATTCATGATGATAAAACTGTGTACCAAATTTTATTCATCTAGCTATTCAAGTTTTTGAGTTATAGTGTTCACATGACCGCGGACAGACAGACAGACTTCCCTTGGACGGATTTTGTCCAAAATTTGGGAGAAACCTACAAATTATGTGTCAAGTTCACATACCAAATTTCATCCCTGTATCTCTAATAGTTTTCGAGTTATCGTGTTCACAGACACACGGACAGACATAATTCCAAACTTGTGTTTTTAGGACTCAGGGAGGTCTAAAAGGTGGAGATCCGTCAAAATCTCGAGTTCGAATTTTTTGACGATTACAATACTTTCTCTTTGTATACTTCGTATACGAGAAAATAAAAAAAAAGTAAAATGAAGCAATATGCTCTATCTCTCTCAAAAAAAATCTCACGTGGATTTCCTAGTGAATCACAGTTAACACAGAAATTGACTAGTCTACAAAGTGACTTTTGACTTAGAAATCTAGTCGTAGGCAAATTTGATTTTTCGATAAAATAAGGAAGTTATTCATTGACTTTTAGTCCGGAACATCGTATCATTAAATGTTTTAAGCTTGATTAATCTATCTTGTCTTCTTCCGGCTTGATTGCATCAACCATTTTTATTTTACAACAATGAAAATTATTGTATACTTAAAAATACTTTGAAAAAATTATTAAAATTAGAGAAAAAAATTGCACGGGAATTAAATTAGTCTCATTGAAAAGATAATTTTTTGAATTTTAAGATAGTACAAAAATTATTACTACTCTGTATTATTTTTGAGAGTAATCTCTGAGAAATGTCAAAACCCACCCTTTTTTCTACAGTCCATCCTTTTGAAAAACTCACGAGTGTGTAGTTTGAAAACCGTTTTCGCACGGTAATTGTCTTCATCTTTGGCATTATAACAGCCAAAAGCAGAATGATAACGCATTCTTTGAACTGATAAAGATTGCCCAAAATGTAAACGATGTGTAACATGTTAATGGCATGTACATCTAGACTAAAGGATGCAGATGTAGGGCTGCTCAGAGCCTAACCGGACCCTGAGGTAACGTACTGGCATGTGGGCCCTCCCAGACACCCGTGAGGGGACCCCCAATAAAAAAACGGTAAATAAACACGACTCAATGAGCAACGACCATACTTGCCTTTTGACATCACTTTGACATATTGTCTTTTGACTGAAGATTGAATATCTAAAAAGATAAAGAATAAGGATGAATATCCAACAAGACAAACATCAATAGAAGCAATTTAATTGGTGTGCGGAAGTGCAGCAGCATCCAGGAAAAAAATTGCGAAGTACAAAATAAATAAAAATACTAATAAAGGGAATTTTATTTGTAGAAGAGTTAAAAATACAAAAAAGTAGCAGACAACGATAAGAAGTAAGAATCCGGTGGATGACTTCATCAGAGGCCATTCATCCATGCAAATTCAAAACTGGAATAGGTTTTCTAGGAATAGAGGAAAAAGACTTTAAGGTCTGATTTAATATCCTCTAAGGCCTGAACTCATTCCGGAATGTATTGTACCGGATTCTTACTTCTTATCGTTGTCTGCTATTATTTTTGCATTTTTAACTCTTCCACAAATAAAATTCCCTTTATTAGTATTTTTATTTATTTTGTCTTCTGACTGAGCAACTAATACGTAGGGTGGTATCCCTTTTTGTCGCGACTTGAAATCTGGACTTCCCCTTGCGAATTATGACTGTGGTAACTAATCAGCGGACGGAATTCTTTCTTCCCGATCACGCCATGTATTGTTACGAATATCTGACTTCTAGCCACCTTCTATAATTTAGATTAAAACCTTTTCTAAGGCAGTGGTGAGTTCAAATATCACCAAATTCATCAATTTTTAGGTGCTATTTTTTAAGGTTGGCGTAAGTTCTCGCCGAATTTTTCGATGAAACCAAAACCTAGTCGTTCAAATTTCTTATCTCAAACCACACGAAATCTCTTGACTTGGTAATTATTAATTAATAAAAAATTATATATATATAATGTCAGCCAATAAGCTAAATGAATTTCTTTTCTTAAATTAATCCCAATCCCAAAGTTACTTTATGTTACCACTACTAGAAAAAAATGGCCCTTTAAAGGGTTAATATAATGAGAATGTGTGAGTTATGTATTCAGAAAAATAAATGTAAAAATATAGTTCAACGCATACCGCGCCTAATTTGCATGGATTTAATAAAACACTCTTGAAAATGAGAAAAAATATTTTCCTTATACCGTGTCGGCGACCCCCCCCCCTGGGGATGTTGCTCCTCGTGACCCCTCTCTCGGTGGGCCTGTCCAGATGCATGTTTAGATGACATGAGCAGTTACGCTTTTCATGTGACAGTGACGTCATATGAAATGAGACCATTACCAAAACGGAATAAAATCATTGTTACATTGGAATGAAAGGCGGAGGAAATTTTTCTCACGCGCATAAAACATACGAACGATATTAACCCCTCAAGGATCGCATTTTTTGCTATCTAATAAGATGATACCTCCTGTTTTGGAAAGGAGCTGTCGTTTTCATTCATCTAAGAAGGCATAGATACTTATGGATTCTAGGTAATTTTTGTGTCGAATTATAAAGTTAATTAATGATTAAATTATAGTTTATAAGCCTAAAAATGCGATAATTCGATGCACGTCAATATGACGGGCGCGAGACTTAAGGGGTTAAAGTCACTATTCTACAACAAGGAGGCTTGAATATTCCTCACAAAGCTCAAATTTTTGCATTATGGTGTTCTGTTTTGCTATACGTGTTGGTTTCGTTTTGCACGATACAATACGGGACGAATAAACCGTGTTATGAAAGGGTTGAATGTACTTATAAATCTGAAATCATTTTAGCTGCAATTTAGCAGAATTTTAACTTTAATTTTAAGCAAAGCGAGATGAAGAGGCTCAAGAGTTGATAAATGAAATGAAACTCCGTAATCTAAGCATTTGCTGGTAGTTCCCATATAGCTTTAATAGACAAAAACGCTTACGACTGGATTGCTGCGTGCTTTTAGGTCGATTCCTTATAGGAAGTCTACCAATTGCAATGGTTCTCATGACACGACTTCCGGAAAATTTCTGCAGGTCTTCACCGATCATGACCCCTAGAACCCAAAACCACCCTTCGTTAAAAAGTTTATATACAGTGGCTCCCAAAAGTGTTCGTACACTTACGATATTCAATGAAATAGGGCTCTATCCATTAATTAAAATTAATATTTCAGAATAGGTATTTAATAATGAGATTTATAATCTATTCTTAACAAATCTACATGAAATATTTTAAAGACATAGTAAGACTTTGATTTTAAGAAATAAATAATCAAAAAGTAACAAAAACTTTATCTCACAAAAGTCTTCGTACACTGAAATATTTTCGGATAAATTCTTAATTTAAATTATCGTCTATCGCTTTATTTTTATTTTTGCATTGTGGTGGCATTTAAAAAATCGTTTGGCTTTAATTTTTGCTTGCTCACATCGTAATATTCTATTTATTATTTAAAAATGGCTCTTAGTCTTAAAGAAACAACAATCAGCATTCGAAAATTGATTATTTTTCATCATAGCAGTGGTAAATCAGTTCGGAATATCGCTAAATTAGTTAATTTATCCCATTCCACAGTGCTGTATGTGCTAAAACGTTTTAAAGAAGAAAATTGGATCGAATACAAGGTAAGAAAAGGTCAACTGGCAAAGTTAACAAAACGTGATCAGAGATTTATAATTAGAAAATTTGTGAAAAATCCAAGTTTGAATGCTTTAAAAGTTTCTGCAGAATTTAATGAAATATTTTCTACTTATATATAAATTTCACCTGAAACTGTTCGATGAGTTCTCAGAGAAGCTGTATTAAATGGGCGTTCTACCCGTAGAAAATTTTTTGTTAGTGCGAAAAACAGAAAGCTTAGGCTTTCCTTCGCAAAATCTATGTTAAATAAACCCGAAACGTATTGGAATAATGTCTTATTTGCAGATGAAAGCAAATTTAACATTTTTGGTTCCGATAGACGTATAATGGTATGGAGAAGAAAAATTGAGTAACTTAATCCTAAGAACTTAGTTGGAACAGTTAAGAATGGCGGTGGAGGTGTCCTTGTGTGGGGGTGCATGTCAGCATCAGGACTAGGTAATTTGGTATTTATTGATGGCATAATGAATCATGCTCTTTATTTAAATATTTTAAGAGACAATTTAAAATTATCAGCCCAAAATTTGGGTACCGGAAACAACTTTGTTTTTTATCAGGATAACGATCCTAAGCACACGGCTCTCAACGTTCGCCTCTGGTGTCCACAAAATTTGAAAACACCACCTCAATCGCCAGATTTAAACCCACTAGAACATAGTTGGAGAGAACTGGAGGTTAAAGTATGAAAACGCGACATTAAAACAAAAAACGAACTAAAAACAATAATGATGGAAGAATAGATGAACATTGATGCAGAAATTAAAAAAAAAAAAAAACTAGTGAAATCTATTCCCAAACGTTTAAAAGCTGTTGTGGATGCTAAAAGATATCCTCCTAAATATTAATTTAACGAAAAATTAGAATATTTACTAATATGTAGAGATTTTTTTAAAGTGTACGAAGACTTTTGTGAGATAAAATTTTTGTTACTTTTTAATTATTTATTTCTTAAAAATAAAGTTTTATAATGTTTTTAAAATATTTCATGTAGTTTTGTTAAGAATAGATTATAGATCTTATTATTAAATACCTATTCTGAAATATTAATTTTAATTACTGTATAAAGCCCTATTTCATTGAAAATCGTAAGTGTACGAACACTTTTGGGAGCCACTGTATATATAGGTATATATATATGAAATGTATTCGCTGTTGTAGTCGTTCAATAAAAAACAAACATGCCGAGTTATTAACTGATTTCTTTTATTATGGGAGAGTGACGGAATGTACGTACATCTTAACATAAGGTTTCAAGCCAAAAGAGAACAGAAGATCCCTGCTTTTTCTCAGGTAGGGATTTAACAGATAGACGTGATCAAAGTGAAGGGAATAATAGCTATTTTTTAGTATATTACGTAAGTGTTTTAGGGAAAATGCATGGCGGCAATAAGTCGCTGATTTTGCGATTTGTGTGCGCGTGGAAACGATTAAAATATTCTTTTAGTAATAAATATGCCAAAACGAGAGATTTAATAAACCTCCAGAGCTGGAAATAGAACGAAACTGGAGTTTAGAAAAGTGATTCTGGAATACATTAAGACTTTAAAATATATAATATTAGAATTTGAAATAAAATTAAGAGAGATTATTACAATTTCCCCCCCTCCGCAAGACGCGTGTGTGCGCCAGGGCCCTTGACACACAGCCGTATCTTACAGGAATGCCCAAATAAGAAATTAAAATTTAAATTCGAAATAGAATTCTTATAAAATTTTCCCCTTCACTTCATCATAAACATGAAAATAATTTCAAATGTACTTCATAACAACATTAATATGAACAAATGTAAACTCTTGTACTTCCTGTAAATATTCTTGAAGATTCTTGATACCTGTAAAAACATTGATATATAATTCTAAAATATAAATTGCTTCAACTTTTTTTTCTTTTCAGAAATCAGGAAATTTAAATGTTATAAGTGTCGTGATGGTAGTATGGCAATTAAAAATTATGACTTAATTAATTTTTTTTTTATATAAAGTGAAGAATTTTCTGTTTAGGAAGAAACACACGATGGGACAATATAGCCTGCGCAGATGAGCATTTTCGGTTTTTGATGCTCAAACTCTGTGCTAATCCACATCGCAAAATCTCCCGAGAAAATTATTTTTTCTTTTAATTTTTTTAACAACGTAACTACACTCCCAATCTGTTATAGCAGTCGAAAGAGTACAAAAACTGATCTCCCGAGGCCTCAGATTGGAGGGAGTTGGCGTTATTATTTTTTTTCTTTTGTTCATTATTTATTTTTCTCTGTATAGTAAAATTTGCTTTATTTACTTTTCTTTTAAGTCATGTAATATAAATTATTTGCCATACTCCAACAACATATTTAAATCTAATTTTAAACAAAATTAATTTATGAAGCAATTAAAATGTATGTGAATTATAAAATTTAGAGTATTTTAAACTAAGTTTACTTTACAAATATTTAAGGCAATTTTTTTAAAGTATCATTTTCTATTATAACCATAACCGAAAAATGTTATTTTCAGATTAGTATGGGATTTCATTTCAAAATATAAGAGATGCACAAAAACAAACTATGTATAAATAAATCAAATCTATGAAGAAATCAAATTTACCACTTAAACTTTGCAAAGTAGCACTCAAAATTTCTTAATAAAACCTTTTATACCTCCACATTTATTATAGCATTGATATCAGCAAAATAAGTTTCAAAACCAAAACAAGAACATTTTCACATTATAAATTAATGTCAAAATTATTATATCAAATGAAACATAATAAAACCAAACTTACAAAATTAATATTTCTTTGTAAAATATCTTATATTCAACATGAATACCTTAAATTTCAAAATTTAATATGGACACTGCAAAATTAGTTTCAAATCACAAACACTTTAAATTTTTTCAAATGCAATTTCATATCAATTTATGATCAATCACAAAATATATATCAATACATAACACCAAATAAAATTTTTTTCATATATAAAACTTAAAATCAATTAATAATCAAAAGTAAAGAATTAAACAATCAGCGATAAAAGTTATATTTTTTTGCTGCACCACGTCAAGGCATTTTAGAATAGATTTGTATATTTTATTTGAATTAGCTGCAGTTTTTTGAAACCAATAATACAGGGAAATTGAAATTATGCAAATCTTGGTGAAATTAGTACATTATTTTTTATCACTTATTGCGCAATTTTTTTTTTTTTTTCATTTGAAGAAGATTCACTTGTACACAAAACTTTCCTTGATATAATCTGTAGCCGAGAGTACAGTGGTTGAAGATAAAATGCTTCTTGTAGAAGGGATAATTTTTTTCTTGATGAAAACCGAAACAGAAGCGTAAAACGAAATGAAGATTTGAAGCACAATATGGATATTCCGTTAGAATTTTGAGAACTAAATCACATATTTCCTGAAGCAGATAATAAACACAATGGTGATGACTTTTCGTTGACACTTTTGAAAAACATTGTAAATGTGGAGTGGAGTTGACGCTGCATCAGGAATTTCCTTGCTGGCAGCTGGATTTCTGGACATCAGGAAAAGTACAAAGAATCCGGCGTTGATTTGGAGGTAGCTATTTCGGTCAGCCATTTTTTGTTATTCCCGTCACTCTCCATTACGTTGCTTTGTTTTTTAATTTTTACATCTTTAAATTTTTTTATCCCTGCAGACCATCCTGCCGACTAGCTAAAAAGTATTCGCTGTTGTAGACGTTAAATGATTAAACAGGCCGAGTTATTCTAAATTTCATTTTATTATGGGAGAGTGACGGAATGTACGTCCATTTCAATTGAAGTTTTTTAAGCCAAAAGAGAACAGAAGATCCCTGCTTTTTCTCAGGTAGGGATTTAACAGATAGACATGTGATCAAAGTGAAGGGAATAATAGCTATTTTTAGTATATTACGTAAGTGTTTTAGGGAAAATGCATGGCGGCAATAAGTCGCTGATTTTGCGATTTGTGTGCGCGTGGAAGCGATTAAAATATTCTTTTAGTAATAAATATGCCAAAACGAGAAATTTAATAATCCTCCAGAGCTGGAAATAGAACGAAACTGGAGTTTAAGAAAAGTGATTCTGGAATACATTAAGACTTTAAAATATATAATATTAAAATTTGAAATAAAATTAAGTGAGATTATTACATATATATTTGTATAACACTTTTTCCCATGTTATCTTGTGAATACGATAACTGAAATAATGTTGGGATATTTGTAAGGATAATGAAAATCTCGATCGAGTTCGTAGGTGGGCTATCCAGCACAAACGGGGTGGAAATGTTGGGGGGTGGAAATTTTCATTGCCCTATAATTCTTTTACAATTAAAAATAGAAAGAAAATTCAAATTAGTCGAATTATTGCCTCATCATAACAAACAACTTTTGTATTTAAACTTTTTTGATAGCTACAATTGTTTAGAATTTATGAGCTAAAATGCCATTTTCAATCCTCTCCTCCATTTTATAAATTCCCCATTGCTCTGTTACGACAAAAGATAGAAAGAAACTTTCAATTAGACGAATTATCACATAATCATAACGAACAACTTTTATATTAAAAGTGTTTTGGCAGCTACAATTGCTTAGAAGTTATGAGCTGAAAAGCGATGTTCAATTCCCCCCCCCTAATTTATCTTTTCCTCATAGCTCTGTTACGATTGAAGATAGGAAGAAAATTTCAATTAGGAGAATTATCACTTATTATAACAAATTACTTTTATACTGAAAGTTTTTTGACAGCAAGAATTACTTAGAAGTTATGAGCTGAAAAGTGATTTTTATCCCCCCCCCCCCTACTTGGAGAGCGCTTTAACCTATGCATGTGATACCTTGTTCAGAAGCTCCCATCAGCCACATTCACTTCCTCTTTTTATACTATAAACAAGCTGATATATCCAGATTTTCTTCGGCATAAAATGCTTTCATGTCTAATATTTTTAATGTAAAAACTACTATTGTATAAAAATTATAATACACAAATTCCTTTTCTTATCTGAAACGTTTTTAATTAAAAGGAGATTATCAATTGAACCAGACAATTTTTAAAAACAGCCGATAGCTGATTTTCTCCATAAATTATTATTTATTATATAGGTACTTCAAATTTTGTTAATAATAACTAAAGTAAAAGAAAGGTTTTAATGAATATTTTGAAACAATTAAATTAAATAGTTAATTATTCATTAATTGAAAGCATGAAAATAAATCAAATCAAATGTTGGTCTTGATATAAATTGTTAATCGTCTACTTTTAACCCATTAACTGCCAGATTTTTTTTCATATAAAGTTACGTTTTTGCATGTAAACAAGCATAGACCATGGAATTTTACAATATAGAATATAAATATATGAGTTTTATTGATTTAAAAATTAATCCCCATTTGGGGATCACGGTACATCGCATGTAAAAAATTACATAATGTTTTTATAAGTGCCATAGTTTAAGACATTCAACATGTAATCCAACATTACATTTTACACATTGTTTACGAACTTATTTTTTTAAACTGCACATTTTCTTTGTTTTCCATCTAATGTTCTTTCTAAATAATGTTATTCGGGATTTTTGTTACGTCATCTGGTACTCGTTTCTGGGAGCTCACACAATACCATGGTCTTCACTATTTCTCGTTTCAGACAGAGAGTGTAAACTCAAATAGAACCTTTCAAATTCTCTTCTGAAATTTAATAGTGGCATTTTTTTATTAGCAATGCAGTATATTGTATGAGCACTAACTAGAGCCGTGAAAATAGGAAAGTGCCACTTCTTGCCTCTAATTTTGTTCCATACTGTATATTCATATTTTTCTGTATATTCCAGTCAATTGTCAACACCACTCATGTTCTTATTGTAATTTGCAATACCATTAAGCTCTAGAATTAATACTTGTTTTTTCTAAGTTCTAGATCATCTTTGCACACGTCCCAAGTAGAACTTCCAAATGATTTGATAACATCTTATCAAATCATTTGCTGTTACCTTTCCAGACAAGGCGAAATATTTCATTTAATTCCTCATATCTATAATCGAAAGCTCCACGAAATTCTTTCTTCATTTCTTAATCTGTTTTTATAGGACATTTATTCATTCTATTCTGTCTCACCGTTCCTGTCGCAGATATATTTTTCTCTTTTAGATTTTACATCAAATCAAATCTTGTGAAAAAAATTATCGAAATAAAAGCAGTGTTCTTCTGTTTTGACTGTGGTTACTATCTTATTCATTATAGCCGACATTCGTAATCCATATGTATGCTTTTCTGAATTACTAGTTAGCTGGCCTTCATAGATTTCAGCATTATAGCAATATCCTGTGTTATCAGTGTTTGAAAATCACCCGTCCTAACACCTGGTATTCCTTTCCTTCTCTCCCCCCATCTCCAGTATATTTTTTGCTATCAGTAGACACATTCCACACTTTAATGAAAAAGAATCTTTTTAGAAACGTTCCAGAAACGTATTGCACCAGAGGAAACGGAAGTTCTATTTATAACGTAAACAGTAAACCATTTTACATTACATCATCCGCGAGCCCCAAATGGGGATCATAGTATTTTGCACGTGGTCAAGTTATGAAGTAAACAATTTGCACGATTTTGATACTATGCTATTCAGAACACATATACCATAACCTCTGTCATAAAAAATAAGTCGTTTCAATATTGATTATTAGGTATTCACTTAAATGTGAAAAAGCTTCATTTACAAACAAATTTCGAAATAAAAAATAAAATATAAATGCATACATTTAAATCACACCAATAAGTTTAATTATACATTAAGAGAAGACTATTATGTAAAAACATAACTTTAAAAATAAACAAAAATTCAGAAATTGGAGGGGAGAAACATTAAAACGTTAATGATCCTCAAATGGAGACCACGGCAGGGAATGAGTTATAATTTTCTTTTAGCATTCGTCTTGAATTCTGTTAATGTATTCCGGCAACAATTTTTCATATTATTCTTGTTCTTCAAAAATAAAGATTATTGCTATGATTTCTGTATAAAATTAATTTTGAAAAATTATTAAAATGAGAGAAAAAAATTGTATGGAAATGAAATTTTTGTCACTGAGAACCTAATTTTTTGAGATTTAATATGGTGTAAAAATAGTTTCTTGAGATAATATTTTCCAAAGATATCGCGGAATAACGCCTTGCTTAATTTTTAATTAACTGAAATTTTAACAAATTTTTGGGTTTTGAAATGTTGAGAGTGACCTTTCTCTTGTCTTAAATAAAAAAGTGTGCAAAGTTTGGTTGAAATTAGTCCGTTGGTTTAGAAGGAGATGTGGAACATTCATACATAGCCACAATGACTTTTATTTAAATTAAGATAAATCCAAACTATTGCTGGCAAATACTACGAGCCATAAAAATATTTTTAGTAAAGATTTCGTCTAAATTAATTAAATGTTTAATTTTAATTAAGTTAATGGTTAATTTTAATTAATCAAACAGTTAATATTAATAGTTAGTTTGATATAGTTAATTTGACAGATTAATTTTATTTGATATTTAACTAAACATGGCGGTACCAATATTTGTTTAATAAATTTAATATAAAATAGCCAAAAAAGATGTATATTTAAAAAAGAGTTCCCTTTTTCCTTCTTGCTATTAAAAAATATCTCATTAACTTTAAAATTGTTTTGGGGTTTTCTGCCTCAGTATTGGCTTTTAACCATCGATGGAGATTTAAATTCACTGTTCAAAATGGTTGCATTCATATCCTATGCTTTAAACACGCATATTAAATTTTCCACTCAAATGTTTAATAATTTTTATTCTCTTATGTGTTAAGAATTTAGTGACTATTATCTCTGTAACCAGGGGGTTCTCTAAATGGCTCCATTCTAGTAGTGTTTAAATGTTTGGTGTCATGTGATTTTAGCATATGACAAAGTAAGGTTTGCGCAATTATGTGGTAATCTAGATTAAATAAATTAATTTTTAAATCTAAACTCTTTTTTCATTCGTGTCAAGTGTCAATTTCTTTTTACAGTTTCAGATAGCTGGGATGTTTATTTCTTTATGACTCCTACCTGCTGAATGATTATGTGTTGGAATATAAAAAAAATTTGAGCAATGTATTGACTAATAAATCCAGCATAACTTTTGAGTAGAATGATAAAGCCTTGATATAGTACACAATTAAATGTCATGAAAAGAGAATCACGACGTAAATATTGCAATGTGTGGAAACAGTAAAGTCATTGGCTATGTTTGTATTGATCAATATGTAATATTTCATTACATTTGTAACATTACATTAACGCAAAGGAATCTATCTACCTTTGCCTTCCAGCTTGCCAAAAGGGATTTTTTTTAAAAACTGATATCTTTCATGTTGTAAATTTCATGCTTGCAACGATGGAATTTGTAACTAATTTTTCATTCACTTCTTGATGTGATAGAGTTAAGAAATTTTGTACAGTTGTGTTTTCTCGATGACAGCACAATATTTTAATATTTTCAGAATTTAATCATTAGTTACTCACTTCATTTTAATTGAAGTTGATTCCGCATGAAAGGCACCAACTAGAAATGAATTCGAAAAAAACGCCTGATTATAAAATTCCGTAATAATTACTATGAATTATATTTAAAATTAAAAAGCAGAAAATAAACTTAAAACGCAAGCTTTTTTTAATGAATTTAAAAGCAGAAAATAATATTTTTTAAACATCTGGAGCTCAAAGCAAAAAATCGTGAAAGAACGAGTCGCAAAAAAGAATACGAAAAGGGAATTGAGCCATAATGAACACCAGAAATAAAATTCATAAGCATTCACTGAAAATTGAAATGAATTATTTGAATGTGTTCAAAATTCCAATTTACTTAGAATAATTATATCAGCGTCTCACGCTTTTGCGATTATTTCTTTGATGTCCACATTTTTGATGAAAAAATGATTTTATAATTTTTAGCAAATGAATAAAAGCGCATTTTTTTAAAAAAAACCTTCGTTATTTTGATTATTTCAAATAATGGATTCGAATTTAATGTCTTCGGCGCTGGTAGGAAAAGACTTTTGTGTTACTATTTTTAATCTTATATTGAAATTTATAATTGATTATTTCTGATCTTTGATTAGCATCCTGATGGGATCTAATTTTTAAAACCCGAACCGATCCATTTTTAACTCGAAAAACTTTAAGCTGTGTTGCACTAGTTCGTGTCTGCCTTAGTTTTTAAAACGTTGGCCGAAATATAATCCAGTTTGATTTTCAAGTTAATAACTTTCGTTAAATAAATAATAACAAAATACCTCAGAGCCATCCGTAGCTCTATATATCAGCTGCAATGTCCCCAAATTTGGTAGGGGGACTAACGATGACATGGGGAAAAATTCTATAGGGAAAAATTAGTTCCGAAAGTCACCGATTGTGGGAATGTAGCGCTGTTGTAGTCTACACAACTGAGAATTAGATAAATGAGTAATAAAGAAGAAATTTCATTTCAAAACCACTTTAATACAACAATTGTAATGTTCCCCAAAGGGTTACAGAGATGAAATTAAAGTGCACCATGGCACTTTATTCAATAAAATTATTTTCTCGGCGAGGATATGTTATGACCCTACAATGTGATTCAATTTAACCACCCTTCCCGTGGACCACACATTGCATCCTGTACACAACATTCTCCATGTCCATTCTCTCCGGATCTAGCCTCATGCGATTTTTTCCTGTATGGTTATTTGAAGTCCAAGGTCTATCTTGGTGGGGTCCCGACGTTGACGATCATCAAGGACAACATATACCGGTTGTGCTGAGCATTCCTAGAGACATGTTACTGCCGGCCGTCGAGAATGTTGTGTACAGGATGCAATGTGTAGTCCGCGAGAAGGGTGGTCACATTGAAAGATGTCTGGTGCTATGGTGCACTGTAATTTGATCTGTATAACTTTTTGGGGCAGTTCATTTGCTGTATTAAAGCGGTTTTGCACTGAAATTTGTTATTCATTTGTCTAATTCTCAGTTGTGTAGACTACAACAGCACCACATTTCCCCTTAACGGCGACTTTCGGAACTAATTTTTTTTTCACAGATTCTTTTTCCCCATGTCTTCATTAGCCCCCTATAAAATTTGGTGGCATTCCAGCTGATAGATCGAACTACATATGATTCTGAGTAGTGTCAGTTCAAAAAATACTTATTAAAGTAAGAAATAAAGAAAATAAAAGCGAGGAAAATGTGAATATCCATATCTTATTTTATTCACATTACGAAACTTCTGAAAGTTCCGATGTCTCTCCTTATAGCTTAAAATAATTTTATGTATTATTTAAATAAAATTACTAAATTCACGCTCTTGGGCTAATTCGGGTATCAAGTCTTGAAAGTTGTTGAGAGTCGTGACTTGAAATCTTCAGGTAGAATTTGGGCTTCAAATTCCTATCTCAAAAAAAATCATTCAAGAGCCTTTTGTCATCAACCTCTCGTAGAAGTTTCAAAACGAGATTTTAATAAAATTAAATTATAATGCTGGATATCATTGTGACAAGTAAACCGGCAAGAGCAACGAAAAGTGAAAGCACTTAAAATAGTTACGCAGTTTCTTGTTAACAATATCGAAACCACATTGAACCTTATTGTGATGATGTTTCGAATGCTTTAAGTCATTATGGAACGATGAATAGGCTCCTGTTTGTTGCTTGCATCTGCTCAGAAGAATTGATCTCTTTTTAAAAAATGCAGCTAATAGAATTGAAGTGGAAACTGCTTGATACAAGTAGTTTCCACTTAAATCATAATGTAAGCACTCTTACAGAGTTGTACCTGTAAAGCAACTGATAGACGTTGGCTCATTTATTGGAGTTCTTAGAATAGAGTTCGAGATTTTTTTTTATTTAACGCTTCGCATTCTTTAACTAAAATTCTTCAACAGTTAGTTATGTTTATCGGGAATTTGAGATTCGGAACACTTTTCGACTTTAATTTTATTTGAAACTACTAAAATAATTCATCTTAAGCTAACATAAAGAGTCTTTTCCATAAATTTTCTTCTCTACGTCAAAGACTGTATACAGGAATACAAGACTGTATATAGGAAATCAACTATAGTTGCTTTCCTATCTTTTAGCAGTTTCGTTTTCATGGGATTTACAACTTCCGCATAAGATTTGATACGGAAGGGGGGAGGAATACCCGGTCTGAGTGGAACTACAATGCATCCCGCTTTTAAAAATTGTCACACTTTTGCAACACCCATTGAAATGCAGTAAAGGTTTACACATTTCAAAAGCGATTTTGATTTTAAATTGAAAAATAATTAGGCGCAAACAAGGCAACATCTGTCAGCATATTGATGATATTCAAAAAGAAAAATTGTTAGCTGTAAATACAGTTATAATATTCTAAATTCTGATTAATGTAGAAATCTCAAACGGTACTCCGTATATATTAGTGCTCCTTAACATAACAAACCTTCCTTAACATCGTTCCTTAAACATCGATAGTTCAACTATCTATAGTTTTCCCTCCGGCGATGCTATCGATAGGTGTTCTTCCAGTCGATATTTTAAGAACTATCGATAGTTCCAGTCGATTGTTTCAGTCGATAGTTTTGAAACTATCGATAGTATCGATAGTTCCAGTCGCTAGTTTTAAAACTATAAACTGAAAATGCGACTATCGATAATATTGCCCTGGAGAAAACTATCGATTGTTTCAGTCGATAATTCCGAAAACTCGATACTATAGACTTGGCTTCAATAGTATCGATAGTCTATTGATGCTTAAGAAACAATAGTATATATCAAACATCGTTGATGTGGAAATATATTTTATTATGTTTATGTGTTTTATGTTTTATATATGTGGTATTATGTTTTAAAACGAAAAGAAGCTTTTGTTGGAAAGGAAAGCTACAATATTTGCTCTTTCGAAAAAGTAGTATTCGTATCAAGTAATAAAAACTAAATGTTTTAAAAACTGTATTTTATTTTAAGATATGAACTTAAAATAAATGATGTTATTAATTTGCAAAAGAAAAATGTGCCGAGCTTTAACGTTGACAGGAAAATAATACAAAATAGAGCCTCCAAGAAAAATAAGTACATTTTCCAACATTTTAGAAATTTATTCTGTTCCTCTGAAAGGAAATCTGAAAAAGTCAAAGAGATTTTCAAAAATTTCGAATACGTTTCTGCCAGTTATAAAAATAATTAATAGCGATGTGGATATATTTAATAAAAAAAAAAGAAATCTGTAGTTCTATCTTTTACTTAGATTTGGTATTGAACTATATACCGATTCCATGTAACAGATTGTTAGATGAAAATTATTTAGCAGTATATAAATTAAAAACGAATATATTTAAACGGAATTTCACTGTAACGGAGTTTGATTACATTTGAACGAGTGAATTAAAGAAAAAACGGTTTGCTACTGGAAAAAACATATGGAAGGCATAAACGTTTAATTTAAAGGGAAAATTGGAGTACAGTACCTATGATCATTTATGGAATAACTTATAAGGGGAAAAAAATCAAAGATCCAAAAATTAACTAAGTATATTACTAAAACATTTTTACAGCCTCAATTTTTTAGAAAACATATTCCAAAGCATTATCTTAATTCTCTTTGCAGAATACCATCAGTATAAAGGGTGTATTCAAACTTCCAAAACAGTAACTTCAATTCTAGAAAATAGGAGACTAGAAAGTAGAATCAAGTCCACAATATTTTACCATTTCTTAGCAAATTCCAAGATATAGTTCAGTGGATATTGTACTTTTCGAATAAAAAAAAAAGAATTCTTTCTAAGAAGACGACCTAATACCTTAGGTAAACTAGAAATCTGTATAGGAGAAAATTGAATTGAATTTTTACAAGAAAATCGTATATAATGCATTATGATGTGATATATAATATGATAGGTTATGGAAATAATATAAAATGACCATAATATAATATGACAGTTCATAGAAATAATACAAATTATTCATAATATCATATGATGGTTCAAAGTTTATCAGGCAGAACATATCAGAAAAAATTATTAGGTTTTATGAATAAGTATTTTTGAAATAATATTCAAATCATACCAAAAGTATGTACACGTCTTATTTTCAGGATTAATGTAATATGATGTGATTTAGTAAATATACATATAAATACAAAATGGAATATGATAGTTCAAAATTTATCCGACAGAATATATAAGCAAAATATTTTTAGCTCCATGAATAAGTATTTTTGTAATGTTAGTCAAATCATGCACAAAATATGTAAACGCTCTGAGTTCAGAACGATCTTCTTTTCTTGGAAATATGATTAATTTTATGTATGTTTTGTTTATTATGCATAAATTCTTTTGCATACAGTACTAATCACCAAGATTTTAAAATCAAAATCCTCTTTCAGTAATCTTGCTTATCAATTGATGTAATTTATTTAAAATGATAATTCCCTGTATTGCTTGTCTATACAATTTCCCGTTAAAAGTAGAACAAGTGTTTATTTCCTTAAATAATGAACTCAGAAAATATACTTAGTCTCCAAGTTTCATTAAATAAGGTACACAATTATATGAAAACATTTTAGCATCTGTGAGGGTCGATAAATAAAGTACTTTTATTGCAATAGCCCTTCTTGAGAAACCATATTTAGACATTTTTTCTGAACTGGAATCTTCATTACAGAACATATAACAAATGTAAAAAATTCCACTATTTTAAAACAATTTAATAAACTTGATGATAATTACCGATTCTTGAAATCCCTTCTTGAATAGCCATATATTCCATTTCTTCTTCTTTTTTTAATCTTTATGACTGAACATACAGGGTTCCCACTTATATCTGTTACACCCCCCCTTAACTTCTAAACGGTGACAGCTTAGGCCATAAAGTTGGTGTCTAGATATAGTAAAAAGGCTATGCGCTACTCGATGTGAGACAACTTACAACGCCATATATCGGCAGATTTTGGAATTAGCGGTCCTATCTCGTAAACGGTGAAAGATACGAAAAAAAAGTCAATTAGAAAGTTGTAGAGCACTCTCGATTTAGTACAAAAATATACCTTATGAAAATTAATACTCTAAACAGAATGCAAAAAATGAACATTTGTTTGGTCACGATTTCGAAAATTGTCACGTTAGAAAGAGTGGAAGAAAGAAACTGAGACACGTCCCTGTCTCCTGGATCTTTTATTTATATTGCTCAAAATGCTCCCCGTTAGCCACTATACACATTTGCACTCTGGACTGGATTTCTCGCTTCGCTCGCGTTTCACGACGCCATAGTGTTGAAAATCACAATCAAACAAATGTTTATTTTTTACATCCTGTTTTGAGTATTAATGTGCGCAAGGTATCTTTTTGTACTAAATCGAGATTGCTCTACAACTTTCTAATTCCCTTTTTTCTCGTATCTTTCACCGTTTACGAGATAGGACCGCTAATTCCAAAATTTGCTGATGATTAGATGGCATTGTAATTTGTCTCATCGAGTAGCGCATAGCCTTTTTACTATACCTAGACACAGGCTTGCCAGATTTCTGAATTGTTCAACCGGGACACGGGACACCGGAATGCCCCCCAGCGTCGCGGGTATTCAAGGGTACACACCCTTGGCGGGTTTTTAGGTGTTTTAGAGGGTAGTTTATTCTCAATACTATGAATAAATGATTACTGATTAGGAACCTAAACCAGGAGTAATAATAAATGACACAAGCATATAAATTTAAACATTTTATTTCTTACATACTAATATTTATAAGTTACTTAAGTAAGAAGAAACACTTTGAATGAGGAATAAAAATTTGAACAATATTTACATGTACTTTTCATTGCCTAGGATTTTTTTTAGAAAGTCTTTTTTTTAAATCTTGTTGTAAAAATCTTCACAAGCTAATCCAATATTAATTTTACATGTCATCAAGCCTTTAACCGTAGATTCCTTCATCAAACCCCTAGCATCAGTCCATGCGTTGTTCATCAGAGAAAATACTCTCTCAGCTGGTGCTGATGTCCCAGGTAAGCAGAAGGAATACTCAACAATCTTGATCAGATTGGGGGCTGCTATGTGATTCTCCTTGAAGTGACCAAACAGCCTGAGCCATTTTTCTTCACTTGAAATAATCACATCTCTGGTAGTCTCTTCTTGCTTCCACTGTTCCCAATTTGACTGCAAATACTCCTTAGAAAGCACAACTTCGTCAAACAGCTGATTATTGTTTATTTTCATATCGGGTACATCAAGAAGACTACTATTAATAATTTCAGCAGAAGTTTCGGCGTTTTGCCAATCAACAGCATTTGTTTTGGTCAGATTGACCCATGAACACTGTTCAGCGTTTCCAAAACTATTCTCCCAGAGGTCCAAGTATGCAATGCATCTTTCATAAAAGCCATCAAATTTTTCTTTCACACTGTTACGGACTTGCTCATCTAGATTCCTGTAGATGTTCGTTGCGCCCATAGGGATAAAGTTTGAAGCATTTTTTTCTGTCAGGTTTCTTTTCAGAGCTTTGTGAGCTTCAGCAACCTCAAAGGCTGTAGTGTTATCTTTTTCCATTCCCAGGATGGCCTTGCTAAACAGTGCAAGCTGTCCGTGGACAAACCACAAGTAGAGCTCGCCCGTTGGATCAGTAAACAAGTTTTTTATTATTGATGGGCACATTTCTTGGTCTAAAAAACGCTTTCAGACCTCCAAAAATCTGTAAAATTCTTTCCAGCGCGGGCGTCATTGATAGAAACCGGGTGTTCCCGTGTTGAATGAGTTTACGGTACTGTATCTCGGCATATTCACAAAATTCTTTTACTTTAGTTACACGGACTGTGTATATGTGGAAGTATTTATAAATCTTCACCAGTAAGGCCTCAATATCGATTGGGAGACTATCTACTGCAGTTTGCACACAGTTGTGCATAATGTGTGCTCCACATCCGATTCCATTGATTTCCCATCCTAGGCTATTCTTGAGTCGATGGAAAACATTTTTTTTTGCCCTGCTCTTTTCACACCACCGAAGTTAGTGTTGCAGCTATCTCCACAAAGGCCAACTACTTTGTTGTTCAAATCGTTTTGCAACAGGACAGAGCATAAGTGATTTGTAAGAATTTCAGATGTTTCACCCGCCACAGATTTGAAATCTAACAGCTTTACTTGCTTTACTGACACAAGTTTTATATCCTTTCTGTTTGATGCACCCATACTTAAAGATACGTAGTTTGACTTGGTCAAGTCTTCTTTAAGCTCTTCTTGAGCTATAGGAGCTATGACATTTAAAACTATTGCCTCACACTTAGTTTTCTCGAGTGAGAATTTAGGTTCAAAAAACTTAGAAATTAGTTTTGATGAACAAGAATTCGAATTGAAACTTAGGTTTTGGTTTGCTGTGTGGTAAGCAAAGGTCGCCTCTTTCGCTGCTAAATTTTTGTCATTAGAACTCGCAGTCTTAAAAAAACTGGTCAGTTTTGATGAGTTAGCTTCACTTGCTAAACTCTTTTTGTGTTTACTCGACTGCAAATGATCTTTTATATCTGATCGACCACCGTGAGCAACCGAAGGCTCAAAATTACAATGTGAACATTTAACTCTATCGTCTTGATCTTGATTACCAGTACCAGTACATGCCTTCTTCAAAAAAGGGAATTCATTCTGTAAATCCTCGGTGAATTTACACGACCGTTTTGGCATTTTAACAGAGAACGCATAAACTTTAACTTATAAAACGTAAATTAAGCAGCGCGTTTGCTCACTAACACAACAGACACCGCCGACAGGGAGTGACAACTGACCGACTTATCTCTATCGCAAGCGGCTAGCGTCGAGGTGGGCGAGTCCAATGTTATTACATTTGTTATTTTATTTTTATTCTAATTGGCTTACTTTTTCACTTTGAGAATTCAGTGATCAACGAAAATGACAAAAAGTAATAAAGACTAAAAGGAAGACGGAAAATCAATCAAGAATTAAGAGAGAGACAGACCAGAGCTGCAAAAAGTTTTGCTCCTCTTCAGGATCCGAAATTAACGCAATTATGAACGCGAAGCGGGAGAAAAGCAACCCTTTCTCTGCTTAAAATTGCATTAATTTGAGCTGCACTCCGGAGCAGCTCACGATTGGCGCGACTTCTTCATTTGGCTTTTTTTCGCTTTTTCTCAGTAGTTTTTTTAAAATCCAATTCTGGAGGAGTTGTAATTTTTTGCTTCCTTATGTTTTTGCGGGTCCTGATTACGAATCTGAGGTTTGCCACCAATAATTTTTGTTTGAATTTTAGTTATAGCCAAAAAACATAAAAAAAAATTTCAACAGTTTTTCTGCTTATAACGCAAAAACTATCAATTTTTAATATATCATCATTATATACCAAAATAATCAGCAGAAAATTAACTACAACTTAGGTTTATACAACTGTTGCAGCACTTCTCGTTTCGTGAACTGACGAGCCGCCACTGGCTACTTCTGTCATCTGGTTGTGACGTCACGAAAATTAGTTCGTTCAAATGTAATTAATTTCCAGATCATTTTCCTCTTAACTTTCCATATCAACAATCAGGGACTTAAGAAAGTTACTTTTTGAAAACAGTTTTATTATCATTACATGCAATAATTACGACAATAATTCAATAATTATTCGTTCGATTTTTTACATATGACTTGGGTCGCTTTTATCATATCATACAAATGTAATACAGTGTATATACATATATCAGAGCTTTTCTTTATTATACTATAACTTCTTAAAAATAAATTAGTTAAAAACTCGATTTCGAAAAGCCATACGAGTTATCGAAAAAAAGAAAACAAACAAATTGTGTATGTTCTGACCGTACAAATGACATCGCTACAGGATTGACTGGTCGTAAAGTTAGGTCATTGGAAAATCAGTAGCACAAAGTCGATAGAACATAGTCAATAGAAGAAAGTGAAAAACTAAAACAAGATGGAGCAATCTGGCTTTGCACTTTATCAAGAGTCACACAAAGAAAGATTCAAAAAAGTTTTTTTTTCTTCTGTTAAGGGCTTGACATCAGTCTAAAAATTAGGACCCTTATGTTACTCGAAAAATTCTGAAGTGGAAGAGTAAAGAAAAACATCCTCAAGATATAAAAAAATATGAAATAATAATTCAAACAAAGAAAGAAGAAAAACTTTCAACTTTACCTTGTATCCTATATACTACCGCCATTTTAAGAAATCCGCCATTCAACATGTAGAGAAAAACAAAAGAAAAAGACATTGGAAAAGATCTATAGATTCAAAAAAGCATTATTTCAAAATTTCTACGTTTATTCATCACATGGGTAGCATACATGCATGCATAATATTAATATAACAGTTGAAATTTCCTTATATTATACCGTTACTAATAATTAATTTCGTGCTTTTCCTCAGTTCTTTCACTACCTCACTTCATTTTTACTTTAAACGAAGTGTACATTGGAAAAACACTAAAATGGTAAAAAATTTTGCGTTGAGATTTTGATGAATTTTAATGTTTTAGACCCCGTTTAGACTTTTAAAAATATGATATACATTTTCAAATTATTGTACTTACTTGCCGACGCAGTGTCACTCACTTTCAGGAAAAATGCTACATGCATTTTTTGTCATTACGTTTACTTCCGAATTGCATACATTAAAAACATACATCCAAAAATATTGCATACATTATCCGAACACGTACGGAGGAATTTTTCAAAAATTGTTTTATAGACATACCATAATATGTTTTTTAGATTTGAACTTTATAGAGATTAATAATAGAGTATTATTTTTGAGTATAAATTATTATGAATTTTCAAAAAAACCTAAATTTGTGCTGTTTTCTAGAGGAAATTTTCAAAAACTTCAAACATGCTAGAGGTCAAACTTTTGTAATAATTCAAATAAAACTATTACTAAAATAAACTACATACTATGAGCTAGTGCGTGTACAAGAATTTTAACATTCTTTGGATAAATAAAAATTTTAGATCTAATCAAACAATCATTATAAGATTTTCAGCAAATTTTTTATGTCATTTTTCAAATAAAAGACCATAATTATAAAAATATTGTTACAATATACATTATTCTAGTACATTCACTAGAGAAACATTTGAAGAAAGTGTTGACAGAATTTCGGAACAATCGAAGATAATATCTTGAGTTATCATGTTTGAAGTGTAAAAATTATGCATAAAGTCTAGTTTTGAGAAAAATCAAATTTTAGTTTTGCCACACGCTTAAATTAAGTATCTAAACTTTAAAAACATTCCTAAAAATATACTATCATCATATCAACTTGAAAAAATGCAGTTTAAGAGAATTTTTGACAGGTTTCTCTCTCTTAAATGACAACTTTCGGTTATTTAAACGCCCATTTCCGGTTTTCGGTTTGTTATAAAACAATTAATATCTCATCTTCTAATTAACGTACCGACAAAAGTAAATATGTTTTAGAAAGGTAAATGAATGAACTATCCAAAACATCAAAAATAAAAAATGGGAATTTTGGCCGAAAATCGACTTTTCAACGTGTTCGGATACCTTAATTGAATACACCTTATCGTAGCTATAATTAAAAGTGAATTTTAAAAAAAATATTGTTGAAAGAGGAAAATCCATCATCAAATAAATAAATCTTCTGCATTTCATGACAGCGTAAATATTATTTTCTTTGAATAATAGTTATTGCGAGAAATTCGAAAATCATCGAAATTCGAGATCGAAGATCAAAATACGATAATTAAAAAAAATGACAAATATGCAGTGGAAAAGATAATTTTGGATACGTTTAGAGAATTTTCATGGATTCCATTCTCTAATGTCTGATTTCATAGCATCAAGGCAAAATCGTTTTTGACCAGAGATTATAAAGGAGTTATGATGTTGAAGTATACGAGAAATTCGAGAGGAGAACCCTCCCGACTTTTTAATCTCGTTAATACATACGATTTTCAGTACAATTTTTCCTAATTGCAAGATCTAAATCTAAAATCTAAATTTTATATATTTTGCAGACTTTGATTAGTAGTTTTGTATTGAATATAACATTGAAATGGTAACGAAATTGGTTTCTCTAATAATTGGAGATTTCTGACTGGAAATGTACGTAATTTAAAATTATAATTTCCGAGAATTCCTCGATAATTCTTTTATTTGTATAGACTGAAATAAATCAATTTCCATATTCGTTTTTGGAAATATATGTAACTGCATTATAAAATAATTGTTTTGCCCTTAATTCTTAGCTGGAATTTGGTTAGGCTTGATCTGAAATTCACAGTAATAAGATTCGAGATTTTGCGGATTTTTAAATGATTGTAAGCTTGTTGTGTTTCCAGATGCGGCGGTTGCCCGTGGCGGGGTCGCAGGTTCGATTCCCGATTCTACGGAATATTCCCGTTGTTGATGCGGAGTGGATGTGTGAAGTGGTGGCTCAAGTTTCTTATCATCACGCCATTTTTGACAAAAATGACACGACTAAAATTGTTTTAGCATTAAATGAAAAAAATCCCTTTTCGGCAAGCTTGAAGGCAAAGGTAGATTCCTTTACGCTAATGTTACAAAAGTAATGAAATATAATATTAATCAATACAGACATAGCCAATGACTTTATTGTTTCTAAACATTGCAATATTTACGCTGCGATTCTGTTTTCATGACATTTAATTTTTTACTATATCAACAGTTATAATTGATAAAAATTAACGAAAATTAGATTAAATATTAATAGAACTTAAATTAAAAATTAATTATAATTCTTTTGCATTATACAGAAAGGCGCAAATGCAGCTGCTTCTGATAGAATACACGAAAACAAAATTAGAACTTCAAAAATTAGGTTAAGAATTATAAAAAGAAAGCATTAATAAAACCTTAATATAAAACACAAAAAAGCAAATTAGGTAGAAAAATACAATTAGAATGGAAACAAATGGAAGAAAAATGGAAAAGAGCCAAAATGGCGATACTTCTTCAAGAGCCACACGCCATTTGTAGCTCTAAAGCAGGACAAAATTTTCTGAATAAAAGGAATGACCGTTAGTCAAAATTATTCCTTTATGTGACACCTGAATTTTATCAACCTCTGAAAATAGGAAAAAAAGAAAAAACACAACAGATACCTTTGGCCATACAACCTAAAGACTGCCATCGTCAAGTTCCCTCAGGTAAATGCGCAGATCATCACTTAATTTCAGACTGCCAGTCTCGCAGTCAGGTTTTGTTGTATAAACTGCCTGAGTCAAAACATTTTTACAGGTTCAGAGTATCCGACATTCCATTCTGCAAAAGACCGTTCCTGCCCATTTTCCAGGATCTTATAAGAAAATATCGAGCAACAAAGACTATACTTAATGTGCTGGGCTCAATGGACCTAAAAAGTGAAATTACATTCATATTTATTCATTGTTTTATTCATTGTTTTATTCATCATACTATTAAAAATCAAAATGTTTCTTTTATGTATAAACAATAATTGTTAAAATTTAATTCAAGGGGCTATCCTTCAATTAAGGAAAGTCCAACAAAACTATTTCAACCAGATAACATAGGCTACTTCTTTAAATTTAAGAGCCAACAATTTGCCTAAGTTTATTTTAACAATTTGAATCAAATTAATTCACATGGGGTACCCGTTTGTTAAAATTTATTGCACCGTAGTTAATTTCCCAAGTTTTGTATTTCAATTTCCGATTAATCAAACTGGGTTAACCATGTTAATTTTCTGTCTACACTATTTTTTCCTTCAAATGCTTTTACTATACCATTTTAAAAAGTAAAACATGTCATCAAAAGCAAATAATTTCTATTCGTCATTTAATCAAACAAATCTTCTTGTTTTCCCAATTCTCAGAACGGGTTTCAAATTTGTTGAAACCTGCATCTAAACCAACTTGTAATCGTCTGTGAATTTTATCTTATAATTGTATTTTAATTTTTTATATTGTAATCATTCTTGTTATATTCAATAAAGTTGTCAGGGCGGTTTTTCGGTGCGGCCTCCCATTTGCCAGTTAAGGGGCGGGGCCGATTCTCTTATCCTACGGGCGGCCAGCAACTGCGAAGAGAGATCGCGAATCTCAAAAGCAGGAGCCATACGCCAGTGGTCAATACGCAACGAAATAAAAAAGCAAAGTCATCCTACTTTCCAAAATTGACGCTCGTAAACAAGTAAAGCCCAATAACATCGAGAAGAAAGCCCTAACTCCATCTTTGTATAAGAATTCGAACTATTCTCCAGGAAGAACAGGACATTCCCAAAACTGTTTTAAAAAAAATTATTAATTTTTGGAAATAACCAGGATATACTTATCTTTAATATATTTTTTAAACTTATCAAAAGCCTTAACAAAGTATATTGTTATACAAATATTTTTAATCCTATTATTGAAAATATATGAATTTCTTAAATTAACTGAATTAGTAAGAACGAGGTAATAGTTTTTGAACTTAAAATCTTTTCGTTTATCATAAATTCAAACGAGACTCCTGAATTCATATTTTTGATTTCTGATCCAAAAATTACATTTTGTTCACTTCATTATTAGTTTATTTTAATTAAGTCTCTCTACTAATAATAGGAAAAAGAAATTTCGCCCTCTTTCTCATAAGGTTTAGAGCTACAAAAGAATGAAAGAGGTTTGGAAGAGACTCATAAGCCAGAGGAAAGCTTTCTGGAGGGTAATATACATAGGTTAAAACTGATGAAGTTAGGGGAGAGGGGGAAGCGGGAAAATCACTTTTCAGCTCATACTTCTAAGCAATTTACAGCTATCCGAAAAAGTTTAAAGTCAAAAAATTGTACTATACGCATTAAGGCAATAAGTGCTAATTTTGAATTTTTCTTTCTTTTCAATTGTAAAAGAATTAGTGGGAAATGACATTACCCCACCATTTCCACTCCACTTCAGCGGATACGCACATCTGAACACCGAGATTTTCACTATCCTTACAACATTCTCAGGCTGGTTAAATTTACATCAAAAATACTCAGTTATCTTGTTCTGAGATACACGGGAAGAAAGTTATATATATATATATGATCGGTGAGATCTGCTGAGGAAACTTTTCGAAAGTCGTGTCATAGGAACCATTGCAATAAGGTAGACTTTCCTATAAGGATCTACCAAAACAATACAATATAAGTTAGGTTTTACACATATCTTTTTTAGTATTTACTAATTATTTTGAGAAGACATGGTATCAGAGCAAATGTTCTTCAATTAATTAAAACGTTTGAACTCATACTTTTAATATCAAAGAAATGTAGATTTTTTTAAAGAGTATAAATAACAGTTTGAGATTTAGTTCAATTAAAATATCTGACTTTGGAACATTCGGATGAAAAGTGGAGAATTCATTTTATTTAGTTTAACTTAAAAACTATATATTTTTAAAATTTGCTTTTAAAATGTTTTTTTTACTTTTATTTCTTGAATTATTAAACTGACAAAAAAAATCTATTTTGTTTTAGAAGTATGTTTATAGCTAAAAAAGAAACTATTTTTTTTCTGTTACCAACCGATTGGGTAGGGTTTTATTTCCAGAAAAAAATTCGCTTCCAGTAAATTCTATGTCAAACCTGGGATGAATTTTTAATGAATAATCCGATAAGAATTTTCTTCGAAATGGCATAATATGTGATTCTCAATACAAAGTTAAAAGATGCAGCTACTGTATCCATCTATATATGTAACATTAATTTAATAACAATTTCAGTATGTATCCTATTGGTAACAACACACATCATACTTCAGTCTTATCCCTCAAGATTTTAGAAGAAAAAATTGGGTATGTTCCACTAAAAGCTACACTGGGCCTGCAGGGTTAACGCCCCGTGTCGAACTTTACATGAGGAGACTACTAGAGATGTAATTCCTATCAGAAATAAGACCGACGTTGAATTGACACTTCATTTCCCAATACTTACATACTACACCAGGCGACACAACGCTGTTCGACTTAAAGTGCTATAAGCCCAAACATGGATCTTAGTGAATGGGTCTCGCATCTGCAACCTTAAGACCATGAGGCTAAATTCGACACCAATCAATCTGCTCTAGTGGAATTACATGCAGACAGAAAACAGCATTTTCGTTCGCATTTACACTTTTATGGCGGATTTTTGCTCTCGTACGCCATCATTTAAATATTCTAATTAGTATCCTATTTCTGTCCTACTTTTTACCTTTTGTCCCCTTTTCCCCCACCGCCATAAAGAACTTTCTTTTTTGGTATCGCGTCACGGATCCACTTGTTTTCAAGACCGTAAATCAATTCAGTTTTTCCCTTTTTTAACTTTTATTTAATTAACCAATATCTATAGTCATCAGTAGAATGCTAAAATCTTTTCCCTGAGGCCAGCTTTTTTAAAAATTTTATCAAAGATCTCTGTTCGAGGAAATCTTTTTTACTTTCTATATACGAAGTATACAAAGAAAATATGTAATCGTCAAAAAAGTTGAACTCGAGATTACGAATCTCTCACGTTTAGGCCTCCTGAGTCGAAAAACACAATTTTGGAATTATATGTAACTATTGTGTCTCTCTGGTTTTATGATAATAGCAAAACTATTGTAGCTACGGGGATAGAAGAATTTGGTGCGATCTTTACCTATTTGTAAGTTTCTATCAAATTTTGGACAAAATCCGTCACGAAGTCTGCCTGTCTGTCCGCGGTCATGCAACAGAATAACTCACAAAAACTTGAATACTTCAGATGGATAAAATTTGGTACACAGTTTTATCATCATGAATGTAAGTCGTATGAAATTTTGGGCCAAAATCCATCAGGGGTTGACTGTCACAACTAGATCTATATAATCTGCCTTGTTTTACTTAAGATTAGTATAGTTGAAGGTATTTTGACCTCGGCGGTTTGGTCTTGGCGGCGGAAAATTGTAAAACCGCAAGCGTGCTTCAGAGTGCAGCATTAGTCGAAGCTTCAACTCTGACATTCCCCAGATGGAATGGTATGGTGCAAATCTTGCACTGATATCTGTAGTAAGATTTCTTTACTCAAATAGTTGTGGTATCTCGCAGCGCGTAAAATGTGAGAACATACCACCTCTTTTTACAAAATATTAATTTTCAGGAATCTGCATGAATTTGATATGTTTCATTGTAATATCCCTCTCAATAATTTTTCTCAAAATAACTAGGCCTTGGGTAAATACCCCAAGAATATTTATCTACTGGGTGTTTACCCACCCCACGATACTGGTCGTAGGTGGAGAAAGTTTCGGGCCGGAGGTCACTCTCCGCTGGTTTTAATTAAATTTGTCTCCTTAGAGTTACAATTAGATTTTTATTGTAACTAGATGTGGAGATGCACATCCCTGAACCATGCCGAAACTCCGTAAAGTAAATCTCCTTTCCTATAGGCCTTAGTGTTGCTTAACTATTTTACTCAGCGGCTCGCGTAAGGGTCTACTGCTTCGAGGCTGAGGGTCCCAGGTTCAAAACCTGATTCACTGAAGATTACGCCTGTGTATGGGGCTGTGCACGTTAATATGTTATGGTCAAATGTATGCGGAAGCTTGGAAAGGATATAGTTTGCAATGCCGACCTCGTCATCTGGCTTTAGATTCAACATACGAGGCCCGTCCCTAAATAGCCCTCGGATTGCTTCAAATCAGGATATCTAATCTAATCTATTCTTATTCAGCCGCTTATGTCTTTATTTTCTGATCATTGTACTTGTATATTTCAAGATCAGATTTATCAGGTATTAAAAGGAATGAATTCAAACCGCGAACGTTATTGTATAACTAACTTTAACTACTTTTTTCTTTACTTTCGTGTAAGTATTAGTAGAAAAGTATAGTAATCGTCAAAAAGTTAGACCTCAAAGCTTTGAAAAATATCGACGATTTAGTTGCAAATATGATAACTGAAAAATGAAGAGAGTTAGAGGAATTAAAATTTATATAGTTTGTGGTTCTCATCCTCAAAATCCTATACCGAAATACTTATGGTGAAATCTATCAACAGGCAGAAATAATTTTCCGCACACAACTGAATTTTCTTCTGCACAAAAATAAGTAAATAAATAATATATAATAACAAGACGAAAAGATTTAAATAAAAAGGATAATGTTTACCAAGATCTTTCGCCGTGGATGACTCATTATTTCCAAGTACTTCGGATCACGACTCTTGACGAAAGGAAGCATTGAGTAGATTTGTGTGAGCTATTTGGATTGTGATGCTATTACTGCTATCCGTAAATCACTAAGCAAATTCTATAATTTCGTTTGCTCTTTTATTTCTGTTATTTTTCTTTAATTTTTTTAGAAGTTTCGTAAAATGTATAAATCTTTTTTAAGTTTAATGATCATTCTAATAACTGGAAAAAAAAGAATTAGATAATTAGAGATCGTTTCCCCTCAAACCACCATATACTGCTTTTATTTTTTCCTCTCATATTTTCTCATCAATCTCCTTTTATTTATCTTTCAACTCCGTGGTGGTACCCTTCCCTCTTTTGTTCTGCATTTTTGTTTTATTGTGTCTTGTTGTTTGTCAATTAAAAATGCTTCTGAGTTCAAGGCAATCACGTTTGTTCAAATAGAGTAAAGTGCCGAACATGGATCTCAATCTGGTTTCTAATCTTGTAAGACTGTTTTAATAAGCTCTGCCTTTTTTTTGCAGTTTGTCTGTTTTCATTCTAGCAATTTATCTACAATATTTGCAAAACCTCAGACGTTACTACTTTCACAAATGTGTTTTGTATTTTTTTAAAAGACACCTGTATTTACATTGATTCAAATCACATAATATCCTTAAGTTTATTCTTCCACTGAACACAAAATAATTTTAAAAAAATTTATCTGCTCATTTAGAGTTTGTTGGAGTCTAATAATAAATTAAGGGCTCGATTTGTCTGAAGATGCCATTTTATGCACATTAAATCGACGGAGACTCGAACTTTCCCACTGTCAGTGTGGTGTGAAAATTTAATGTCGGTGAGCAGGTACAGTTGTCGTCCTCGTCATCTTACAACGATCATCTGACGAGATACTTGTAATTAGGTCAAATTACCTTGATGCACTCTAGGACTGTCAACATGGTTGTATAACAAGGCGGGTGTGTCTGAATGTTTTAATGCACAGCATTCAGCACAATTTCCCTCTGAGTTCTATGTCAGTGGCGTAGCGACGGAGGGAACAAGGGTGTATTGATGGTCAGGTCGCCAGTCTTTGGAAGGAGCTTTGTTAGTTTAGTTATATTAACGTCCCGTTTTGAAGCAACACGAGGTCTATTTTGGGACGGATCTCGTAATTTTGAGACGCGGTCAGATGACGATGGCGACACTTGAGCTGGCACCCCTCTCTCCAAACTTCCGCACCACACCAGCGGGAGGACGTTTGGCTACTACGTATGATTTAACGTGCAACAGACCCCATGCATGGTGGATCTTCAGTGGAATCGGGTTTCGAACCCCGAGACCTTGCCACAAGGCCATCGCGGCCCACCTTAGAAGGCGCAGCGAAGACAAAATATCAATGCATTTATTTTGCTTTTCAAAGCTTAATATGATGAACAGAGGATGAAAAAAAGTTCCAAATCTCGATCGCAAATTACCCCTGCTTTGCCACTGTGTTTCTAGTTTCATCACTCTCTGTGGTGTTTTATTTATTAGATTAATGTCGTTTTTTGAAGTTTAACGAGAGCTGTAGAGGAGGCACAAAGCTGAAAATTTTGATGACGGTGAAGACGACACTTGACCCAGGAATCAAGATTCTAAGCTTCCACACCATATCAACGCTGAGGACATATGATACATAATGTCAGCTTTAATGCTTACCTGAGCTAAACGCACAGCAAATCATAAACCTCGGTAGATACTCTAAGATATAGTATACATGATTACTATATTTATTCTCTAATTAAATGACGCCTTCTGTTTCAGGAATGCGCCGTCTTGATTCAAATAAGAGTCCTTAGAACATTTCATATATTTATGGTTTCCACGCAATTTTTGTGTGGAATTATAAAGTCTATGAATGGCCTCATTTTAAGTTAGAAGTTTACATATATGATAATTCAATGCACGTATGACTGATGGTCAAGCAGTTAAAAGTAAGCTATGTATACCCACTAAATGAGCAATTTAGGTGTTTTTGCTGTAAGTTCAATTGAAGATATCTTGAGAGCCATTGAAGGATTCTAACACCTTCGATTTTCTATTTTTGATGCAAATGTAATAAAGTAAAGCACAGTTTATACGTTTCTCATTCATACGTCGTTTCATCACAGTCCCAATTCATCCGTATTCATTATAATAATAAAGCACTTCGTTTATACGACGCATATTTTAGGTTATACGTCGTTTTTTCCTGTTCTTAAATGTGAAAATTTTCTCCATTCTAGTAGGTGAACTGTGATAAAGGTATCATGACTTCGAAATTATTCACAATTGATGAATTAATAGAAGACAAATTGTCTCGTGCTAATTTAACCGATATTGAAGATGTTATTCCACCTTTCTTTAAAGACACAACGGACTCCATTGAAAAAATTCGAACTTATTTTCTTTTGCCAAAAGAATAGTGAAAAAAATGAACTAATTCGATTCATAGTGCAATACTTATTACTCACAGACAATCAGCACGTCAGACAACGGTTAAAGATATTTTTAATTAAATGCCTACATATAAATCGTATAACACATGCAAAATTGGTACTACAGATATACAATAAAGATATGATTTTTCTCACTTTTATGATAAATGGTTTAATTTTAAAATTAATTATTGATTTCTGTAGTACTATCTTAAAAAACTTCAAAATTAATACTTATAGATGAAGTGACATTAGTAGAATTTAAATTTGTAATAATCAACGTTGTCGAATAAAATTTCGATTATACTTTGTTTTACATCGGTCCCTTGAAAGACGTATAAACGGTGCTTTCGATTTTCTTGCTTTATTTTTCAATTTATTTTTTATTTTGCTATCGAAAAATATATTGAAGATATGTCAGTTGAAATTTGTACTATTGCATTAATTAATATTAATTATACAAGCAAGATACTCTTCGCTTTTTTCTAACATAAGATCTTGCTTTTCATCCATCCATAATTTTGTTTAATAATTATGCTAATTTAAAATTAAAACTAACCAATTCATGAAAATTACTCAAATTTAAAATAAAAAATAAATGGAAATAAATGTTTATTTGAAAATTTCTGCCTTCATAAAGTCTGAAATCGCAGAAATACTGGTTATAGTATGAAATACATTTATTAAAATAACTAATTTGCATCGAAATAACCTTTATGAATAAATAGATTAAAAAACTGAAAATTCCAAAAAAATGTACGATCCTTTCTTAACAACGGATTTCACGGGTAAATAAGGTTATATGTTGACTATTTTATATGCATGTCTTTTACAGGTATGATTTCTTTTTTTTTTTGCTGGAGGCTAAATAATAAGTATTCGTTAAAGACGTTTAAATGAAATTTTAAAACATATTATTTGCTAAATTTGCTTTTTCGTCCATAAAGATCTGCAGATTACTAAAATGAAGTAAGAGAAAAAAAAATCTTTATTTTTTTTAAAGCCACTTCATATCCTTTAACCAGAAAAAAGCATGATCCTTTTAAACGATTAGTTTTCTTTGTTTAGTTTTGTGTTCCAAATAAAAAATTATTTTCATAAATAAATGAATTCATAGCTTTCTACCTAGAAAATTTTTAAAATACTCTTAAATATTAAAAAAAATGTCATTTTTGAAAAGTGCCCTATCCTATGCAAAATGTTTACGTTTAACTAACTATACTATAAATAACGTCATTCTCTTTTAAAACTGAAGTATAACATAAAATTTAACCTTTCATGATAAAATAAACAATTAATTTTTCATTTCAAAACTTAAGTTTTCAAAATAATAATATTTCAGACACTAATAAAGTGACATTTTTTCTGTAATGAAGGAATTCAATTCAACTGCATATACTTGGAAACTTTTTTTAAAAAACTCGACGCATTACGCTTTCGTGCTATTTATTACTTCGTACTATGTATTGGTTCAATCTAAGGTACATTTAAATGCCAAATTAGGACAAATTATCATTATTTTCGAAATAAAAAAGCATCACTATAAGAGCAATGGCGACATAGATTTGATTTGACAGCAGTCAACTGTGTTAGGTGACCTCAAAAAATATTATTTTTGTCTATTAAAAAATAATTCTAAAATATTGTTGCTGAATCATTATGAGTCTTGACATTTTAGCATTTTATTCAAGCATGAAAAATATTGCCCATCGCTCTCTGTTTTTTAGAAAAATGAAAAACAATTATCGACTTAGAAATTTTGTAACAGTCGATATCCTCTTTCAAATCTCTTACTGAAAAAGTAAAACTTTCCAATACAAAATGCAGAGTGAAAACGAGTAATTTGAAATCATATCTAAAACCGGAAATCAGTCGAAAAAGAATTATAATAGAATTAAGGGATCCGGAAGGGTTTAAATTATATCAAGAAGCACAACTGACGGACGAATGTGCATTCGTTTCGAACTGAAGCATCCCCGCGCTACACGCCTAGTTTATAGCTTTCTACGACGTCCGCTGGAAATCTATAAATAGGAGTGGCTGAACCGCATGGGTTTCATTTCTTACGCAAACATCGCTGGGAAGTGTGTTACGTGTGTATTCTAATTTACTTGCTACTGTACTGATTTTACATATCGCAGAGAAAATGGTTGATGCTGCAGAGACCCCGAAGAAGGCCAAGACGCCTAAAGCTAAAAAGCCCAAGACTGCACCGACACATCCTAAGGTATCCGAGATGGTCAACGCAGCAATTGCGTCTTTGAAAGAACGAGGCGGTTCTTCTGTCCAAGCCATTAAAAAGTACATCAAGGCCAACTACAAAGTGGATGCGGAGAAGCTGTCTCCATTCATCAAAAAGTACCTTAAATCTGCTGTTGCAAGCGGTGGTCTCGTTCAGACGAAAGGGAAAGGCGCCACAGGTTCTTTCCGAATTGGAGGTTCTGCATCTGGTGGAAAGGAGAAAAAGGCAGCTGCCAAGCCAAAGAAGGCTGCCGTAAAGGCTGCACCGAAACCCAAGAAGCCGAAGACTACTACAACCCCCAAGAAAGCAGCGAAACCCAAAAAGGCGGCAGCGAAGCCGAAAAAGACCCCCACAAAGAAAACGAAACCTGCAGCTCCGAAGAAAGTAGCCAAACCGAAAACCGTCAAGGCTAAAACCCCCAAAGCGAAGAAACCAAAAGCAACTCCCAAGAAAGCGGCTGCCAAGAAGGGGAGGAAGTGAACATGCTCATTATGGACTTATTTTTTCGAACTGAAACATCTTTACGCGTTTCTTTTATTTATTTGATGGACCAAATTACCGTTGACGAACTTCTGTTTTGCAAGCTTCAACTTGTGAATTTTCATAGAGAAATCCAAGATTTTATCAACTTCATGAAGAATTGTTAACAATGTTAGGATTCATTTTCACAGGTAAAATACATCTACTAACATCGAGATTGAGTATGAAATGTTTATTTTAATCACTTTTTAAACAGTTTTTAATATGGAATCACTTGGAATTTTCTGATAGTATTTTTTAATATTCCTTCGAATTTAATATTTTACTTGTATATGAAATTAGTTTAATTCCATTTCTTTATCTTTTATGATTGTTTGAAGACTAAAAAGTAACAGAAGTTGTTAACATTTTTCATTGTATTATAAACATAATCATCATTTTAGTGTCCCAGGCTTTTTTTTTTGTTAATGATGCATCTCAGTTTTAATGGAATGTTTAAGAAAGTGGATTGTTTTCTTGGTTAAAAATGTCAATATGCTGTGTTCATTAAGTTTACCATATTCTTTTGCAGCTGAATGAATTATGTAATACTCCCTGGACACATGTTGCTTTAAAGATGTTTTGTTTGATGTATAATAAAGCTATATTTTGTTAATATTTGTTGTGTATACTTTTAAAAAAACTGGTTTATTTTTAATATTTGAAGTCAAATTATGTAGATCTTTCTAGAACTTGCCTTTTTTTAAAAATAGTGATCAAGTAATAAATATTTTGAGGGTTTTTCCAAGGTTTGGGCTGAAATTTAAAGTGAGTTTTACTGAATATGTGATTATAGAAATTCTCATTTTTAAAAATTTTAAGTGTCGTAAATGGAAAAAAATGTTTTATATATGAATATTCTTAATGCTTCAAATTATTAATTTTAATAGGAACTTAAAGCTGGATTTTTTAATGAGTATAAATGCTTTAGAAGTTCAATTTAAAAAGCTTTGTACCTACTATTTCTTAATGCATTGGAAGGTGCAAGATTTTTATTGTATAGTTCTATGAAGGTGGAATCAAGGGGTCACTAAATGGAATTAAATATTTATGATATTAAAGTTTCTTTTTTCTAGAGCCTTGGGTTGTTGATTTAGAAGTTGAATATTTGTTACAAAATATTGAAGTGATTTGAGAAGGTGGAAAAAGAAATTTTGAAGTCTTAATAAATTTTATATGAAGAGGTTATTAAATGTTAAAAATTTTACATGAGAAGTTTATTCAATACTTCAACTGCAGCATTTTATTTCATTTAGATTTTTAAGTTTTTTTTAATTGTATTTATTTCAAATGAGAGTATACAAAATAATGAATATTTTGGATTATACTGATCAATATTAAGACTCTCAGCTTTATTTTGGAATTTGGCACAGTACTTAATAATCTTGACCTATTTTAAAACCACGATAAAAATGCTGAAATTTTCCATTTAAAAAAAATAATTGAATTAGACAAAAATTTAATTTATTCATACTGAGATGTGCATTTCCAAAATAAAAATTTTGAGAAAAGGTTCATTGGTTTCTTGAATGAGATCAAGAGTTCAAATTTTTTTGTCTAATTGGTGTCCTGAATATAAATGATAGCTAGATTAAAAGTGAAATAACTGTTTAAATGAAAACCTACTAGTAACAAAGATTGGGTTTATATTCTTTATTGACCAAGTTAATTTTTCATACCTCATAGTTAGGGAAATTATTAAATTTGCTAACAATATTTGAAATTGAAAACTTGGACAGTCTTTTTTCTTACACCGAGATAATCCGATTAATGCATAAACAGAATTGAGAAGTCTGTGTCCATAAAGAACTTGATTATAGATTTTGAAATCTTGCACGAGAAGTACAAATCTGTGTTCTCCTTAATCTATGTTTCTTTTAAATCGATGGAGTAGTCGTCTGAAATAATTTTGTCTTTAGCACTTAAAATTAAAGATGGAGAACTGTTAGTTTAGATTCAATTATATTAGAAGTCACAAACTATTTTTTTGTTGTGGAAGTAATCCTGAAGGGAGAGTAAAATGGAAACATATTTTGAAATAAGTTTAGTAGTAAAGCATAAAGAATTTTTTTGTATTCAACTTATTGTATATTTTGTGGGTTATTGCAATTAATTTCAGCACACTTGTTTATAATTAATTTTTTAACATTCAAACTCTTGTACTGCATAAGAAGAAACCTTGTATCATAACCACCGATAATGAAGCCTCCCTTGTTAAGTTCTTATATGAATTTTTAATTTCTTAAAAAACTTAATGTAGTTGAAATTCAAAAAATTATTATTTTGACAACATTAAATGTGGTCATGTCAATATTGTAAGCTGTATTGTGTTTACTATCAATCAAACAGTTGGTGACTTGTGCATATTTTAGATTAAAAAGCAAATGAATATATTTATATTTAAAAGAAGAAAATACATCTAATGTGCAATAATTCAAAGTATATTTACATTATCACTAATGATGTTCTAAGGAAATGAAGTTGAACTTTTGAGGAAATAAAAAAAGATGCCATTAAAAATTGTATGAGAGTACTTCCATAAAGAATGTCCTGAGCCAAGTTGAGAAAGCTTTTTATTTTTAAGCTAGCTTTTAAAAATTTAATTTATTGGCTTGTTCATTGAAATAAATTTATTGCTTTGCTGTGGCAAATTTAATATTAGTTACATGGTTGACAGCAGATCTGGAACAACCATGGTTTATTTAGTTACTCTGCATGCTTTTGTCAAAAAATTAGGTTTATATACTACATACACTAAAACAGTGAGAATAGTGAATTTACAAAATAGTAGAATTCCGTTTGCGTACATATATGTTGCATACCTTGTAGGTAAAATTATCCTTTATCACATGATCTTGTGAAGAAAAATTATCCTTTATCACACAATCTCGGGAAGATACTGATTATTTAAAATATTAAGCTGCTGAAAAGTTGAATTGCAACACTATGAAGGAACGGGCTAGACTTAAGTTTAATGTGCGTTCGCCAAAGTTGAGTTTTTTTCTGGCGATTTCTCGCCAAATGTGGTGCACGTCAGTTATTTTAATGAAAATATGGCGGACTTTTGGCGAGTATTTCATAGTTGGCGTGATTTTTGCCAACTTGGCGGGAAACCGCACATCAAACTTAAGTCTTACCAAGGAACGTTGGGCATGTACAAATTACAGGACTGCTGCTAAAGGTAAGTAACAAATGTTGATTGAAAGAGCAGACAGCAAAAGAAACTGCTCAGTAAAGGAAAATGACCCTTTTAGCAGTGTTGGGTGCTTTTTAACATTGAAACATCTATTAATGAGGCCATGAATGGTCACTTGAACTACTTTCTAATTAGGTTATCTGCTGTATGGCCTTGTGTTGGCCTGTCCACCTGCTGCTTCACAAGGACCCATATGTATTCCCTGGGAGAGAAATCTGATGGATGCCATTACTGTTGAGAGTTCACCTTGCAATGTGTGGTTGACAGTGCCTTGCTATAGAACTATATGCTTGGTATGGCCTGCTCTAATGGCCGAACAACTACATACTGAAAGTTTGACTTGAAAATGGTGCTTCTCCAAACTATGATACCTTCATTCTGCAGGTGTGAAGCCCAGCTAAATGAGCTGCACATACCCTTTCTTAGAACATCGTCATTCTTAACCACTACTATTTTTGCTCAGTAAGAAATGTAGGTTATGTTAAGAATATCTAATGCTTTTTGTTGGTCCAATTGTAATAATGACTCATGACTAATAATACATCATGCCAAACATGTATCCCTTTGTCCAATGCTTAAGGGAAACCCTGTGGCTATTTGTTGTGTGCACAGCCTAATCTGGTGCATAAAAAGGATTTGGTTGACACAGATGAACCTGTTGGTGTTGAGAGATAGCTTCCGTGATAAGTGGATCTCAACAGGCAGTTTTGCAAATCTTTTTGTTAGTACACTGTATGATCCACTCACTCTTCAGTATGTTTACAGGTGGCCCAGGATATACTGTGATAAATTGTTTGCTGTTGAGTCCAATATATCTTAGTAAAGCATACTTCAACATTCTAACACACATGTATAATGTCTCATTCTCCTGTTAATTGCTGGGGTTCAGTTCACTGACCTCTCCTTATGTTTTTTTTTTTGAAGGGGTAATTTCTCTAAGCTGTCATTGAAAGCATTAAATATGCAAGACATTTTTTTGGCTTTAATAGTCTGAAACTATCTATCATGCGACACTATGTGTGCAAGAATAATCATTTGCTTATTTCTCTCATCACCTGTGATATGCCTGCTTATGGTCTTGCAGTTTCAGTTTTGACATGTACATATTCATGTAAATAATTCTCTCTCCTGTTTCCAATTCCAAATATATAAAGCAAATATATGATTTATATAAAAATAGTTATATAAGCCATCGGGCTTAATTGTACTTCTTTTATCAATAAATGTATTTTTTAATTAAATTAATGATTGAACTGCTATCGTTAAATGTCTGACTTACAAGATTTTGTAAAAAAAAATTTAAATTTGGAAAAGGGCTTGGAGTTTAAAAAGATTCATAGGATCTCAGTATACTGAAATAAACAAGATATATCTGGCAAAGATTTTTAATTTATAAGAAATGCACCAGCTCAGGGTCATTAGGGAAAAAATGGTAAACCCTAGAACCTGACAATTAAGGACGAAATAAATTAAATTCTATGTCACTTTACTTCATATTAAATTTAGGGCTTAAAGGAAATAGATAAATTTGAACAATTCTGCTGTTAATGTCAATTTAATGTAGCCAGGATTAGTAAAAATTATCATGGGGCTAAAGAATTTGGAAAATGAACTGTTGTATTTGAAGGTCATATGAGCTGTAAAAGTTGATGCTTTATTGGTTGCTTTATTTATTGTTTTGTTAATCATTTTTGATTTGTGCATAAATTCAAACAATTTGGTAACCATCTACCTGTGATACTGTTGAGAATGAAATCAACCTTTGATAAGAAGTTCTTGCTTTATAAAAATTATCTTTGTAATACTTAAATTTCTCACAGTACAAATTGTTTTCAAAGACAATTTTTAAAAAAGAATAAAATTTTGAAATTTATTTTATGACTGAATTTTAATTGCTATTCACAACTTGAAGCTTCACAAGTTTAAACCTGGTTCGATCAATTTTTAAATGTTTTATGATCAAGATCTGATTTGATTATTCATTTACGATCAAGATCTGATTTGATTGTTTCAACATTGGCATTCCAGTTATTGAAAAATAGTTTCAATGTTTACAAAGTATTGACACCACATGGGTTAATCACAATATTATTATTATCGAAACAATTTTTTTTTTACCATATGTTATGTTCAAATTTTATTGAGTTTGAAGTAAGTTTTTTTTGGGGGGAAGGAATAAAAATGGAAACAAAATCTTACTATTTTCTTGTTAAAAGATTTTGCCTTTTGAAGATGAGTTTGGGGATTTTTAGCATGAAAAGGTTATCCCCATTCGACAAAAATATTCATTCCAAAACCAACTCTATAACTTTCTGAACAATCTTATTTTCATACACCTATTTAATAAAAAAATTCCCGGATAATTTGAATACGAGAAACATCATCACACTACACTTCACCTTTTGAGGTTTAGAATAAAAGAGGTTTGAGACGTATGCTTGCTTGTCTCCAATTGAGGAAAAAAATTGAGAGTAAGATCTGAAATTGAAGACAACACAAAGGAATCGACCTCACCGCTTACTCCTCTCACCTTTTGAAATTTGGTAGAAAGGTATGTTTGAGACGTACGGGTGCTATAAAGCCGCTTTGTCTCCTATTGAGGAAAAAAATTTGAGAACAAAGTCTCGAATTGAGGGATACACATGAGAATCGGCTTCACCGGCCCCCCCCCCCCTTTTGAAATTTGAATTAGAGTTATGGTATTTGAAGCAACAAAGGCTGTTATCCTCTAATTCCAAGTCCCTTTTGAAATTGATTGATTGATTAAAGGGGTTTTTATGGGATTTAAAGCAACAAAGGCGGGGCTATTATCCCCTATTCATTCCAAAGTTCTTTTCAATCCGTAATCAAAAAGGGATGAAAATTGCCATCAAAAGACGGGCTAAATTATTGCCGATCTGATTCTGTCAAGAGAAGAATTAAAAAAAAAAAAAAAAATGCGCCCTCCGAGGAAGGCCTCCATATTCTTTACCCCCTTTTGAAATTCCCTCTGTTTACTATTATTTTCATAACAATAGGACTATTTCATTTCAGTTCATACAAGCATAATCGATAATCAAAACAGTTAATTATCATATCTTGTAGATTTTTTTTACTGATGGAATTAACAAGTTTAAATTAATTTAATAATATCATTTTCTATATCTTGACATTTTTCACATTGGATTAATATTCTAGAATTTTGAAAACAATTTTTCAAATTTTAAAAAAATAAATTATTACTCATTTCTTCTGAAAAAAGTGTCCTTCTTTAAACAAGAATTTCTACTAAATTTATTTACTATAAGGCGTAAAGTATGAATTTAAATAGATATTTCATTTCTCAACCCTAATTTAAGCTCCAAGGTGTTGTCATGTTGAAATCATATATTATTGAGACACAAAATTTCTTTAAATAAATAAATTTCTTGCTACAAAATTTTTTCGATAGACTGTTTACGACTGTTTTTAAAATTTATTAATATAAATAAAGATATTATTCAAAAAGTGAAGTGATATTACATTCTTCAAAACCGGAAGTTGACGTTCTGGGGAATGTCTGCTCAAGTTCGCGGTGTTGTTGAACGTGTAGCAGGTTGCAGGTCAAGGTTGAGAAATATGGTTCCAATGGATGTCATTTTAATGACATCATCGGTGCTTGCTATAATTGAAATGGTAATGCTTTTGTGTAGGTGAAAACTTTTTCTAACATTTTCACCTATTTTAAATTCATAAAGAGTTTTACTATGGATTTTGTTTCTGTTTCTACCTCACAGTGAATGCATTACATTTTATGAAGAGAATTCATGTAGCGGATTTTGTTTGTTTTAGAATATAGAAGCGGTAGAACTAGACGGTAAGATTTTTTTTATTTTCCTTTTTAATTGTTTTAGAACCAGAGTTTTCTTTTCGCTCGATCACTTGCCGAATATCGTATTACCGCTGTCACTGTGGTGGCTTTATTTACTCAGATTTATTGACGTTTTAGTTTATAGAAGTTTCAGATTCCATTGAATAAAGATAAAAATATAAAAGGTACAACTTTCTTTGTATTACTATCAACAATCCTTTAAAGAATTGCTTGTCATCAAAACATGTAGTTTTCAACCAAATATGTAGAAGTATTCAAAAGTGAATGTAGCTATACATTTCTATCTATCCACACTTGTGAGGAGATGCTTATGAGTAGTCGATTTTTTTTGTTATTTTTAAATACTGCTTGTATTCTCCTAACTTTGAAACGTTTTAGTTTTTTAAATGTGTTCAATCTAATTTTAATCTTATTCTTTATGTACTTTATAAGTGTAAAAATAACTTTTATTGCATTAAAAACTGAGGAATCAAAACAGTGAAAGGATTTAAGCTAGAGCATAAAACAGAAAACAGCAGTTTTAACATTGGGTTTTATATCTTGATAAAGAAGTCTCAATTTTTAAGAAAAATGATTCCTCTTCCAGATCTGATTGATTTCATCCTGTTTTAGTTTTATATATTGGTAAATTCTAATCATACTTTTATGATTATCAATAAAATTTATAAATGTAACTACATATCATAATTAGCACAAAATGAATACAATATTTTATAATGTACAGTACTGTAATTATAATAAATTCTAAAGCAACAATACTCATGCAACTTGAGGTATTTTCACAATATTCTTTCAATTTATATCATGTCAGTGATTAAAGTAGAAATAATTGCCCGATGGCAAAAATTATTGGGCCTAATGTTACTAAATTTAACGTGATTTTGTAAAAGAAAAAAAGTTCCAAAATGCATCACCAGGAGAAATTACACTGTGTATCAAGCGAATATTTAATATTTGCATTTATAAATGCTAAAGTATGTAAATTTAACAGACTTCTTGACTTTCACAAATGTATATTTCTACAAGATTTACATCGAGTTTTATATGACTTGTTTAATATTACTGTCATCATTATTTTCAGGAATATGTTATTTGATTTTAATTAGTTTAAAAAACAATGGTAGTACCTACATCATCAATTTACAGTTTCTTGTTTCCTTTATAATGAATAAATTGGTATTAATTTAAAATTGGTAATTGATTTTTTATAACCTTTCCCAGGACCATGCTGGATTCTGTGCCCCTGACAGAACTGTGCCTCCTCTTACTATGTGTTACATTTTTGTTGATTTTTCTTCCCTTTGTGACCCCCCCCCCTTCCCCAACAAAACTACCTTCCTGTAATTTTTTTTCTTTCACAGATTTAGCAAATTTTATATCCTCATATATAAAAAATGATCCTCTTCCAGCCCATCACCCACGAGCAAGACAAAGAGCAGTTTCTAGCTATCTATTGCAAAAACTTACAATACCTGTAATTTTTAATCGGCCAAAGAAGGCTTATTCTTGATTTCTTTTTTTATTTGAACAGCAAATTGTACTAATCTAACTCTTAAACCTTGTTCTTTTCCTATGGCCTCTCTGCACATGTTTGGTGGGGGCTAATTTCGTGATCCCTGGTACTGGCCTCACCTTTCCCTGCCTTCCTATGTATGTGGGCCTATTGCGCATTAAATTTGAGTTGGGTATTTTCTTATTGATGTGGCATGGAAGCCCTGTGGCGAATCACAGCGTCAATGTCACTGAACTGCAAAGGTTTCCTGCAGAAAGATTTTAATTTTGGAAACAAATTATATTTTTGGGAGAATCAACAAACACACTGAGATTGTTCCACAGAACTAGTTTCATTTTCTGCAGACGATGAATCACTTTCGTACATTCTGGATCAGAGAAAATGGAAGTTGACCTTTCAGTTTTTGTGTGTTTTATTTAAACTTTAAATAATGCTGAATTTGTTAAACTAAATATTTTGCTTTATTTATGAATTACTCTTAGATTTGACCATTGGTAAATTATTACTTCATGGAACATTCTTACTGAAAGAATTTGGTATTAATGAAGCTTGTCGCAGAAAGTATAATAAATTTCTGCCACAGGGCATGGAAGTTTAAAGAAGGATTCCAATTCAGGTGTAGTCCTTCAGGGTGACCATCCGACCGGGAAATCTAGAAAAACCGGGAATAGTCAGGGAATTTCGGGAGACCTGGAATTTTTTTATTTTGATAATTCTTATTGCAGGCGACAATTCGCTGATCTTTTTTTATAAATAGAATGAAACACCGTTGGCAACCAATGAAAATCAGTCATTTACTGACAGTCAAAAACAAATGCCATTCGTGTTCATGTAAACACCTTGCCAGGGGGCGAGGTGTTTACATTTAAATTTCCGAGGAACCGAAATTTCGGCTATTAGTCCAGTCAACGAAGGGTTTGAAAGAAACAAACATTAAATCATATAGCTTTGAAAATTGGTACACATGTTCTTTAGGGGCTTCTGATAAACATACTAAAAGTCCCCGGTCCTGGGGGATAAGCTTACGGCGCCATCTTGGATTTCATTCCCCTTTTTTAGTTTTTCCAGAATATCTCAAAAACTATTGAGTTTTCAAATTACAATTGATTTAACAAATTAAAGAGCGTAAAATTCCCTACAAATACATGCTTATATTTTTCTTCCAGCTTTAATTGTTTTCTAGATAATGGGTCTCAAAGGTTGCCGCCAGCTTCTATTTCATCCCCCCCTTTTTTAGTTTTTCTGAACAACTCGAAAAGTATTCAATTTTCAAATCGTAATTGATTCAACAAATTAAAAAGCGTTAAATTCCTTTCAAATATATACTTTTATTTTTCTGCCAGCTTTAATAGTTTCGCAGATAATGGGTCTCAAAAGTTGTCACCATCTTGGATTTCATCCCCCTTTTTTAGTTTCTCTTGAATATCTCGAAATCTATTCAATTTTTAAATAACATGTAGTCAATTTTTAAATAACATGTAACAAATTAAAGAGCGCAAAATTCCCTACAAACGCATGCTTTTATTTTTGTTTTAGCTTTAATAGTTTCCGAGATAATGGATTTCAAAATTCGCAACCATCTTGGATTTTATCCCCCCTTTTTAGTTTTTCTTAAATATCACTGAAACTATTAAAGCTAGAAAATAAATAAAAGCCTGCATTGGTTGGGAATTTTGCGATCATTAATTTGTTGCATTTAATGTAATTTGAAAATTAAATAGTTTTCGAGATATTAAAAAAATAACTAAAAAAAGGGGGGATAAAATCCAAGATGAAGTCAAATTTTTAAATCCATTATCTTGGAAACTATTAAAGCTAAAACAAAAATTAAAAGCATGTGTTTGTAGGGAATTTTACGCTCTTTAATTTGCTGATTACATGTAATTTGAAAATTGAATAGATTTTGAGATATTCAAGAGAAACTAAAAAAAGGAGATGAAATCAAAGATGGCAGCAACTTTTGAGACCCATTATCTGGGAAACTATTAAAGCTGGAAGAAAAATAAAAGTATAGTTTGGAGGGAATTTTGTGCTCTTTAATTTGTTTAATCAATTGTAATTTGAAAACTGAATATTTTTTGAGATATTCAGGAAAAACTAAAAAAGGAGGGATGAAATCCAAGATGGCGCCGCGAACTCACCCTCCAGGAATGGGGACTTTCAGTATGTTTTTAATAAGCCCCTCACGAACATGTGTACCAATTTTCAAAACTATATGAGTTAATGTTTTTTCACCCCCATTTTGGACCTTCGTTGACTGGACTATATGAACAGAATCACGTTCCTTTTGGTAGTTAAATTAAATGATACTTCTTGAGATGAAAATCCATAGCATAATCACTCTCAGATGTGGAAGAAGAACCGGGATGTTGCTATATGTCCAGGAGATTCAGATAGCTTATGAGATCGTAAATTTCTCTTTATCTGTCTACAAGTTAGCATCCACACTACTGCCTGCTTTTATGATTATTTAATATCAAATAGGAGTTATACCAGAATTAGTTTGTTTTTCCATTTCTGGAGATCTTTTCATTGAATTATGAAGTATTTGAAATTAGTGCGAATATTTTCTTTCAGCATTTTTTTGTTTGTTTATTTTGTGTATATTTTTTTTTCTCTGAGTGTTGGGAAACATTATGATTACTGATCATTTTGATAAATTATGGGATCTTCAAAGTATGGGACAGCTGTTACCCATACATATATAAGAACAATTTTTTTTAGTATTATGTATGCATGTTCGGTTTTTTTTTTCCCCGTCCTTTACGCATGCCCAGATCTTTGACATATGAGATCAAATTTAGCAAAGTGATGGATTAGCACAAGAAGGGAGCTGACGCCACAGTAATTTTTTTAAAAAAAATTCAAATTAGATTTTTATTTATTTAATTTTAAATGGTAAATTCAGGCCCCCCCCCATTTTCACGAATTTTATTTTTCTCTCTTTTTTTTTGTCTTTGATGTTTTATTTTATTTATTTCTCTTTATATATTGTCCATTTTGAGTTGTATTGAAGGAAGTTGGTTGGAATAAAAGTTGGAAGTTGGTTTTTTCTCTGCCTTTTTATGTTTTATTTTGAAACATATATTTTTATTGAGATTTTGATCGCCCTAAAGATTTTTGTAAGTTTATAATATTTTTGATCAGAAAAACCTGGAAAATTCGGTACAGTAGAATTGTTCATTGTAAAGATGTATTAGTTTTTTTATGGTTTATTGTTTAAAAGTTTTAAATAAAAGTTCTTTTTTCAAACATTTTGCTTTTTTATTCAAACCATACTGACTTGAATACTTAGTATGGCCAATGTGCAGTTGATTTTTTTCTATGATTGATGGGCTACCTCCGAAAAAAGTCAGGGAAATTTTTTTATAAAACCTGGAAATGTCAGGGAAACTGAAACAGCAAAAATGATGGCCACCGTGGTCCTTGTTATCTGATCATGGTTCTAAATTATCTGTCCCCAGTAGCCATATGTAGCAACAAAGTAGAACATTAATCTGATAGATTTTAATCCTGTCCCAAGAGTAAATAGTCTTACTTCAAGAAAAAGCCTGAAATTTTTTTTTATAATCAGTTCATTCACTTCAAAACTCTTATGGCTCTCATTCTATCTAGCAGTTACATAAATGATTCTATTTAACAGTCTTCTCCTCTCAGCTATTCTTATGACTGGGTCGTTTGACTTGGCATATCTGCAGGAATGTATCTTTTGAGTTCAAGCAAAAATTAAGTACTCAGAGTGATGTTTTTCAAACTGCTTTTAGGAAATTCTTATCAAAGCATAGCATGCTTGCATATTTTGGGATAATTAATTTTTGTTAGAGTGGATTTCCTTTGTTATATTTTATTTATTTGCAGAGAATAATAAAATGATGAAATGTTTTATAATACTAATGTTTTTTTTGTTTTGTTTTAAAACTTATGCTGAACCTAAAAAATTGACTTTGTAATATAAATTATTTGATCTTGGTTACTTGAATTTGTTTCAAATTTTCTGTGATGCAATCTATTACATTTAAATTTAATTTTTTGGACATTTTTTTTATTTGTTCAAATGGATTATAGTTTTGATTGCAGTGTAGGATTTATTATAATCTGTGTACACATGCATTAAAAGTTTCTTTAAGCTCTGTACTTTTTTCAATGCAATGCGCTGTAAGCAATTTATTTTATTTTGCACACACTATTGAATAAAAATGTTTTGATATTTTAATAGATACAGGATGGCATCTACAAATGACTTGATAGAAATGAGTCCTCAACAGTCATCAAACATTACTGATGGGGATTCTGATTATGAAGATTTACCATCACCTGATATTGAAGATGATACTGATGAAATTTGCCATAATAATGGTAAGTTATGATATTTGCTGATAGTGACCATACTACAGTTAGCTTTATTAACAGTAACATTCACAGAAAATTTGTGACATTCGAAAGTGCTAGTGTATGTGCATTATTGTATTGATTTTCTAAATCAATGTTAGTATTGTTCATTAATTTTGAAAAATGAAGAAGGATATATGTTCACAGATTTTTGTGATACTACAACATCGTTTGCACCTATACAAGTTTTTCTGTGTTCATGAGAATGTGTTAGGAAATATTCTTTTGCTTTGTTTAACACATTAGCTGTTAGAAGTTGTATTCAACTTCTGCTATTTTTGACAGTAGGATCACATGAGGCATACCTGATTCAAAATTTTCTTTGCCTTTCTTTGAAAATAAAACACCATGACCACAAGGTTTTCTGATGCAGCAATTAATATTTTTTTAAAAAGAATGAAAAAAAAAAAAAAAAAACAGTTAAAAAAAATCAAATTAATGTTGTAATAGTTTTTTTCTAGATCACCTGTATCAGATATGACATTTTATGAAATATTTCTCAATGTTTTTCAGATTACACACTTCCTAGCTTCACCAAAATTCACGATGTGCCTTTAGCTTTCAAAGACCCATCTGTAAATATGTTGATACCTGGTTGCCCAATAAATGTCAGAATTGTAGATGTTGAGCGCCATCCTGCAACTCATATGCTTAATCCAAATTTGTAAGACCTTTTCTATATATCAAAAGGTTTAGAAGAGTGATTTAAATTTTAAAAAAAATACTAATGAACTGAAATTGCTGCTATTTTAGGTATGTTTTAGAAGTGCAACATGGCCCCCATCAATGGACTATAAAGAAACGCTACAAACATTTTCAACATTTACATCAGCAATTGAGCCTTTTTAGAACAGGTTTAGCTATTCCTATTCCTACTAAAAGGTATGCTGCATAATTCCGTATTCTTATCTTGTCATTATTTATGTTTTTAAATAATTAAGAAATAAGAATGGAAAATTTTCTTATATATATTTGAAAACTTTTATTTCATTTTCTTTGTAGGATCATTAGATTATTATTTTAGAAATCAATTTTATATTTGAAAGGTTTTTATTTGCAAAGTAATTTAATAAAATGGCTATTTACTTTTAATGAATGGAAAGCATTTTCGTTAAATATTGCAATTAAATTAATATCTAATAAGAGATGCTGAATGAAAAACTTCATCATAGAATTTTGTAAATTTATAAATGATACTACAAAATAAAATTTACTATTTCAAATGATATTGCAAAATTTTATAGGCAGAGTTATCAAAGTTCCTATAGTTGCTGAAAAAGGATATTTCTGTAATTTAAGAAAAAAATAACAAAACACATGAAAATGAAGTTTTACCATTTTATGTATTACAATTATCAAAATAACATTTTATTCAGAGGTTTTAAATGTTGTGATTTTTCTCTTATTTAAAGTGGTATATGGTATAATAAAAGCAAATAAGCATAAGATGTCATTAAAACAATCATTTGAATACAGTATTACACCTTTTTTTTTTGCACGTTGTTTTTATATTTGAAAATATTAAAATCTTTCATAATGTGTATTCCAGACATAAAGCTAGACGGAAAAGTTGTCGCAAAGTTGATAGAAGACGCCTTCCACGGTTTCCTAAAAGACCAGATGCATTACTTACTAGTGAAAAAATTCCTGTTCGTGCTGTGAGTTGTACTTTTTCTACTGATATTTTGTCTGCATTTACTACACTGTATTCTTATAAAATTTATAAACCAAAAATTAGAAAATATTTTTGATTTGCAGAATTTTTACTTTCTTAATGAGCATTTTGTTTTTAAATTTTTTTATTTGCTAAAGTTTTTTTGAGTATTTTGAGCTAAAATTATCTGCTTCATTTACACAAATTTTATTCTTCTAGGATTAATTATGTCTGGTTTATTGTGCTAGTAATATATAAAGTTTATTAGTAATATGCACCTTGATTCTTCCTTTGTTACTTGTTTTGATTAGCTACAGTATTGTTCTTCTAGTACTTAACATTTCTGTACTTTTATATACTTACTTTGGCCTTAATAATTGTCCCAAACTTTGAGTTGATATTTATATCAAATTTTTTTTATATTGCAATGTCATTAATAAACTGAAAACCTTATTTATTACATGTTTCTTTACAGAAAAAAAACCTGCAACAAATGTTGACAGGCAGAAAAATTGTAAATTGGCAAATGGTGACATAATTTTTTAAGATAAAATGATCAGTGAAATTAAATTGTGCTGGACTTGTAAATTAAAAATATGGAATATTATACAATATGGAAATTATGATCGTATAGATTTTGTAGTTTTTTAAAAACTTTTTAGCAGCATCTTCTTTAAAGAAAACTTATGCTACCAAAATTTGTCAGAGTTATAGAATATTTTGTAAATGTTAAGTGAAGAGTGTATTGAAATCTGTTAGCAGTAAATTGGGATAATTAAGTAAAATAATGATAATAACCATGATCAAACATTTCTCAACAGAGTCGCAAGAGAATTTATTATATCTTTATAATCGCATTTGGAAAGAACATTACTTCCATACCTTTTGGCAACAGGCAACAATAATTTCTTTATTAAAACCAGGCAAAGAACCGACTAATCCGTCAAACTATTGCCCAATTGCCTTGACCTGTTGTCTCTGTAAATTGTTAGAAAAAATGATAAATTGTAGATTAGTTTATTACCTGGAGACAAATAATTTTATTCACCTACCCATAGTGGTTTTCTGAGAGGTCGGAGCACTGTCGATAATCTTCTTGCCCTTGAAACAGATATTCGCCTGGCATTCTTGCAGAGGAAGCATTTTGTTGCTCTCTTTTTCGACATCGAAGAAGATATGGGATTTTAAAAGACATGCATGATATTGGACTAAGATGGAACCTTACCATTTTTATTCAGAACTTTTTTGAGACTTGGGACGTTTTGGGTCAAAGTTGAATCCGAACTTTCCAACTTTTTTATTCAAGAGGAGGGTGTTCCTCAAGGTAGTGTTTTAAGCAGGACCCTTCTTATGTTAAAAATTAACAACATTTTAAAACAATTGCCAACTTCGGTGAAGAGTTTTTTATATGTTGAAGACCTGTACATCTCTTGTACAGTGATGCATATGAATTTTATACAGAGACAACCACAGATTGCTATTAATAGTATTACATAGTGGTAAAATGCAAATGGTTTCACTATCTCTACGTCGAAAACTGCTGCTGTTCATTTTTGTTGGAAACGTAATCTTCATTTTGACCCTGAACTTAGACTGAATGGTGAAATGATCCCATTTCACACTGAAATCCGTTTTTTTAGGCGTAATTTTTGACTAGAAGCTTTCCTTTCTTCCACAAAAAACACTTTCTTGCGTAAAAAGTGTGAAAACTCCCTAAATATTTTAAAAGTCTTATCGACTACAGCTTGGGGAGCTGATAAAACATGTCTGCTTAAAATATATAAAGCCACGACACTGTCCAAACTTGATTATGGATGTGCAATTTACTGATCTGCCAGGAAAAGTGTTCTGCAAAAACCGGACGCTGTTCATCACACTGCTCTCAGACTAATTTCTGGAGCTTTTAGGACTTCACCTGTCAAAAGCCTTTTTGTTGATTGTTTTTGAACCCTCCCTTAAACTAAGAAGACAACTATTGTCTTTGAACTATTATTTTAGAATTCAGTCAAATGTGAATCATCCCTTTTATGACTTTAAACTTCGTCCTTTTTTAGTCCAACTGCAGGAGGCAAGGAAATCTTTCATGCCTGTATTTTTTTAAAGAGTTCATTAGATCCTTTCAGAATTAAATATTCATTATCTGTGTCCAACTCAGCAGCCAAGCAATAGTTTTCCTCCTGGGAAAATTCCAAACATACAGTATATAAATCCTTTTAAATCTTTTTAAAAATCTGATACAACAGACATTATTAACCAAAAAATCTTCCTTGAACACAGACAGTATTATCAAGACTTAATTCCAATCTATACAGGTGGATCAAAATCAGCTACTCGTGTCTCATTTGCTGTTGTTTTCCCAGACAAAACCTTTTCTTTCAAACCTCACTCTTCCTGCTCGTTTCACAGCAGAGATAATTGCTGTTTTATTTGCCTTGGAAAATATTTCTGACAGGTTGCAAAGATATTTTATTGTTTACACAGATTCTCTAAGTGTTTTACAGTACCCGAGTTCATTTTATCCTCACCCTCATAATCATCCTTTGGTTTTTAAATATTTTAGACCTTTTTAATAAACTCATTTCACAAGCTTTTACTATTTTTTTCTATTGGTTACCATCTCATGTTGCAATTGTGGGTAACGAGCAAGTAGACAGGGCTGCCAAATCGGCAGTTGCTCCAATGGACATGACCATCCCAGTAGTCGATTTAAAAAAGCACGTAAAAATGCTTCTTTATTCAAAATGGCAGGAGCAGTGGGATTTGGAGACTAATAACAAACTCCATGCTGTGAAACCCTTTGTGAAACATTGGCCCTCATTAACAAGCAGGAAAGCGGACACACGTTTAACTCGTTTGTGCATCGGTCATACCAGATTTACTCATCTTCACTTGTTATTCGGTGAAGAGCTGCCAATGTGCTCGCGTTGTAACTGTCGTATGTCTGTCGGCCATATGCTTTCAGAATGTACAAACTTTAATGCTCGATGTTTACAATTTTTTCAAGCACCTTCAGTTTCACTTTCCTCCTTGATAAAACGCCTCATGCTAACCTTTTTGCTTTTTTGAAGTCCATTAAGTTTTTTTTCAATGATCTAATTTCTGGTTTTCATTTTACTGTGTGCTTTTTATCATTATCATGTCCCTCCACCATTGTTTTAATTCCCTTTTATACGCTGATATCACTTCCACTTTTATTTGGCTCAGTATAGTCAAATTAATGGCTCTTATGCCATAAAACACCTAAGTAAAATAATATTTATGACTGGGGGGGGGGTTACACCCCCTACTTGTTCTGCTCCCCAACCCCCAAGAATCACGCTGTGATTCTTTTGGGATCACTACGTGATCCCAGCTCTTTCGTCATACAGTTATGCATTTCTACTAGTAATAGGAAATTATAAATGCATTAATTACTGAAAGTAAATTTAAATTATCTGAAATTGCATGAACTCCTAAAATTAATTTTTCATCAATTACTAAAATTAAAATCTTCGGGTAGCACAGTATATGTACATGTTAGAAAAAAATTTGAATACTAATATATTTAATTCTAAGATGTTTAAAAATCAAAATTATTTATATCAGTCAGAAATCAGTCATTTAAACTTCTTTCCATACACAACTGACAATATCTTCAGTTTTATTAACAGTTTTATTTGCCCTAATTTCATTCCACCAAAATTTTAAACATGCCCTATTTTCAATGAAGTAATGCTGAGAAAAGCTTCCCCACATGTATTCACACTCCCTCCAATTATTATTTAGCCAAGAAAGATATAACTTTTTTCTCTGGACAGTTATTTATGTGTTAAACCTCAGAAAATTTAAGTTGTCTAGAGATGTTATAACCCATTTTACAACCTTCTACCTAAAAAAGGACCATTTAAAGAGAAAAGTGTCTTTGTGGTGGTGGTGGATAATATGAGTGTGAAAAGTGGCTTAATATGAGCTAACATGCTCATATTAACTATTCAATTGAAACCATAATAATTATGTAGTTTTAGCTTTTTACAATTGATAAGATCCGAAGTTTACTCATGTTATGTTGCTCAGAAAGCTTCCCCACATGTGTACAGACTAACTCCATTTGCAATTTAGTCAAGAAAGGTACAACATTTTTCTCTGGGTATTCACTCAGAAAATGTGAGTAATCGAAAATTGAAATAGCCCATTCTTCAATCTTTTAACTAAAAAGGAGACATTAAAGAGACATTCATTCATTTACCTAATAAAAACTGCAAGACTTAAACTTATTTTGTCCAAAACTATTTAACTAAAAAAAAAAAAGTCTCAGAAAAAGTGATGTAAACAAACCAAACGGTGATTAAGAAATTGAACCTTTTTTTGTCGACACATAAGAGAATTATATATATATATATATATATAGATGTTTAACATGTGCTGTACTTTAAAATTGAATGTTTATTTTATGCACAGATAGTTAATTTGAGAGTATTTGGAAATTGTGTTATATACTGATGAGAAATGTTATAATTAATTAATAATCAAACAGAATATTTCTAAAAGAAACAGATGTGTTTAAAATCTTTTCAAAAAGTACAGTCTATTTGAAGCTTTAGTGTTCTTCTCAATTTAATTTGTCATTGCCTTTAAAACATCTTTGCAAATAACTAAACTAATTGAAAGTTTTCATTTTTATTTTAGGAACAGCTAGAAGAATACTTAAAAAATGTTCTAAGAATACCATTGTACAGGAACCACCATGAGACGGTACAAGCTATTTTTAGTCATCACTTAAATAAATTAGTATCTATAATAATTTAAATTTATATTTTATAACTTAGTCGCCTTTCAGTGATATTATATTTTGAAATAAAAATTCCAGATGGATTTCTTGGAAATTTCACCCCTTACATTTGTAAGTGACTTGGGAAAAAAGCGAAAAGAAGGTTTAATTCAGAAACGTTCTGGTGGACATAGAACATCAACTGGATGTTTTCGCCTGAAACGAGGCTTCATTGATTGGTGTGGACGCTGGAGATGGAGGTAAGATTCTGGTTGAAGAGATTTATTAATGCTATTGTACTTGTAGATTTCTGAAAATGCACTTGTTTTTTTTATTTTTCTCACAAATGCTTTATAAAGTGTATTGAATAAAGATTAATATATTAAGATTTTTTTTTTTGTAAATTCATGTAACCTTGTTTATTAATATTGATGCAAGTTGAGCTATGAGATTTTATGGTTCAAAAGCTGAGTATGACCATGCTGTTTATTTATGTTATCAGGTTAAATTAAATTTTTTAAAAAAATGGTATATGTTGAAACAGTTTCGTAACTTTTAGCCTTTTCACATAAACCACCTTCCATATAAAAATCATTGTGTAATTTAAAAACTAATTTTAAAATATCAATATAAAAAAATTACATAAGAATTTTTTGAACTCATATTAATAATTTTCTCATAAGTATGACTTAATATGTGGTACTTTATTTTCTTTTCATTGAATGTTGTATAATGCAAGAAACTTGAGTAAAGCTTTGAAAGTTTTACCTAAAGTGCCTTATCATTACATTTTATTATATTGAGGAACTATGAGAAATACAATTTGAGGTCTGAAGAAAAAGAAAAAATACAAGTTAACAAATTGCTAAGAAATTTCAAAAGCATGAATTATCTGGAGAAGCAAATGATATCCATCTGAATCCCATATAAACATTACAATATCAAATTGCACACACAGCCAAGGTCTTTCAAGCTGTTTGTATAACGTATAGTACCTTTCTAAGTAGTAGATTCATTTTTCTTTACTGCACACTTTGTCATCCATCACTTTATGCAGATTGATGAAGGAAGTTCTAAACAGATCCATGTCAAAAAAGAACTTTTTTCCTGAAACAAACTTCTGGAAGCTATTTCTTTGTAGTTTTACCTCTTTGCTTAATTGATAATTTTTTTTATATATAAATGACATGTGGTTTAGTGAACAAATGTTCTGAAATAAATGGCAGAATAAGCATTAAAATATTGATTTTTAAAAATGGGAACCATTTTGATGCAAATAACTTGCCATCATGGTCAGAGGTTCATATGTAAAATGTCTTCTAAATTGTTGGAAAAGAAATATTTGTGAATTTTTCACATGATTTTAATGTTTTTATGCATATATATATAGGTGGTTACTTATCAAAGATCATTTTGTTGCATATGTGAAACCTGATGATGGAAGAGTAAGGAGCATTTTGTTAATGGACCAAGGATTTCGTGTGGAATGTGGTTTCGTTAACACTGGCATTCATCATGGATTACAAATCTCTAACCTCTCTAGGTGAAAATAATTTTTTTTTCTTCATATCATTGCTTTATATCTGCATTCAACTAAACTTTTTGAATAATTTATATACTCATTTCTTCATTGGATTATCAAAACAATATTTTAACCTATTTTTTCTGCAGTTATAGTATTTCATTTTTAATGGAAAAGTGTGGCTGCATAATATTTATATAAATGATTTAAGACACATTTCATGTGCCTATTTAAAGAAAAATGGTCCTATACAAACTTTTCAAATGAATTGAAACCTTGTTTTTTCAGGGAAAAAAAAACTTTTGTAGTTTGTTTTGTTTTATTTCAATCCCCTGTTAGATTTATTAACATAAAAGAAAAAGAAATAAAAAAATTATAAAATTTACCTGTTGTAAAAGGAATTTCTTCAGGAAGTTATCATTTTAAATTATCTTGAATCTTTGCTGTGTTTAAAGATGTCATTAGTCTGAGTAATTTTGACCTAAACAAATTGTGCTCTTGAATTAAAAATTATGATGAAGTTTGAAGTTAAGAGTTCAGCTAAATATGTTTTAGACTTACTTATTTCTTATTTTTGCATAATTGTAAATGCTAATGCTATCTGTAGAATAGGAAGTGTTTTGAGCAATTTATTTTTACAGAGACTTAATTACTGCAGAATGTCACCAAATATTGTAATCAGTATCTAGAAGAACAGAACATGTTTGAAATATTATTTTCTACACGATGTTTCTACATGCATTTTTTTGTATTTTAAGTAATAAAACATTAATTCTTTACAGACATTTATTGGTAAGATGTTGGACAAGAAGAAAAGCTAGAGAATGGTCTGAATCCTTACTTGATGCAGCTAAGACAACAGCTCGTGATTTCACTCAACCCAATCGTCATGGTTCTTTCAGTCCCGTGAGAAATAACTCTGAATGCAGATGGTTTGTGAACTTTTTTCTTTGCATTATTAGTGCCTGGCTTTTTTTTTTTTTTATTCCGCCTGAATTTAAAACGACATTCTTTGCATGAATTTAATTGCTATAATAGTAATAATTTCTTTGAAGTAAAATATTTTCATAAAGATTTGGAATTCAGTGATATAATTATATATCTTGAACATTTCTCAGTAAATATGCAGTCAATTTCTTTTGCTAAAAAATTATACATTTCATTCTGTTTGATTATTTTGTTCAATTCTAGTTTTCATTTTAATATGAAAGAATTGATTTAGTAGATGCTCTCTGAAATTCCTCATTTGCAACATATTAAGAAGTATTTATATTAAAAACACATTTATTATTGAATGTCTGAACAAAGTTATCCAGACGTTTATACTTAAAAAATTATTTTTCTAGTCTGCAGATTCGAGTGAATTCTTATAATTTTAAAATTTGAATAAAAAAGGAATTTTGTACAAATTGTATTGCAAAAAATATTTTTTAATGATTTATTATTCATTTCCTGCGTAACTAGATGTATAATTTTCAATAATTGCTATAAATGCTTGACTTGCATTATATTTTTGTGATTTTTTAATTACAGGAAATCATGAATTATATGTCATGGATACTGTCGTAAAACTTAAAAATAATTTTTTTTTTTCAGTGTGAAATATTTTAAAATCAGGATTTATTAATGTCAATGTGATTTTCTGTGTACTGAAATAATTTTTGTATGGAAGAATACAAAATATTCATAATGTATGGGAAAATAATGGGTAATAAACCTTTCTGGCAGCAAATAATTTCTAACATTCCTTGTAAAGACTGTTAGATGTTAAACTGATAGAATATAAGAAAGCATTAATGCAGATGTTCTATTTTTTAGGTTTATTGATGGTGCTACATGTTTTGAAGCTATAGCAGATGCATTAGAAAAAGCAAAAGAGGAGATTTTTATTGCTGACTGGTGGCTGAGTCCTGAACTATATATGAAAAGACCTGTAATGCAAGGAGAAATATGGCGTTTGGACCATATTCTCAGAAGGAAAGCTGTATGTTTTCAAAATCATTTTAAATCATAAGAATTTCTTTTTGCAGTGTGTATTTTTTTGTATATGCTTTCTTTTTTATTCTATGGTAAAGTTGAAATTCATAGAAGGTAATATTATTTCTAAAACATTTACATATGATTTGTATAAGTACTGAATTTTTCAAATTAGAGAGGTGTTTATGTTGTGCTCATTACTGAGTTATATTCCTATTTTTTTATACTCATTACTTAAACAATTAATTGTAAAATTTAAATTGTTTGTAAATTTAAGGTAATGGATTTCCTACTTTGCTGTGAATAGAAGTAAAAGCCTGATGGTGAAAAAAAAAGTTTAACTAATAATACTTTTAATCCCTTAACTGCAAGGGCATATATATATATATATTCACCCTTTGGCAACTTTACAAAATACTTTTCTCTGTAATTCATGGCTAAACTTATACCTATGGTCACTGCTTTGGAATGCAGTAAAATGACATTGAACAGGGACCAAGGATATGCCCATGTCTTAAAATAAGGGGGAAGGATGTGAATGTAAGGACAATAATAAAGATGTGTCATGTAGGATTGGTTGGTACTAGGGAGTGAATTGTGCAAGATTTTGTTAGCAGTTAAGGGGTTAAACAGTGTTCCAGGTTTAAATTTCTGTTTTAACAATAGCAAATTTCAATTTATACATCTTTTTTTTTCATAACATTGACATTATTTTTGCATTCTAAGTTTCCATAGCAGTAGCAACACAACTAACTCAATTTCTTTGGTTATCATTAAGTGAAGGCTATTTGCATGCCATTTTAGTACCCTATTGTATAAATATTTTATTTTATTTAGCAACAAGGAGTAAAGGTCTTTGTACTGCTTTACAAAGAGGTTGAATTAGCTCTTGGAATAAATAGTTTATATAGCAAGCAACAGCTTGTAAATATGCATCCCAACATTAAAGTAAGTTCCAGATGCAAGTTTTGTCAGTTTTTTTAAAGTTAGAATTCATTTTACACTTTTGTTGTTTACTTTTTGTAATAGTTTTGCATGTCTTTAAGATTGCTATTGTATCTCGATATTTTATGAAGGTATTGCGACACCCTGATCATGTTACAAATGGTACTTTACTGTGGGCTCATCATGAAAAATTGGTTTGTGTGGATCAAACTTATGCTTTTGTTGGTGGTATTGACCTTTGCTATGGCCGATGGGATGATTATCAACACAGGTTGGCATATTCTTGTATTTGAAAATATTCACAAAATTATAGAATTAATATAATATGATGCGTATTTTCTTTAATTTTATCTGAAGTCTAAGATTGAATATAATTTAGGGGATAGTCACCGAATTTGGACCACCTGGACATTTTTTAATGTACAATGATAGAAAAGTAATGGATTTTTTTTGTAATTTATTTATCTTCAGAAAAATATTATTAATATTTTATGTAATATGCTTTTTAAGGTAGTAAAAAAATAGCATAAAAATATTGTCATCGGTCCAATCAAGGAAGCCAGTTGCCTAGATTGGACCACCAATTTCTCTAAGCACAATTAAAGCAAAAATATTTTGTTCTCAAATTCACACCAGGAAAAAATGCATGAACCCTAAGTATGGCATTTTATGCAATGCATCATTTATTCCTCTCTCTCTCTTTTTTTCCCCTCACAAATGATACAAAACTACGTAATCTTAGTTCGTTTTTCCTCCAGCATTTGATGGCTTTAGCATCCTTTTCTGTTTTTCTGCTTTGACTTTTATGTTTTTTTTTTGCTATGACTTTTATATTATTTTGGTTGTATTTGTTTTAATTCCAGTTTATAAGGACTATTAAGCTAATAAGAACTATTAAACTATTCTTGTAGTTGAAGATAATAACCACATTAATTTAAACAGTCCAATTTAAGCAAGTTTGTTGTCCAGTCTAGGTACTTTTGCACAACAATAACAAAAGATCCTCTAACCTTACTTTTAAACAATTTTAATAAAATTATTATAGTAAAGTGTAACCAAAAAATTTCCTATATGTGGGTATAATATATTTTCCAACTTAATTTAAAACAGTGTAAGAGCATTTTGTCTTTTGTTAAAGTAATTGATACTGAAATTTAAACACTTATTCTCTAACTGTAACCTCATAGTGCTTTCTCTTTAAAAATGATTTCACACACCCCATATACATCGTTACAACATAATTTGCAGCCCAAATATTTACTAGAATTGAAGTTTTGATACCCGTCCAAAATTGGCAACTCTCCTCATATGCTTATTTATTACATGTCAGAGGTTTGTAATATTGATGAATTTGATTGATTTTTGTCCTCACTTGTGGAAGCCTTGTGTATAGTTATAAAATCCATTACTTTCAATGAGTTTTGTCAAAGAAAAACTATTGCAAAAATAGTGCTGGAATCTTGAGAATGAGTTTAGCAGATTTGAAGATTGCTGCTTGATATCACAAAGACTAATAGTATGCTATTTTGTCTTTGTTTGCAGATACCGAAAAAAGGTTTAGCAATTATATTCGACTTAAACTTGATTACATTTAAACCAACCGTAAGAATTAAAATGGCTAAGAAAATACATTGGGTAAGAACACACAAAGCACAAAAAAAGTAAAATGAAAGCTTCTGTATTGTTCACTATGAAAATTTACATTATGATTAACTTGAAAATTTCTCATTTTGAGTCTCATTTTACAAATAGCTGAAATGCAGTTTTTTTGGATAAAAACTTTATTTTTTCCTCTTTATCCAAAATGTGTGAAAATGATACAAAATCAGTACTTTATTTTTTGTAATTTTTTTTTTGATTAATGGTAGTTTTTCCATTTGTAATTCTTTATAGGATTTATTTTGGAAAAAAAAAAAAAAAAGCAATAAAAAATATTTCTTCAAAAAATTTTTGTTGCCATTAAAAAATATATATATATATATATATATATATATATATATATAATATTTTATAGGTTGACTGACCTTGGTGGAGTTGGCAGAAAAATAAGCCAAGGAACTTTGTGTGAAGATACAAAATCTCTGAAGGCAATGCAGTCTCCACAATTTAGGAGATCTCATTCTATGTCAGAGATAGGGAATGAGTTTGGTGGACTTAAACTCATTGAAGTAAATAATTGTTTTCAGTATTTTTTTAATGGAGAATGATAATTTATAATGTATTTCAATGTGTAATTATTTTTTGCTGCAATTTTATATTAATTGCTTTTGGATCTTAAGTCTTGTGATTTGGTAAATATTATGAAAATTATTTTATTTTCTGCATTTCCTTGCTTTTAAATATTTTGGCAGAATTAAATAAATTCTCAAAAGTTTTCAAATTTGTTGCAACAATCTTATGAATTGAAGATTAGTATTTTCTAAATTCTATTCAAATTTTATTTTGACTGTACTGCATTTTATTTCTAATCATAGTCCATGCTTGGTAAGTATTTCTTATATTGAAGTTTGTGTTTAATTTAAAACCTGCTAACAGTTAATATTTCAGTTGAATTTAAAATATTAGAAATGATCATCTATGTTTTTTAAAAATTTCATTAGTGCTCACTAACTAATGTAAGCTATCATTTCCCACTGCTTGTACTTAATTGTTCCTCCAACTAACATAGCACTTAAAATTAGTTCGCCATTCTCTCCTCCCCCAGCCTTCCCCACTTCTTGCAGCAGAAAAGAGCAAAACAGACTCCACTGAAAACCTTGAAACAATCAAAATCAATATAGAAGGAGCCACTCCAGCTGGTTCCCAGATTTTGACACCATCGCCTGAAGAAAAGAAGAATCCTATAGAGGAACTAGAATTCCCTTCATCACCTATGAAAGCTGTAGACAATGAGGAGTGTGCAAGAAAAAAATATATGTCACGGAAATTGAAAGCAAAACGTGTTATGCAAGCTGTTGTGGTAAGTAAAAAATAAAAATTTAACAAAAAAAAACTGTTTTTACTAATGCATTTTATTTGTGTAAAAAAACAGGTAGATTTAAAAAAAAAAATGTTAATTATTTTCTACTGTGGTGATAGTGAAATTAGTGAAAAAAAAAATGAACTACTATTAGGAGATAAGTGAAAAATAATTTTAAGAATCCATCTTCACAAACATTGGAAGTCAAGCTACATAAAAGTGTATAAAAAGTTTCTGTAGTTGAAATATTATGGAGACATAACAATGGGAGGGCAAGAGGTTAAAACCACCAGTCTTAGAGAATGTTCTGAAGGTTAAATAGTATTATTAAAAAAAACTACCAAGACCTGGGTGCTTTTTACCCTTGTTACATCATTATTGAGTTAATAGTTTATAGCTTACATTTAGGTTTATGTTTTTGCAAGTGAATTGTTAAAACAAAAGCTATAAGGCAATGCTTCCAAAGAAAATCGTATAAATAAATGAAGGTTAATGTAATAATAATAATTTCCTCATAGAAATATAATTTTTTTATTGCATTTGCTATGTTTTATATTAGTTTTCTGTTGTCTAAAAAATAACTTTCCATGGGAAAAGTATAAGCTGTGAAGAAAACACCATGTGTGAACTTTGTTAATTTTTTATTTATTTGCATTATGATCTATTGATTTTGGTTAAAATGATCTAAATTTAACTCTCTTGTCAACATTTGTTTTTTTCTGCTTGATATATATATAAAAAAAGAATTAGAGCTTTGGATTTTTTTTTTTTTCTTTTCGTAGTCATATAGTCTTAAAAATTATATACATGATGAGGAAATACTAGATTCCAGAAATCAAGTTGGACTCTTGACTCTACACATTCCTCACCTGATATATTTGTGAAATGCATGATATGTGGCATTTTCTCCATTTATTTGTGTTTCAAAAGCAAAGAAGTTCCCTCATTGTAAATCTTGATTCTGGATTATCCATTTTTATGGATTAACGGAGAAAAACTTTAGAAATTATTTTTTGGAAAAGACTTTTAACTATTGAAGAATCCTGTTTCTGTTGGATCATGTTTTAATAAATAAATATGTCACAATATTTCTTATAAGCTAGCTTTATTTAGGTCAAGAATCTATAAATGATAAAGAATGCTTGAAATTTTTTCATCTTACCCTATTTATTTAGCTTATTAAATAATGCTAAATAAGATAAATATTTTTACTGCATGCTATGAGAACAGACAGTGAAATAACATTGAATAAGTTGGGTTCACAAGGAAAAATATTTATTTCATTATTTATTCATACATTGGTCTTTTTTTTACATTCTTGTAGTGAAGTATATGCAGAGAAAATAATAATCATAAAAAAAAAATCGACCTTGAGATTTGAATAAATCTATACATTTTAGACTTCCCCGAGTTTGAAATTATGTCTAAGTGTATATGAACGCGATAACTCAAAAATGCAAAAAGCTGTACAGATGAAATTTAGTACATGGTCTTTGCACCAAAATTATAGATTTCTATAAAATTTTGGATGAAATACCTCAATGGGAAATCTGTCTGTATTGAAAATCACTCAAAAATGTAATTAGTTAGATAGATGAAATTTGACAAATGATTTTATCTTCAGAATTGTAGATTTATATAAAATTTTGGACTACATCTGTCAAAAAGTTGACTATTTATTAGTCTGTGTAGTCTTGTGCATGTGAAGGCAATAACTCAAAAATGCTATGACCTAGATAAATGAAACTTAGTATTTTGTCTTATCACCAAAATTTTATATCTGTGTCAAATTTTGGACCTAATTGGTCAAAAGGAATATGTCCAAATTTCATATCGATTTTTATTATTACAATATGAAGCACTAAATGTGCTGTATTGTTTTAGTACACAAAAAAGTTGAAGGGATAAGCACTCCTGCTGGTTTTATTCATTTATTATAAATGTTATTTATAATATGGGTTCATATTAGTAATAATTATTTGCAAGGCATTAATTATTATAATTAAGGCAGTAATTATTCTTTAGTAGTTCTTGGAATCTAGTGCTTTTATTCCTTTGAATTTGGTACCTAGGTAAGTTTAGCAATAAGTTCACACTTTTTAACGATTCTTTCAATGTTAATTACCTCCTGAGCTTTTTTAAATGACATGTTATGATGAATGCTTCTGAAGGAGTAACTGTTGGCTATAATTATTTGTTTTGTATGTGCTCATATTCAGCTTAACATTATTCAATATTTTACTAGTTAAATTTTAAAAAAATTACATTAGCATCAAAATTAATTTTTGTTGTGTATGAAAAAAATTTTAATTTTTAAGATAATAAATATGAAATGAATATTTAACATTTAGGTATGTATTAAATGTAGTGTTTTAGAATATTTTCTTCGTGCAAACTAATACTGTATTCAATATTTTTAGCGATTACAGGGTTTAAAAAGGCAAGCTCATAATAAATCACTGGAATCCATCACGAATTATGACAGGTATGATGAACATTTTCTTTCCTTCTTTATTCTGTTGTTTTATGACATTCATTCATTTGAATTTTTTTTTTTTTAATGTCAGACTAGAAGATGTCTTTTTTTTTTTTTTGATAACTGCAGCACATATGTGAATACATGCACAATTGAATTAATGCACTCTATAACCTGAAAACCATTACATTTTTAACTATTTCAATCTAATTGTTATTTTAAAAAATATTTTGAAGTCTGTAGTTTCGTTGTTTCCACCCATATCATTAAGTGTGTAAATTATTTTCAGTTTGGATTTGCCTGATTCTGACATGAGAAGAACAAACAGTGAAATGGCATTGAATGAATTGGGTTTGCAAGGAGGTGCAAAGCTGTGGATAGGGAAGGATTATATCAATTTCATTATGAAAGATTTTGAGCATTTACACAAACCATATCAAGGTCTTAATTTTTAAAAAAATTTATAGTTATTTTTATTTTTAAAATTTTATAGTCATTTTTTTTAAAATTATAATTATTTATTATGTTATAGTTGTATTTTTCCCACTGTATTCATATAATACAGTGAAGGCTCTTTTATATGCCATTCAATGTCCAAATGAGAATATACAAAATGATGTACTAATGAGAACAATGTACTATTGAATCTTGACTCAAGATGTGATACTTTCCTACTTTAGCTGTATAATATAATGATATATTTATATATTATTTTAATTAAATTATGTTATCATTTTAGAATTTTAATATGCTTGTTATGTCAGACAATATTAATAAATTTTAAAAGATTATGAAATTTTGGAAAAATTCCAACTTTTAAATTATTGAACAACACACTTAATGATAATTATAACACATTTATTGCAATAACATGCTTTAGTAACAATATATACAGGGTGCCCTCACTTATTGTGCTCCAATAGCTAATTTCTAAACCATTGGAGATAGACATATAGTTCCAATTGCAAAAATGCTTTAACTAAAGGGGAGAATTATATTTTGTTTTTTGATTCAGCAAATATATTTCTGAAAAATTACAAATTCTAACTTTTTATATGGTGTCCTCGTCCTATCAGTCATATTTAGTAAAATATTCTTGACAATCTAACAATTTAAACAAAAAAGTCCCACTCTTCTGTGATTAAAACTGTTAGTTATGGAGCTTTGAATTTCATAAATTTAAACCAATCAGTGGCCTCGTCGAACAAGTGCTGCACATTGATTGGTGGATCGTCTTCAAGATGGCTATTGAAATGGTGTAAAGTGGTCTAACTCAGCGGTATTCAAAGCTCCATAACTCAGTCAATTTTAGTCGAAGAAGAGTGGGACTTTTTTTGTGTTGAAAATGTTAGAGTGTTAAGAATATTTTACTAAATATGATTGATAGGATTGGGGGAGGGGGGGGGGGTTAAAAAGTAAAATTTTGTAACTTTTTCAGGAATATATTTATTCACTCAAAAAACATATATTATAATTCTTCCCATTTTTCCAATTGGAACTACTACTATACTTCATTGGAACATAAAAGTTTAACTAACCGGCATGCTCGGGAAATGGCTATTTTCGGATACCTGAAAAGTCCGGATAGTTGAGTGCGGCAGGAAAAATGGGGGGGGGGGGGGGTATTTTAGACTTTTTTTTAGATAGGCCAAATAATTTGTTTTTGTCATTTTGAAATGTGCATTAAGTATAATTTTTAAGAATACTTCTATATCTTCCATGACATTGTATTTACAAAACATATTATGGAGATTTTAATTTAACATTGATGATAAAAAAAAAAGTATGATCTGTAGCCAAATTTTTGCCTTAAATATATAGATTGTAAAAATATAAAAATTGTCGACGAAACTGAAAAATATTCTTCTCAGCAAGCATAATAAAACTGTTAAGTGATCAGAAACAAATCCCAGATTGAATATCAAAACTAATTATCTTTTAAAAAATCACAAGGGTTATTGTGCAATAGGCGCGCATCTAATTCTCCCGCACGTGATATTACGTAATCAGAATCAACATCTGTTGGTATTCGGAGAGTAAGTAAAGGAAAAGAAAGAGACTTACAAATCTGGAGTAACACCCCATGACCTTTTTTTTTTTTTTAAACCGATTCTGTCCCTTTACCTTTTCTTGTTGTTGTCCATTTCGTTTTTAGGTCTCATTTTTCGGCGAAAGGTGAGGACCTTTTTATTATTATTTTTTTGGTTCTCACTTTTGTTTTTGAACCCATAAAACAAGTCTGTGTACGTCACAGTACTGTATATTGCTTTTTTTCCCCACTTCTACGCCCTTCTGTGCGGAGCGGACGTTGCATTCCAGAAATAAATTGTCTGCGTGAATGGAATGACTCGCGCACGTGCTAAATTTTGGCGCATGGATGTAAAATTTTTAGAAAAACTGATTTTCCAATTTTTCTGGTTAGTTGAGCGTTCTGGATAATCGAGAATTTACTGTATATGTCTATTTCTAACGGTTTAGATATGTGAAGAAAGTGTGGACAGTCAATTGTTTAGAAATTAGCTATTGGACCACTATAAGTCTGGACACCCAACGGTTTAGAAATTGGCTATTGGACCACAATAAGTGTGGACACCCTGTATACATATATATTTCTTCTATCTTGAATTTTTATCACAGAGCATATAACGTTAAAAATTATCCTTTTTATTGGACTTATTACAGTATTTATTACTGCCACTAGTATATGTTCCATGCCATGACTTCCATCCCACCCAATCAGCTGTTAGCTGTCTATTCAAGATTGAAAATAATTTGAGTCACCTGATATAAGAACTTGCCCTTTGGCTATGTCTCTTGTGAGGAAAAGAATGCAACAATTTTCATTTGAGTTTGAAAAGGAATGACTAATGAATTGGAAGTGGTGATGCACTACCGAATACTTGCATTACTTTAAAGATTTTTTTTAACATTGATTTATTGGGATCAAGGCAAAATGATGAATGGCATACCCAAGAGGTTTCACTGTTCATTATCTCCAGAGTTAAATTATGATATATTGGAATAACTAAAGGAAAAGCTGATATTTGTGGCCTTTTTTTTTTTGCTCTATTTCTTTGAATCTTTCTTATTGTTTCTTTCTTTCTATTTCTCTAAATTCTTGATTGTTTCTTTGTAGTAAGCAATTAGTTTCTTCCATCTTTTTTAAGGATAAATTTGTAGATCCTTTTCTGAGTTTGTTTATAAAAATTTATAGTATTACAAAATGAATTCTTAGTGAAATAATTATTTCATAAAACATCTTAAATTGCTTTTTAAATCGATAAATGAAAGGAAGAGACTTGGTGTTTAATTTATTATATTGTGTCTATAGTTATATTATAGGTATATTATAAATTATTACCTATTGCATTGGCAGAATACAAGGTTTTTAAAATTTATTTTCTAAATTAAAAGGCTTTATAAACAGTATTTGCTTGTATAACAGATTTTTTTATAAACAAATATAGGTAATATTTGTATTCTTATTAAAAATCATACATTTTTTTTATAAAATGGGTTATATTTGATGCATTTGTTGTATACTTTTGTTAAAATTACCTATCAGTAGCATAATATTTAAACTAGTGTTTTTAATAAGTGCTGCTGATGCATGATTAACAACTGTACAATGCTGTATTATAAAATATGTGCTTTTTTAATCTCTTGTATCAGATCTGATTGATAGGCATACTACACCAAGAATGCCTTGGCATGATATTGGATGTTATGTTCAAGGAGCAGCAGCAAGAGATGTGGCACGCCATTTTATACAGAGGTGGAATTTTACTAAAGTATGTGCATGTGTACATCATGTTGCATATTCTTTTATAACTGTTATTAAGTAGATTTAATTCCTAAATTCTAACAATTATTTTATAAGCTGAAAATAATTTAATCTGTCTCTAGCTGAACATTTAAATTTATACAAACTCTTTCAAAAATAAAACATTTTTGCACTTCTTTAGTTTTATAATTTGGCTTCAAGTTAGCAATTAAATTAATGCATTACAGATTTGTCAGCTATCTTTAGATTTGAAGTTTTGCATATTTGTAAATTTTGTTAAATGAAATATTATTCAGCTAGCCTGTTTAAAAGTCAAGATGCTTCAAAGTTTGTTTATGTGTGAAGTTTAATAAGTTTTAAATGCGAGACATGCTTCTTCTTGAAAATATTTTTTAATGTTCAAGTTATTCATATTATCATTGATTTTGATTTCATATGGTGTTTAACAACATTTTTTACATTATTTTCAACTTCAGTAATAAGCTTTAATATGTCTCTCAGTTTGAAAAAGCCAAATATTATGACAGATACCCATGGCTTATACCAAAATCATATGAAGGTTGTGAAAATATTCAGCGTTTGAGCATCAGTTCAACAAAGAATCTGTTTTGTGCTAACTGTCAGGTAAGCAAATAATTTTAATTTAATTGCTAGTAAATTTATATTGTGACCTTTTTCTTTGAAAAGTGCAGATTCTATCTTAATCTTTTATAGATCTGGACTATTTTACTTATTTTAAACTGAAAATATAGAGTGAAAACATTATAAAGAAATTATCATAAAAGTGGCATTTAAATATTTATTTTTAATATCTGAGTATGTACACAGTGGAGTAAATAAGCAGGATGCCCTATACATATTTATCTATGTTTGTAAATCTGGGTTTTCCTTATATTTATGTGTTTTATGTTCAAAAACTTACCAGGTCATGGAAAAGTTGCACAACATTGCAGATATTTTATGATAAAAGTATTTAAATGAATCAAATATCAAGAGCATGAATTAAATTGGAAGAAGGATTACTAGATGTACCAGTTAAAAATGTGGAAGTTGGATGGAAAAAAACATGAGAATGGAAGAGAAGCAATAGAAGTTCTTTATTCAAAGTAATGGCCATTGCTATTCACACATTTTCCCCCATCTGTCAGATGAGGTGTGGATAGCATTCCAATAGAATATTGCTTCTTTGGTGCCAAACTAGTCAGTGAGCCATTTGGCCACATCGTCGTATGTTTGGAAGTGCTGCTGAGACGGTGTGTGAGCCATTGACTGTAACAAGTGAAAATCGGATGGTGTAAGGTCTGGCAAATATAGCGGGTGGAGTAATACTTCACAGGCAACAACATTTAATGTGTTCTTCACTGGTTTGGAAGTTTGTGGTGATATGATGCTATGAAGCAAAATCACCTTCTTGTGTTGGCTGGCCCATTGTGGTTGTTTGACAATCAGTGTGTGGTTCGAATTGACTATTTGTTGTTGGTAATGAGCCCTATTGATGGTTTCACTGGATTTAAGAACCCCATGATACACCACACCTTCCTGATCCCACCAAATACAGAGAATTCTCTTCTTTCCATAGCAGTTTCCAAAACCGTTAGAGCCAGCTTTCACAAGAGTCTTGCGATGGTGCATGTTCACCATACGTATCCCATAGTATGCTGTAACATTCAGCTGCACTTTCCTTCATAATAAAGTAATGAAGTAATACTTCCTGTGAATGCTGTGTTTTTGGCACAAACATCGCCATGGATTGTGTATGAATATCACTCCTGTGCACACCTTTAAAATATTTGACATCTGCGATTGTGAAGTTTGTTCTCCTTATGATCACATGGCATGCATCTACTATACGCTGTCCTGAGAAGAATACATTCTCACAGTACATGTTCAAGATGTGATCATTTTCCTCAAATACTGGCATGAATATGTTTTCCAGAATTTGAAGCCACTTTCATAATGCAAGAAAACTTTTTTTAAAAAAATCTCGTTTCCAGTTTCATGTAGATAAAACCATCTTTATTCATAAAAAAAATAGAATCAAGTTTTTCTACCTCATTGAAGTTAATAAATAATCTAAGTACAACCACATTAGCTGATCGGATACCTTTAGTTCTTGATCGACACAAATATGATAAGGATGACAATTCAGCTTCTTCAATTCCTTTTGTGCTTTGATATAACAAGTTTGACTGCAATGAAAGCTTTCTCATCTCTTTGTTGATAACTGAAAACATCTTATTCCTGATTTCCATTCTGGACTCGGAACAGACAGGCAGCCAGTTCATTTTTTAAAGTGAGGGTTTCCAGTTCCCAAGTGAAAAATCGTTGTCTTGTGAGGTCTATGAACATTTTTGAAAGTTCACTTTAAATGCTTCAACAACTTTTCTGTAAGGATGCACTGTGAAGTAATGCTCAGTCACAAAAATTCATTCTGCTTAGGAACAACTCATCCCCATCTTTCACAATTGATTTTAAAGCAACAACATTAAAGCTAACAGCATAAATTGTAATTGAATCGTAAATGGTACTTTACTTTTAACAGGACAAGGATGCTATCTATTTAAAGGGCGTGCCATTAATATCTATTTTGAAATTCTCATAATTTATGAAAGTTGGGGTTGTGTGACTTTTCAGTTGCCTTGTAGTTCTGTAACTACTGCAAATATTTAGCTTGCATATTTTTTTACTTGCGTATTTTTGGTGCATATCATTAAAATATTAGATATTTAATTTTATATCTACATAAATTTTTTTATATCTTAAAAACTTCTTTCAGGTACTTCGTAGTGTTAGCACATGGTCTGCTGGAATAAAAACTATGGAACATTCTATCCATACAGCTTATTTAGATGTTATCCGCAATGCCAAACACTTCATTTACATAGAGGTAAGAATCATGTAAAAGTTGTAATATTAGGAATTCAGCTCATAAATAGATTATTGCAATTAATACAAATAAGAGTGGCTAAGCTTGCAATTTGCTGAAAGGTTTTTTTTTTTTTATTCAATAGAAAAGATTTTATAAACGTGTAAATCTGATTGCTATCTGATGAAAGAAGGCTCTGTGTTAGGGATGAATATTTATTGTTTTTGACTTATTGTTTATGCTGTCATCCTCTAAGATTTGGCTTCAACATGGGAAAACTTTAAATGCCATCAGAGATATATATTTATTCACAGCAACTTGAAGCAAATACAAAATATGAGCACAATATTTGAAATTTGTGATTAATCCTCACATATAATGATGGACACTCTCAGATTTATATAATGTGCTAGAATGTTCATTTGATGAAAATGGGAATTCGGGAGATTTTTGATGAAGTCGTGCAGCATTCTCTGATGTCACTTTCTGCCTTGCATTACTGCCCATTTTCTGGCAATTACTTACCCACATTTTTTGTAAGTAGAAGGAAATAGTCAAATGGAGATGAGCTCAACATACATGCTATGTTTTTATCTTCATAAAATATCTTAACAGCCCATGAGTGGTTTCTTCCAGCCTATGGCTCTAGCTGAATTAAAATTGTCAAATTTATTTACATATTTGCCTTACTTTGTGCAAAATACTTTAAATAATTTTTATTTCTGTATATGTAATTTTTGACTGAGACTTTTCTTATTTATTTAGAATCAATTTTTCATTACCCAATCTGCCGGTCATAGAGATGTACTCAATGGGATTGGGGAAGCACTCTTTCAACGCATTTTATTAGCTCATAAGTATGTTTTTTTTTTTTTTTAAATTAGTGTATTTTTTCTTTGTATTGGAAAGTAAAATGTATTGCAATCAAATTATTAGAAATTTGTTGTGAAAAAACTGAAAATATTTGTTGTATGTTTTTCAGTGCAATGTTTAATAACTAACCAATATGCAGTTTCATAGCCTTTCCAAATTTGTTGTTAGTATGCATTTTTTATTTATTTATTATTAGTGAGTATTTCTTAATTATTTATTATTAATAAGCAATTCTTATTTATTATTAGTGAACTTTTCTTATTTATTTGTTATTCATAAGCATTTCTTATTTATTTATTATTAACAATCATATCTAATTTTTTCTACTTTGCAGAAAAATTGGAATATTGATTTATTTCCTAATTTAAATGAAATTTAAATATGTAAGATTATTTTCTTTCAACTGCCGATTCCTAATGTTTGAATTTATATATTTCTGCTTTGTTTAATATTTAACTAATGTTTTCATTTTTCTTGAGATTATTTTTTATACATGATGATGTTTCATAACAAAATGTTAGACAATAAAAACTTACTCTAATTTTATGGCAAGCAATGAATACATTTTTCAAATATCTGTATTCAAATTAAATTATTTTGAAAACAATAGATTGAAAAAAGTTTTGTCATTTTGAAAAAAATTTGTTCTGCTTTCAGTATCTTGAATTTTTTATGTGTATAAAAATTTTGCTTGGAAGTCTTAAACTTTCATGAAAAAGATACATAAATTTTAAAAAATCAATTTTGTATTGAAAAGAATGTCATTCGATAAATTCTCTCAGTTTATTATTAGAAATCCTGGTTTGTTCATATGTTCAGCATCTTTGTGTAAGGATTGTTATTGATTAATACGAGTTTTCTTTCCTTTACTAATCTATTCAGTGAAATATTTATAAATGTTATGAACTAAAATTTATGCCTTTCATGTTATTTAGTTTAAAAATAATGAAAACATGTTCTCAATCACACGTGAAAATTTTAAATATCCAAAAATAAATCCTTAAAATGTTTACATGTTTAAGTATGTGTTACTTTTTAGTTTGCATGCAAGGTTTGATAAGATGTAAATCAGAAGTTTATTAAGAAAATAGTTCTAAACAGGGTATTTTTTCTTTTTCTGTATGCAAAAAAAGTATATTTTGTGACATAATTTTAATATCAACATGAGGTTGGATTTCCTTTCAAATAGGAAGCTTCTGTGGAGACTACTATGATTTAAAACTTGTAATGGATAACAGATTTGTATTGATTATCATTGAGGTAACTTTATTAACCACTAGTTTAATTTGGCAGCTTTTGCCTTTAGAAGCCAATTTCCATTTAATTTAGATAGCTATGCTTATTAACCTTAACTTTTGTAGCTAGAAATCTAAGCTTATATGAAGCACAGAATGTTCTTAATTGAAACATTTTCATAAACTTTCTCTTGCATGAATAACTTCCCTTATGCTGCATTAACTCTTCGTCTGCAGAAATTTTGGCAAGAATTTTTCTCCTCTCCTCATCCTAAAAGAAATAATCCCTATTTTCATTTAAGAAATCAGATGCCTTTTTAATTGTCAAAACTAATAAAAATACAAGTTTTTTTTTATTGATACGTGTGGTACAACATATGAAAGAGTAGTTGTGTACAATATAACTATGCTAACCAACATATGCTTTCAGTATAATTAAAGTAATTAGTTTGAAAGTCTAGTTTGCATTGTAAAGTTGTACAAACAAAATTTTGGTTTGACGAAGGGTTAAAGCTAGGAATGTCCTTTTCATAAATCATTACAATATCTATTCTTTCTTCTTCACGAGCTTGTGCTTATCACTTCACTGATATGTAGTAGGAGTAGGAAACTGTTTTCATGTTTTTGTTTATGGCTATTTAAATGCACCACATTATTATATTTTGAAATGATGCTAACATTTCAGTGGATTGATGATGTTCTGTATAATTGCATTCATGGAAATCATTCAATCTTTTCACATTTTGCTTCTATAAAAGTATTTTTATATTTCTCTTATTACTGGCTGTTGATATATGCCTTGCATTGGCTCCCTTTGTATATATGTATACTCGTCTTTTACATGCTTTGAGATTCTTTATTGTCAACACCTTTTTAATAGGAATAAAGAAACATTTCGAGTATATGTCGTGATGCCACTCTTGCCAGCATTTGAAGGCGAAATTGGAACCGGTACAGGAACAGCCATACAGGCAATTACTCATTGGAATTATGCTTCAATATGTAGAGGAGCCGATTCTCTCTATCAAAGGTTGTTACATGAAGGTATGATGCTTTATATTGTAAAAAATTCTGTAATATACTTAAGGTAATTTTTTCCATTTTTTTTTATTGCTTTATGTGGAGAGCAATAAATTGTTTGGGGTGATTGCAAAGAATACACCAACTTTGAAAGGCTGTAGTTCTGCAACCAAATTGCCATTGGGTAAATCATTGTGAACAGGATGCTCTGAAGTTTAGTTTGTTTTGCAAAGTATGTCACTGTGTGTTTGTCTTTTTGATGATATTTGAACAAAAATTTCCACAGTGGTGAATTGTCCACAGAGCAGATTGAGAACAGACCCTTCAACACTGGCCCTGAGAAGCCTTTATCTTGCCATCTGTGATTATTTTTTACTAATGTGTGTAAAAGATCACTTGCTCTTTCTGCCTCTGCCAACTATCACTGGCTAACTCAAAGCAATAATAATTGCAGTCATCTAAACCATAATACTAGACATGTTGCAAAGAGTGTGGGATGAATTTGGAATACTGTATGAATACCATTCAGGATTCTAGTGATTGTCACATTGGATATTTCTAACTTTATGGCATTTATAAGCTTACTGTGTTATTTTTGAAGTGATTGGTTAACCAAAGTTGCAGATTTTATTCATTTTATAAATACAACCTTTCAAATTTGGGACACTCATTTGTCCTGTCTTTGTATCATTGTTTTTAGCCTCATTCTGTATATCGTTGATGTGTTTGTCCTCGTCTCAGTCTGTCATGTGTATGTATTCACTTTCAAAACCATAATTCATTCTTTTATGCATATTTCCTTAAAACACCTATATCTGTCCTAAATTATTGGCTAATCTAGCTTGCAATTTTTTTTGTTTGTAAATATACCATTTTAAATTTGTGGTCATGCTTTTGTAATCTATGTATTATTGAATGCTAAAATTTATAATAATGAAAAGTTAAATCTCAGCAAAAATATTGAACAATATTAAATAATATATTTCTTAAACATTGTACATGATAATAAATATAAGTATTTTACTTTCATGGCAAAAATTGCATTTTATTCTGTTTTTATAGTTGGTGATCCCAATTCATATATCACATTTTATGGTTTGAGGAAACATGGGCTTTTGAATGATAAACTTGTAAGTTCCTTTGTATATGTTGAAATTTACTGATGATTACATAAATATAATGTTATGCTGAAAAAGAAAAGCATGGCAGATAAATTGTTAATATTAGTTATATAATGCGTTTAAGGTATCTGAGCTGGTGTATGTTCACAGTAAGTTGTTGATTGCCGATGATCGGACCGTCATTATTGGATCAGCAAATATAAATGACAGAAGTTTGCTGGGAAACAGAGATAGTGAGGTGTGTTTGATTGTGGAGGATGTAGATTTTGAAAAAGCTGTTATGAATGGAAAGCCGTATGAAGCAGGCCGCTTTGCATGTAGTTTGCGAAGGACTCTTTTCAGGTATTGTGAGACTGATTGATTTCCTAAAAGTGTGTTTTGAATGTTTATATTTTTACTTTCTTTAATCTTTAATCTTTTTTTTAGTTTAACTTTTAATCTTTTTTAAAAATATCTATTTAAATTGTGATCTGTGAATAATGAAGCAAATTATATTGTGTGTGTAATCTAAAAAGCTATTTGTATATTGTGTGTGTAGTTATTATTTTGAAAATAATAACTTATATTGTTGATTAGAGAACATCTAGGTTTGTTGGATAAAGGAAATCAAACAGTAGATATTAGGGATCCAGTTTGTGAATCTTTTTATAAGGAAGTATGGATTAAGACTGCAGCTTTAAATACATCTATATATGAAAAAGTGAGATTCTATTCTTAAATTTCATCTTTACTAATTTGACTTTATTGCATTGTATATAAAGTGCTTGATTTTATTACAGTTCATATTCATAAAATTATAACTTTCCAAATAAAATTATTTTTTCCCCCTTGAAGTTTTTACTGAAAAAAATAACATTCCTATTAAATATAGGATGTAATTACTTATCTTAATATTTTATTCATTAAATCTTTTGTATTTCTATGAAAAGTTTCCACTTTTTGATTTCAAATGAAAGCATGTATACAACACAGTATAATGTAATAAAATGAATCTACACAGTTATAGAACTAATTACCTTTAATCATGGTTTATAGTTTTTGGGACTTTTTTTTCCAGTATGCATTTTGTTTGCCTTATTTAAAAAAAATTCATTTAGTAAATACTGTTTAAGGATCTTTATAAAATGGAATTAATCTAACCGTTATAATATAAAATTTTCAAACCTTATTTAGACCAGCATGGACATTTCTTTTAGGTTTTCCGTTGCATTCCATCCGATGAAGTTCATACTTTTGCTGAATTGAAAGAGTATCTTTCAAAACCCAGTCTAGCCATCAGTGACCCAGAAACTGCAATGAGTTTATTATCTGGTATTCGAGGTCATTTAGTCTTGATGCCATTCTTTTTCTTACGTAATGAAAATTTGACACCTAGTGCTGGTACTAAAGAATCTCTAATGCCGGTTTGCCTTTGGACATGATTGATTTTCCCTCTACAATCATGACTTGAGAATCAAAAGTATTATTTTACTATTAAAAGAATCTCAATTTATTTTCTACGGTTTATAAATGGCACAAATTTTACAAATGTTAAAGAGTTTTAAAATGTTTATAATTAAATCTATACCAGTTGTTGGATTTTGATATCTTTGCACAAAATGTTTGTACAAAATTGCTTCATTGCAGAATTTATATTAGTGTTTATCTTTGCTTAAATTATTTTTTATCTGTTGGTAATTATTATATTTCTTCAGAACTTCGATGGTGCTGAGAGTGTTAAATTAATTATGTAATTTATCTTTCATATTGAAAGACTGATACTGGTATTCATTTAGTTAATTAATGTTTTGTTTCTATGAAAATCAGTTTTATATTAAAATATTTTTGTAAATAACATATACATATTTGAAAATAGTTGCATAAGGTATACATCATAACAACTTTAACTCATTTCTTATGTTTCCTTTCTTTGTTATGATGAATAAGCATTCAATTTGCCCCCCCCCCCAAGATTTAAATGAAAGACAAATATCTAAATGCTTCATGGTAAAATTTTCTTTTATGTTTCTGGTTTTAGGTATGTATTAAGAATGTTACTTATAGTGTTTGTGTAATTATATATTCAAATCTTTTATCTGTGTTGTTTAACTGTTATGTTTATTGTTGTTAGCTTGTAACATTTTAGGATGAAAAATAACATAGATTTTTTTAAAATTAAATAATATGTATATAATGCTCTGTATATTTCGTAGTTTTATTCTTCTTTTGATTGATCGTTTTTTTCTTCAAATTATTATTTGAACTATATTTTCATATGTTACATATTAATTGTTATGTAAATTGTTTTATATATGCCTAAAGAAGCTTATTTTCTTCATAGTAGGAAAATCTGAATATTATCCCCCCCCCCTCTTTTTTTTTTTTTTGAAAAAAAGGCGAGCAACTATTTTGCCATACAAGTTGCATAAATTTTAAAATTTGTGCAACTTGTAAAGTAAAATAGTTACTCGACCTTTAACTTATTACTTGACTTAATAAAATAATTTATTACTCAACTAATAGTTACTCGACTTAATAAATATTTTGAATGATTGGAATAAATTGCCTAAATATATATATATATATATATATATGAAGCAGTTATTTGTAAATATATATTTAATATAAACAGTTATTTATGTATAAATATTTAAGGATATGTTGTTAAGATGTATGAATTGTTATTTATTAATCTTATTTATCATTCTTCAAAAATATCAACCTTAAAAATATATCAATCAATTTATTCCCTAAGAATTTATATTGAATTAGAAATTGAAAAAAAAGCGATTTATTTTATAGTTACGATACATCTTAATCAAGATGGTATTTAATGTATTCAAACTTTTTTATAAAACATATAAAAACATAAAGTGAAACTTCAGAATATGCATTTTTAAACTATAAATCATAGATATATAAAAAGAGAATTGGTTACATATTTAAAGTTAACCAGAACATGGTTTCTGTTATTAATATGCTTCAAATCAAAATTTTATATAAGGTGTGTCAAACGCTGAAGTAAGTACTTCATATTTAGAGGAACTGGGCAATGAAGTTAATGTTACAGAAAGAAAAGGTTAACTTAAGAACTATTAAGATACTTACGTAATAAAATAAGCTAATACTTTACATAATAATTAGCTAATACTCAGGCAGTAAATACTTTACGTAATAATTAGCTGAATTTTATTAAAGTCCTTGAATGAAATTCATGTCAATATAGAATACTCGCCAATTGTTGTGATTCTGATGTATAATTTCAAAGAAGAAAAAAATCTACTGCCATTACAAAAAAAAAATTGTCTTCATTATTTTTATTCATATTTATTAACACTTTACACTAAGTAATTAGTATTCTTTAATGGCAATTAAAAGCTACCGATCACAATTTTAGTTGTACCTTGAATCTTTAACCTTACTGCTTTGTAGCTTTTTAACCAATATATTAAGTTCTGATTTTGTAAAACAAACTATGTTATTCTGATGAATGGAACAACCAACTTTTTTAAACTAATGCATGCTTAATTTTATTTGAATTATATTTGGTTATTAAAAAAAATGTTAGAATGCAGTGTTCTGACGATTTTTTTTCTCTCTCTGTTCATTTTTATCAAAGATTCAGTGTGGTTAAGTATATTGTTGTAGAGTGTAAAACATCAGTTGTCTTGTACATGTATCGTAAGAAAGAATGAGGAGGGTATTGTCACTTTAATACTATCAGTTTCATGTTCTAAGCACCACCAGTAAATATCTAGGTTATCTACTTGTCTCTGCACTGGTTTTGGTTACTGGTTGCACTACCTTGCTACTTGAATACACACTGTTGAGAAAAAATAAAGTCTTAGTAAAATGACATTGGCAGACGATTCTGCTTTTTTTTTTATGAGATTCTCTTTTCATTTTGGTAATAAATAATTTAGTTTATAATTTAATATAATATTAGTTTATTCTGAGCGAAAGTATTTCTGAATAATTTTAAAATAAGTTTAACAACAATTAATAGTAATAAAAATAAAGCATGCTTAGTTTGTAATGTTTAAATACTCATTGAATAAAATATATCTGATTTTTGATTTAATAAAACTTGATGCACAGTTCTTTTGTGCTAAGTTTCTGATCATTTTGTATTTGGGCTGTATTTTTAAGAGTCAAACACCATATTTCTGATAAACATTAGTAATCTTTTCATTTAGTATGTACATGCTTAGTATGTGTGCTTATGTACGTATTTGTATGCTTTTATTGTGTAAAGTTTTGTAGAAAGTTAAGGGCATGTGAACATGTTAGATAAATTATGATGAGGTACTTTTCATTTTAAGCCCCCCCCCTTTTTTTTTTTATCTATTAACATTTTGTTTATAGTTGATCCAGTTCTAACTTGAGGTTTTTTTTTCTCTCTGTTCATTTTTATCAAAGCTTCAGTGTGCTTAAGTCAATTTTAAATTCATATAGTCTGATTAGGAAAATAAATTTAATTTTAAAATTACTGTGTTTTCACTGCTATGCCTAATATTTAATATCTTTTGTAAGAGGTTTGCATTTAGTTATGATTGTTTAATATATACGTAATGCAAAAACTTAAGAGCATAAATCACTTCCTATATATTTTTTTTATAATATGACTATGCAAAAGATCCTAGTCTGTTTTAAATTGAGAATTTAAGAAAAAGGAAAGAAAAAAAAAAAACCTCTCATAATTTTGCAAACATTTCTTTAATACCTCAACATAACTTTGTTGGCTTCTTCAAGCTAAGCGTTATTGAATTTTTGTCAATGTTTAGAAAAACATATTTTTTATCTTTTTGCCACTAATATGTAATAAACTGTTAAATATGTTTGGACCTGTTTTTTAATGGTTGTTTGTAAATCTTTTAAATAATATTTCTAATTATCTTTATTTTTTAAATTTCATTCATAGCAAAACATTAAATATAACATAAACATTAAATTTATGAGCTTCATATCAATAGATGTATATTTTCTATTGAAGCTTTTACTTTAGAGCATTTTCTTGCTTTGCCATAATGTTTTCCTTTGCAGATATATATATATAATAATGCATTATAGATATTCTGCAACGCATAAGGTTTAGTTTTATTTTAAATTTAGTGTCTGAAACTAGATGTGTAAAATGTTCAGCATGTTTGTGCAGCTAGATACATAAAAGATTGTATAAAATATTATTTGATCCTCCTCCTTAAAAAAAGTGAAGATATTTTGAATTGGATTCATCCTTATTTTCTTTAAGATGTGATCTTGACGTCTTCAAAATTTTAATAATGGAAGCTATCAAATATTCGTTTAATACATATATGTTTAACATATATTAAAATATGTTTATAATACTTCTACACTAACTATAGAAGTCAATTCAATGTATATAAAGCAATATATGCATATATATAGCTTTAAAATTATTCTATATGTACTTTTTATTTGATAACATTACATTAATTCTTTCAAGAAATAGTTTATTCATAGGTAAAAGTACTACTTTTGAATGTTTTTTTTAAAATGTAATATACTATTGGTTTACTTGTAGCATACTGTTTTTCTTGCTTTATTTTTATTTTATAGAATATAAATCTGCATTTGGATAGCTATTGCTAGAATTCTATTTCATTTTGACATTTTCTAGTCTATACAATCATGCTTCTAGTCTTCTAACTTTTACAATATTTGCCAATTCTTTGTATTTCGTTTAGGATATTGTATATTCATGGATTTCTTGCTCATATATGTCATATTTGCCATTTATTTACATAGCTTTTAGTTTAACTTTACTTTGCTACTCGAAATGCTGAGATTATTTCAGTGCTCAAAATGTTATCATATATTTACATAACATCAGTGAGATTCCAGTGTTTAAAACATTATAATACTGTATTATAAAAAAATTCTGTGTCTGTGATATTCTTTTTACATGTTAATGCTCGATATTCAGTTTCAAAATAAATTCTCTAAATTTGTAGTGTTATTAAAATCAAAAATGGTATTTTTATACATACTCATTTATAATTATAAATTAATTCTTCACATTCTCTATGTATCAATATTAAGTTGCTAATATACATTAAATATTAAAATACATTACACAGATGCCTCCGTTGCTTGGAATAAACTGCTTTCTAAAACCAATTTTAGCAATCCCTTTGTAATATTTGTATAAAATTCAAATTTTAAAGCAACAATTTGATATTGTGATAATAATCATTGATTTTTTAAATCTTAAAATGTTGGTATATTTTCTCATTTATTCAAATCACCCTATGTATATATTTTTTTTATCAATACACTTATGTACTTAGTTTTAACTCCTGTTTTATGCATTTTCTTCACTGTTGTTTATTTATATTTTTCACTTAAAGGTGGACTAATAAAATGTAAGGAAAGTTTATTGTTATTTATTGAAGACTTTAAAACATTTCATGTACATTTACTTTTTCTATATATTATAATAAATTTCTAACACAGTAAAATGCCATGAACTCAACTCATTATCCAAAGCAAAGAACTCTGAAAGGATTTTTTAAAAAAACTTTTTCTGTTTGATTTGAAAATGATTTTTCGTACAATTAATGTTTTATCTTATTATTAAGTGGTGAAGCAACACAAAGAAAGAAGTCAAATGTGAGGAAGTTTACAGTAGCAGTTCTACAAAAGAGACTAGTAATTTTTATCATGACTTATCACTTTAAACATGATTTTTGTATAAAGCATTATTTTATTTAAATAATCAATATATTGTAGTAAATAAACTCAAGTTAGATTTTAAAAAGAAAGGGAAATATCATTTTAAATTAATGCTATTAAAACATTTATGTGGATAAATTGCAGTCTTATTGTTTTACTAATAAGGTATATTTCCCTCAATCCAAAGAAAGTTAAATATATTAATTAATAAAATTTGTTACATAAATTTAAAAGCTTGAAATTAAGATTTTCAACTTAACATTATTTTAGATGAAACAAAAATCATAATACTTCAATTTCTGCAGCAAACATTTTCAGTTTTCATACAAACAAAATTCAAATTAATGACACAAATTACACAATATGTACTCAATTTTATTGCATGAAAAAAAGGCTTATGAGAAATTTGTTTTAAAGCATAACTTATTGCATTTTAGAATAAGGCAAAATTGTTTTCATCCAATTTTATAAAATGTCTAAGCATTTGGGTATATTTACAATACTATTCCTTTTCAAAACATAAATTATATATATTTTCTAATACTTGTATAAAAGCAAACATTCCTTCATTATGTGGGTGGAAATCTATTTAAGCAAATATAAGCAACAATCTACATGAAAACTATTGATCTTGAACTAATTGCATTTGCAAACAAATATTATATATTCACATGTAAAATTTTTACCGACTTATATCTATATACAATGAAAATCTAGTATTAATTATGCACTATAACGATTTAAACAAAATATGCAACAACTTTTTAAAAATAAACTTAAGCAGTAAGAAGTTTTAAAAAAATATTTAAATTCTATATTTTACATAAAATGTACACTACTTAAAACAATTGAAGGATCACTTTGGATGAGAATGTTGTAAAAACAGAGTGTAAAATTTACTGAATTCATCCCTCTCCATATAAATATGTAATTCATACAACAGATGCATAGTTATTCTTATTAATAAAAACTGGAATTATTTTAATGTAGGTAAATAAGCGATTGCTCTTGGAAAAAAAAAAAATGTCTCGAGCAAAATAATGAATTTGGGTAGCCAATATATAATATAATGCAAAAGAAATCGGAACAATGTTAGCTTGAAGACTGTTTTAAATGAAGGTTTTAACAGACAATTTTTTCCCCTTTACTTTTTGAGGTCTGACAGTAAAGATGAATTAAGAGAAATTTTCAAAAGTAATTCAAAAGAAACTTATATTCTTTGATTTTAATAAATTGAAACTGGAAAAAAAACAGTCATAACAGTGAGTTACAATAAAATGTTATGTATGTTTTTATTCTGAAAATTAGCCATTGATAGTAAAAATTATAGCTGTCAGTTAACTAGTTTCTGCTCTAAACTGATAGTATAGATTAATGAACAGTGAAGCAATTTGTAATTTCTTGGCTAAAATCTTGATGGAGATGGTTTTAATAAAATTCAACTGTAGCATAAAATACTTCATACCATCTAAATATATCCAAAATCTTCCTTGAGTAAAATACTACAGGAAAAATGGTGATTTCATTTGTCGCATATCAACGAGCATATGACAAACAGCCACTCTAAAATAATCTTAAAAAGGTATACTAAACTATTCAGTACTGTCTTCTTTCCTTTTTTCTGAAACGTTTATGCTACTCTGAAAAGATTTGCAATACATACAAAATTTAAGGAATTTTGGATCCATGCAAGTTTTTCCAAGACATGTAAATTTGTCTAAACATCTTATTTTATAATTGTGTTCTGGTCATTGACATGACCTGTCCTTAGTAACCGAATGTAATCCTCAGTATCAATTATGTTTTATAAGGATGTTAGGGTTTGTAACTTTTAATTATTGCAAACAATGCAATGAAAATGTTATGGATTTGCTGTACATCAATACATTAATATTTTTCTTTTTTAATCGGTAAAAGTATTCTACAAGAAATATTGAACAAGGTATATTCTATTATTGCTTGATCGATTAAGTAAACACTTTGTTTTTCCATCACCATTTATTTTGAATCTTCAGAGTTCCTGCATAATATATTTATGGTTTAAACATACACACTTCAAAAAAGGGAGATAAAAAAGAAAAGAAAAAAATTCCATTCTTCAGTTGAATGGCAATACCTTTTATGATCTAAAACCTAAGTAAACAATGTTTTAATGATAAAATAAATGATGTATGCTGTAACACTTATTTAATTGATGCAGCTTAATTTCACAACTGCTTTATTATGAAATCAAGCAATTAATAGACTAAGAATTCATCAAATTTGATCATTTAAAAATTAATAAATAGAATTGTACAAATTGAATCACAATAACAGACATAAATTTGAATGGCACATTTTAAAAATGAAGTAAAATTATTCAATTGTAAGCAATTTTGTTATAAGTATTAACCATCAGTTTCAATGAGAAACACTAACATGATATAAATATTCCCCATCGGTCTGCTAACGGCCTTACACCCTTTTGGGTAGGCTGGACCGGTGTGAGTTTTAAATAAAAAAAATATGACAAAAAGATGAAGTTTAAATATTTTTAAATGTGAAATCTAAAAGTGGCAAGATTCCAGTGGAGTAAAAATATCCTGTTCACTAGGCAGTTTTGAACAAATGACTATTATTCCTCAGATTAAAAGGGGGGGGGGGGAGGGGAAGCCCATTTTTTTTATACAGATAAAATATAAAATTCTTCAATATAGATCAAATTATAACTTTCTGACACTCTAAATTACTTTGAAATAGAACAGAAGGAAAAAATTTAAGAGTTAGAAATTTAATAAAATCAAAATATTGTATACAAAAAAAATTGACTTCCTCCCTATGAAAAGGATGCTTATGTATATAACTCGTCAATACACCCTAAAATATCAATTTTTACCACTGGGAAGATGGTCAAATCTGTTTCTTATACTATAAAAACACAACCAATAAAAAATTTGCTACCAGGGTCTTAAAGAAAAATTATCTATACCCCAGATGTTTTATTGTACAAATTTTTGTAGAATATCTATATAACAATCTGAATAAATGAAATAAACAATTCTACAAATTGACACACATATGTGATAGAGGGCTGCAAGATTTTTTTTTTGTTTCCTGTCACTTACATTACACATTTATTAAATGGAAATATATTAACTAGGAAAGAAAAGGCAAAACGATTGTACCTATTAAAATAATTCATACATCATAGTAATTTACAAAGAAATTATGATGATTTTGATACTTATTTCCATCAATTAGCGGCGGCAATTGGGTGACAAAGTGTGTGTGGAGGGGCAAAAAATTTATAGACACTTAAAAGTTCCCATTAATATAGGGGTAGGTAAAATTTAAAAATTTCGTTACAAAATTAGCCAGCTTTCCCAGACACTACTGATTTATTATAATACTTAATTTTAGGTAACTAAAATTTTAATTTTTCCAGCAAAGGGAGAGGGGGTAACCGCCTCCCTCATCACTACTATCATCAATTGCAGAACTCTCTAAAGATAGCTGCACACCTTGCAATAGTGGCTATTCAAAAATTTAAAAAAAAATGATAGAAACCTACATATTATGTGCAAAGATCACATACCAAATTACATTCCTCTAGCTCAAACCGTTTTCGAGTTATAGTGTTCACAGACATAATTCCAAAATCGTGTTTTTCAGACTTGGGGAGGTCTAAAACAAGAAGATTCACCAAAATCTCGAGTTCGAATTTTTTGACGATTACAATACTTTGTCTTTGTATATTTCTTATATGCAAGAAAGAAAAAAAAATTAATTATTCTCAAACTAAGAACATTCTACATCTATTTGATTACTTTGTAACTCAATTTTTTGGGAAAAATTTGATAGAATTAGCTACCAAACTGATAAGGAATATACATCACATTTCGACGGGACTAAAATAAGAAAATCAGGGCATAGAATATATGTTGCCAGTAGCAAAAATATTAATTGGGACTTTTTATAAATTATACAATATAAGCCAGTTAAGTAAGGATATAAAATTTCTATTTTTGAAGGCAGGTAGAAAATATTTGTCATTTTTGAAAATATTACACAAAACAAGTAAACATTCTTATAATGAAAAATATAATGCATTTTAATAAAAAAAACATTTTAAAAAATAGCAAAATTATACAAAAGATTGGCACCTAGTTTCAAATTAGGCAAATAATATTAAAAACCCTTTAAAACAAAAACTGCACAATTACACACATAAACATATAACTATAATCATTTCTAAAAAAAGTTTTATTTTTATCTTTCTGTTAATTGCATGGCTTTGAAAAGTATATATATCTGTATGTGCAGAGATAAATAAAATTAATGCACATAAAAAAAAAAAAACCTTGGTTTCTGAAGTTCTTTGTTTTACATATCTGAACTGATAAATCTAAATCTTTTTACAGATTTCAGACACATAAGTAGAAAAGAGGTGCTATACTTTTCAACTCGCAACACTGAATTTAACATAAGATATTTTAAAACTAAATTCATTCATATCAGTTGTTTTTAATACTTTCTGTTCTGAACTGGAGTTGTAAATCAAGAAAGAATCTCTTTGCATTCCAGAAACTCAATCTTCTAAATAAATTAGGGATGTAACGAATATTTGGCTGGCTGAATACTAAGCAGATATTTGGCCGATTATATTCAGGATAATTTTTTTAAATGTGCTTTTAAATATACATTTAACAAAGAATATTGCAGAATTACATTTCACTACATTTATTATCAAAAAATCTCTTAACATTTACCCAATTTTAAGTTGCATAAGTGTATTTAATAAAGTTACATATAGTTTATCATTACAAAGCCTGAAATTATGATGCAAGAACAATATCTTTTTAGTAATTTCTGGAAGAAGTCTGTTCTGTTTGGTTTCATACATAAATAATACCTTCCAGGGTTATAACGAATCTTCAGTATACGAGGCCTATTTGGCCCTTTTCAGAATATTCAGTTTGGCTGAATGCTAAAAAGATATTATAGAATAAATTCAGATTAGAATGTTTTTAAAAAATGTTGTTTTAAATATATTTAATAAAGGATATTGCAGAATTACATTACGGTACATTTATTATAAAAAAAAATCTAACATTTATCCAATTTTAAGTTGCATAGTACACAAGTGTATTTAATAATGTTGCATATCATTTATAGAAGCTGTTCTGTATGGTTCCATATACATTACCAACTTCAGAAAATAAATGGTCACTATGTAATGCTTGCAGGTGCTGATAGATATGAACTTGCCAAGTTAACTGGAAATATTCCCTCATTTTTTTCCCACCGAATAAATAGACACTCTATCCTATCCATTAGAAGTTCTTTATCAAAATAGGAATTTACTTCTAGTAATTTTAATTTATCTATTCAATTTTCTTCTATGTTTGTCATTGTCATGTACTGCAATGATGACTTTCATTTCTTTGAAGCAATCCCAAAATGATGAGGGTTTCTTACTTTTTATTATTGGAATTAAGGTATTTAAAATATTACAAATATACATAAAGGTATTAACATTTTTTTTTAAATATACATATAATAAAAAATTATTTTATTTTAAATTTTTTCATTTAAAAAATATTTCATCCACAATCAAAAGTGAAATGTTTTTAAAAATTTGGTATTTGGCCAAATCGCTATTCGTTACATCTCTAAAATAAGTATTTTTGTAAACTGTTCTTATTTTTCTTTTTTGTGTCCCATTTGTAGCAAGGCAGGAATTAATTACCTTAAGGTGACCAATGACAGTCCTCCTTTTCAATACTTGAAGACTAATCTATAAATCTCCATATTCAATCAATGCTGAACCAATCTCTTGTACTCATTTAAGTAATAATTAATAGGCATGTAAGTATAATCACAAAATAAAATGCTACAAATAATTTTATTATGAATTAGTGTATTCTGTATTATTTGTTGCAATAAATAAAATTTTCTTTTATTTATATTTTTTAATTCAATTTATTTGTGTCCTTTTCCAATGTAAAAAAGTTGGTTACCTTAATTACTTGTATATTTTTCTTTTTAAAATTGGATTTCAACATCAATACTGGAAAACATATTTAGTTTTGATTACAATATATACTAAAATAAGACTTTAAAAGGAAGTAGTTTTTAGTATCTTAGAAGAATATTTAAAATGATTAGACTGTTTTGTGACAAAATATTGAAGTATTTATGACTCATCAAGGTTCATTTTTAAAAAAATGAATATTTCTCTAACAAATAACTAAAATCACAAATTAAATAAAAGAATGATTCTTCTATTTCTTTGGTATTAAAGTTACTTGACCCAAAATTAAACATGAATTCACTTATTGAAGGATTAAATCTATACAATTCAAAGTACAGAAAAAGACATGCAACTAACAGAAAGTTAATACTGAGAAATCATCAAAAAATTTAAATCACTCTTCACATATATTTCACCCATCGGTCTCAAATATACATGATCATAGACATTAACAATAATAGTTGCTGAAATATGCTAATAGCAAGCATATACAATCAATACGAAATATTTTTAAAAAGCACCTTCAAAGCCAAATGACAATCACAGGCCAGACTTAAGAATGCAGTCCAGTCGACAAAGTGGAAATTCTTTTGGGAAATTACTCACTAAAAGTAGTCATTCTGAAACTTGTTTTCCTTTACTTTGGCAAGTTTTTAAATGGTTGGCGGGATTATAGTGAGCTTTGATCCGAGATCGCACCGTATTCTTAAGTCTTACCCAATCACAATAAAGATTACTTGTTTCTTGAGGCATACAACAAAATCTGAGCAATTTAATGACATCTCTTTCAAAAGAATATTAGTAGATCACAATATGACTACAAGTGAAGTATAATCACAACTAATTTTAATCGCATGCATTATTGCTTAAGATAACAGTTTTTTTATGTGGTATTCAGATCTTATACTCAACACAAAATTCAACCATTTACAGAAATAATAGTTCAATGTATAAATAATTCAGCTATACTTCTATGAAAAGTATATTCATTAGAATTGAAGCACACAATTATACTATATATTTTTCTGGAGTTTACAAACAATGCCAACTAAAGCGATACAAAAACATGGTATATTTTTATGCATTATTAACCAATAATATAACAAAATATATGTGGAACTTTTTATTTTCATAAAAAAAGAAGAAATTTAGCAGGCATCTGAAATTAAAAGAACAATTACTATGGTACATGGAAATTTTGTTCCTAATTATAAACGTAACAAAATATGTTAATAAATAACATTTGAAAATAGAAAATTCTAAAAGAGATTGCATTTCGGAAAGTACTTTGACACAAGTTCATACTAAGAAAAAGCTTGAATACCACAATTTCACAGTACTTCTTACAACCTGTTCCCCCTAACATGCTTTTCAGTTCTTCACTTTGACTCAAAAATTCTTAGAAATGTCATTCAACACAATATTTAATAGTTTCAGAGTTATTTCATTTTTCATAATTCTAATCTGTATCCTTGTATCCAAGGTAAGCCCGTTGGTACACGACGCTGGTAATTCACATAATCTTCTCCAAAGAAATTCAGTAAAGTTATTTCTTCCTCTACTACTCTCTGCTTAAAGAACCTCCATGAGGCTACAGCATAAACTATAGTACAGATTGGATTGCACAGCACAATCTGTGTTCCAACTGACCACCAAAACCATCCTACATAGGATGGATGACGACACCAAGCATACAGTCCATGGGACACAAGGACATGTCCTTCTTCTCGATGACTCTGAATTATATGATTGAAATTTGTTCCAGCAGTAAACATAGCACCTTTTCGCACCAACTCGCCAACAATACACATGAAAAGTCCTAAATACGTCCACCAGGAAAGCTCTTTCCAGTGAGGGAAAAAGTGGCATTGAACAAAGAATTCCAACCAGCTACATAAAGCTGCAATTCCATATTCTTTGCTGTGATTCAGTAAGAACGAATCTAAGCTCAGCGACTTGGGGTTTATTATAGCAGTCGTGAGATACTCGGAGAAATGGAAAAAACTGAGCAGTGCCATGTAAAAACCAAATATGCACCATGAATGTGAAGCAAGACGAGTTATGAGAATGCCCAAACCAAGAAAAAAGCCAAGCACACCAGATCGCCAAGCGACTTTGTAAGCATATCCTCTATTTTTATAGACAATGAAAATATGTAATTGAATTCCCAGTCCGTAAACAACAGACATAACAATCCAGTAATCTTCAACAACTAATTTTAGAGTTCTGTTTATATAGCCAAGACATGGCAACAAAAGAACAGTTAAATTAACACAAAAACAATATAAACTTATTCGGCCGTTGGTACTAATAGCCATAGTGATGGTAATTATCGGTGTCAACTAATTGTTTATTTTTCCAAGCACAAACATCGTTTCTCAAGTTGCCATCTTGTAGCGAATTTTTCTTATTTCGTCTCTACGTTACCAGATTCGATTGCCTAGTTAGAGAAATTTTCGTCTTTTGTAGTTATTATGTGGAGAAACACTTTCTGTAATTAAAAAGGAATAATTGAAAAAAAATCAGCTGTCAACATGTATAATTTATAAATTTTGCACATAGTAATGTCTAAGTAGAAAACATATTTTTTGTATTATTTTGTTTTGATGTCGCTCTGTAACTGAAGGCCAACCAATTGCTTGAAAAATTAAAACTGAAGGCATGATAATAATGATCGCTAAAATCTGCTGAACGTTTTATTAAAACTTAAGATTTTTAAAGTCAATTTCAATGGAAAAGTTTTTTGTTTTCTGTACCCATATAGCAATTTTAGTTTGCAGCAATCTTGGGGGGTCTATTCTGGTACTCCCGGTTGGGTTTGGAGACGTCACTTTTCCCGGCCCTAAACCCCGGCAAAACCCCCGCCCCCCCCCCCACCCCCCCCCCCCCCCCCCCCCCCCCGGCTCTGCAAATCTGCAAGCTTGCAGCAAGTTTGACACGGCAAGAGTGCAAGCGCGAAACAAATTATTACAAACGACGAAGTCACCACGCGTCGAACTTGCAGCAAGCTTGTTGTGTCAAACACATTGCAAACTATAGCATAAACAGAGAACGCAGATGAATCTCAGATTGGAACTCCCAACAACCAGCCTCCTAAACCTGTCGCGTTAGCCACTAAGCCAGCTGCACCTTGATTGGGGAAGACAGATTGCGCCAATACATCGTGCATCTACACGTTTTATTTTAAACTGTCTTCTTGATTTCATTAATTTTTAAAATATGGAATTGTGAATATGATTTAAAATCAAAGGGAGAGTGATTTTCGCTAATAAATACGTTTTGCTAGTGGAATAAATTATGAAATTAGGGTTCAAAAGCAATAACTTTTAAAAATATGGGACACAAAGTAAGTTATTATTTTTCAACGAACATTGACTGTTTTTTATGTTTAATTTTGTTTATGAACGTTAAAATCTCAACATTAAGAAAAAGGCCATAAATAGTTTTCTTTACATCGCGAGTTCTATCCCAAATGGCAAAGAAAGCTTGTCTAAAAGGATTTGGAAACCTTGTCGTCGGCAAGGGTAAAGGGTTGTCACAAAAGTTTCCATGACAAGGGTTGAACCTTTCGGTAAGGTAGCGGAAAGTTTCGCTAGTCAGCAAGAAACAAGGTTTTCAGTAAGGTTTCCCCAAACTTTTATTACAAGCTTGTTTCAGGCCTTTCAAAAGGTTGTTAAGAGTCCTCCTTCGGCGGACAAAATAGGACTCGCCCTCCGAAGCCGTACTCCTACAGAAGGATCCACACCCCCTTTTCACCCCCTTCTTCTGACGTCATCTTCGAGTTATCTGGAATGTCAATTAGGAATCTTATAATTAATCAAAGCTTAATTATTAATTTGATCAATATAATTTTTAATTGAACTTACTTTACGATTTCGTTGTAGATTGCGACAAAACTTCAAATTCCTCCTAGCCGGAGATCGAACCCGCATTTCTAAAGTTGGAAGGCAAGCGCACTAACCACTATATCCAGATAGCAATTTTAATTTGCAGCAAAGTTGCAGCAATCTTGCTCTGCAAATCTGCAAGCTTGTAACAAATATGAAACGGCAAGAGTGCAAGCTTGAAACAAGTTAACGCAAACGAGTTAGTGACCATGCGTCAAACACATCACAAGCTTGCCGCTTCAAACTGAAGCAAAAAAGGAGTACGAAGAAATCCTGGGAATCGAACCCCCATCAGCTCGCATCCTAAACCTGCCGTCCTAACCACTCAGCCAGCTAGACTCTGAGAGAAGAAGATAGATTTTCGATAAAAACTACGTTTTGCTAGTGGAATAAATTATGAAATTAGGGTTCAAAAGTAATTACTTTTTAAAATATGGGACAAAATGTAAGTTATTATTTTTCGACAAACATTGACTGTGTTTTAGGTTTAATTTTGTTTATGAACGTTAAAATTTCAACATTAAGAAAAAGACGATATATAGGTTTCTTTAAAGTGCGAGTTCTATATTTAGTAAAAGGATGGAAAAATTTTCAAAATAACTTTTTTTTAAAAAAAGTTAGTTTTTTACAAATAATCGTTGGTTTATTGAGTTAATAAAAAGAAGGATGAGAAGATGCTATTAAAAATCGGATGTTTTTAAAACAGAGACAAAGATTATCTGTAAGTATGCTATCATCTTTGCAGCAAACTTGTTTTGCAATCGTGGTGTAAAGTTGTCATAACAACTTCACAGCAAACTTGTTTTGAAAGTGGGATCGATTATGCTTTGTTATTTTACAGGAAGTTCGTTGCAAAGTTGTCGCGTCAAATTTGTCATTGCAAGCTAATATCAAGAAAAATCAAACTTGCTGCAAGTGTATATATTATCTGGGTATTTTGGGTTCACAGAACTTCCGTATCCAGGATCCACTTCAGTTTTCCGGAAATCCTCCGATTCATGTAATAGCCAAATCCATTTGGAAAGTGTACCAGCATTTAACCGCCAGTGATTATCTAAATCGTTTGATTAAAATTTATTCGCCAAACAAGTTTTAGAAGTCGCCAAAAAGAGCGATAATAAACATTTATGGCAGCCTTTCCACAAAATGAGGCTCTTATTTTAAGTAAGCATTGAGGTTTAGGTTTTAGTTATTTTAATATCCCGTTTTGAAGCAACACGAGGGCTAATTTGGGACGGACCTCGTACTTTTGAACCGCGGTCAGGCGACAAGAACGACACCCCCTTTCCAAACTTCCACGCCACACCAGCGGGAGAACATTTGGCCGCTACGTATGATTTAGCGTGCAGCAGGCCCCATACACGGCGGATCTTCAGTGGAATCGGGTTTCGAACCTGGAACCCTCCGGTCCCAAAGCCGAGATCTTATCACTAGGCCACCACGGCCTCAAGTAAACATTGAGAGCTACTGCGATAAGAACAAGAACATCAAATTAAAATTTTCAAAGTATCCTTAACCCCTTAACATACAATGAGGTATCTGACTTTGTTATTTAAATCCGTATTTAAGTTAACGTAAAAATTAGTTTTAAATACAAAAATGACCTGGATACGCTTAAATGTCTCAAGTACCCTTTACTATCTTAAATAGATTGAAATATTAAAAAAAATATCCTAAATGGGTGGTGGCATCTAATTAAAGGGCCTATTCTGGTACTCCCGGTTGGGTTGGGTTAACTTAATATTTCTTAAATTGTATATCCATATGTTATGTTTTAAATTATTGGTACTCTGCAAAGAGGTTAATTATTTTCTGGGTTTTTTTTAAAGAATAAATATAATTCATTTATCTGAAATAAACTTAATATTTCTTAAATTGTATATCCATATGTTTTTAATTATTGGTACTCTACAAAGAGAGATTCAAATTGGTGAGAAAAACGTTATTTCAGAATTTTATTATTTAGGCAGTAAAATTAATAAAGTATCAAAAGAAATCGGCTATTCTCAAATTAAATAATCGTCGGAAAACAAAACGTCGAAAAATTCATTAAAAATAACGATAGGAATTGAAATAACTGTTTACATCGTTGTCATGACGATAGAGAAACGTCTTCCTTTCCTCTCGCGTCAGAATGACGTCACGTTGACGTTTAAATAACTGTTTACATCGTTGTCATGACGATAGGGAAACGTCCAGTTAGTTCCATTGTGGCACATTGGTGGCGTACTGTCTATGTGAAACGCAATGTTAAAAAAGTTGCCGTTAAGGTCTATGGAAGTGAGACCTCTGATTCTACTTCTCTGTGAATAGACCCCTACGAGGTTAAATAAAGTCGTTTGTCAAGGGGTTAATTCATAACATTAAAAAACTTTACTCTAAACATTAATTTCCATCTTCAAACTAAGTGTTGAAATTTTGGGGGTGAGAGCAAGCTTGTATTGTAATAAAAAAAATCTAAAAAAAAATTAAGTATTTATGCCTACGCAGTAAATTCACAGACTTTATAAAGTAAAAATCTTGCTTTTTTTAGTCCTATTACGTTATTTTTTCTCATTGAAAAATTCGACCAGCAACGAAAATGGAGGAAAATAAAAGTGAAAACGAAGAAAGAAGACAGAAAATGCGCCAATAAGCAGGAGATACAGAAGTCGGAGCTGTTCGGGAATCAGCCCTCGCAAGCGTCAAAATTCGCTCACTGCCCAACAGCAAAGCGACATTTCGGAAGACGAAGGCAATATTTCCTACCATTGAGTTTGGCGGTGGCTTGAGCTGCATTCGATACAGTCCTTTGGCGCAAGGCCAACTTACTGTGTGTTGGATCTTTTTTTCTCTCTCTCCCACAGGAGGATGGCCATCGGTCTCTCAATTTATTTTTCTTAGTTTGTGTCTCGTTCGCCGTTATTTGGCAATGGTTTCGCTTTGACGTTGCTCGACGGAAACTCATCTGCTTTAATCAGCATCCGTTTTCTTTTGTAAGAAATCGCTCGTGGAAAAAATCTAAGCCGAAAATTTTCTAAAATACAATTCACACAATTACAATTAAAAATTTTGGAAGAAAAACTTTAAAGAAGAAAAACTGTTTTTTAAAAATCTATTTTAAATGCATTAAACTGTTTTTTTTTGCAGCACTGCTCGTTTCTGAGTTGACGAGCCGCCACTGTAAATAAATAAAAGTCACCCCAGAGTTGAAGGAAAGAAATCGATGTGTATTGGACTGAATTATTAGTTCATTTAAAAACATGTATAAACATGTCAATTCAATCGCCGGAGAATATGCCTTGACATGCAGATAGCCACAAGCCGAGTTCCCCTCTCCTTGTCGTAGCATACGGGGTCAAATGAATTATTGTCTTCATGCCGTCAATACAGGAACTGAGGGTGGAGTCCTAACGATCATCACCGGCTTCAGCCCAACGACTCCCGAAGGAGGTACGTATCGGTGGAGGGCAACTCAACCACACCATTACTATAGTCCAGGAGAAGCGAGACCCTCCTTGCTTATCCGGAGGCTTCTCATCCTCGTATTTATAATGTCTCCCGAGGGAGCAGTTGCACCAAAACAATTAATGTCTTCGTAGGAAAATTACATAGCATGATAATAGCGAACGAACGTACTTCTGGATTTTAGCGGATTACCAAATGCAACTGAAATAACATTATTAAAAGAAATATAAAAGCTAAACGATTCTTCTGTTTGGAATGCCTTTAATGGAAAATTAATGCTCCGATCAAGCATGGAATTCATGTTAATATTTTCTTTTCCATATTGTAGTACAAGTATTTTATTCTTTATGCTCCTCTAATGATTCCAATTCTTTCCTTTAAGTTTGATCTGGATCATATGAAGCAAATGAAAACCGATTTGTACTTTTAGGTCAAATCTGACCCAAATGTTTTATTGACTTCTTATTGGAGTCAAAGCCCACTAAGGCATCTGTTTCTAGATCATTAATTTTCTCTATAATCACTGTCAAGTGAATTATTTTTACTTTCTGTACAATGAATTGTAATCGTTAAATAATTCGACCTCATTATTTGAAACAATATCCGAGTTTTAGACGTCTCTGAATTAGAAAAAGTCATTTTTGGTGTTATGTCTGTTTGCGAACGTGATAACTCAAAAACGGAACAAGTTAGGCAATGAAATTCGGTATTTGGTCTTTACACAAAAATTAGAGATTTCTGTCAAAGCTTGGACGAAATCTATCCAAGGGAAATCTGTTCATTGTTCTATGCACCTCCTTAATTTTCTGTCATCACACCTAAAATTTGAACTGGGAAGTGATTAAACTTCAACTAATCCAATAATTTATTTACTGAATCGTGGCAACAAAATTGGTATTATTGAGAAGCTAATTTTGGCAATTTTAGGATGATGTAAAAGTAATTTTTATGCTATATTTTCGGAAATTTTTATGCTATATTTTCGGAGGTCACAGCGAAAAATTTCAAAATTTCTCTTAATTTTTAATTAATCAAACTTATAATAAAAATTTAAAAAAAATTGTTCTCAGGTACACATTTTGAACCTCAAAATATGTTTGTGCCAAATTTGGCAGCTCTAGGTCCAATGGTCTTTCCTTTCAAGTTTCGCTATAGTAACATATTTTCAGTTCTACAAAGCTCATCCAGAAAGTAAGTACCGTTTGGGTATTAAAGAAAGATAAGCAATTTGTTTTCATTTGTATTTTATGACAGAAAAATCTACACACCTTAAACTACTTTTCGACGAATTAAGGCATGTGTCATATCTTGTCACTAATTGCAACAAATTCGGCCGCCTGCGACCTGAACCAGTTCTGGACGTTTACCTCGATCTCATCATCACTTGCAAATTGCTTGCAGGCAAGAAATTTCTTGAGATGAGAAAACAAATGGAAGTCGGATGGAGCTAGGTCCGGACTGACTTTCACTTATCTGACGATAAATTTCACGAGGTCGAACATTTCCTTTCATTCAAATACTTGATAACGGCTCTTATTTCACAGTTGTCGGGCCGATCGATTGTTTTAAACATGATTAACGACAAACAATGACTTCAAACGTTAACGTAAACAAACGAAATGGCTAGACTAATTCGTTCTCGAGTTGAAGAATGTAGCCACGCATGCGCGACCTTCGTGCTGTCAGATGCGCGGGAGATATGCGCAAACGGTACTTACTTTCTGGATGAGCTTAGTATTTCTAATTATTTTACCCTTTTTTTGGTAAATTTTACAACAAATCAGACATAATGGAAATATCCAGTGCGCAACAAACTAATGCAATTCATTTTACACCATTTTCTCTTTACATCTTTTTCTTGAAAAAAAAAATATTATTTAAATGTCACATCGCGCAGATACTCTTTTTTCTTCATTTTTAAAGAGAGATTTTTCGAATAGAATCCCATCCTGTTCCGTACAAGCATGTGTCGACACAAGAGATCGAAGAAATCGTCACTTAACAATCGTCATTTTACGCCACCTATCTCAATTTTTTTAAAATTTCAAACTTTAGTTTAGTTATATTAACGTCCCGTTTTGAAGCAACACGAGGGCTATTTTGGGACGGACCTCGTAATTTTGGACCGCGGCCAGATGACGAGGACGACACATGAGCTGGCACCCCCTCTCCAAACTTCCACGCCACACCAACGGGAGGACATTTCGCCACTATGTATGATTTAACGTGCAACAGGCCCCATACAAATCGGGTTTCGAACCTGGAACCCTCCGGCCCCAAAGCCGAGACCTTACCACTTGGCCTATTGAAATTTCAAAGAGGAAGATTCAAATGAATTTTTCGCAACCAATACCGAGTATTTCCGAATTTTTTTTCACGTCTGGATGGAACATGTGGCCTCATGTTCATAGCGGTTGTAAAAAAAATTCAGAAATACTCGGTATTGGTTGCGAAAAATTCATCTGAATCTTCCTCTTTGAAATTCCAAAAAATTGAGACAGGTGGTCTTGCTTGTTAAGCGGCGAAATATTCTATCAAAATTTCGTGGAACAGTGAACTGTCACTACGGAAAAGTTGAAGATCTGGAATCATTCAAAACTTGATAACATATATGTACACATGCGTTTGATAATAAAATTTAATGCTAACTGAAATATTTGACGAATCGTTCTAGATTCATTCTAGAGAAATCAGAACGGTAGATTCCGTTCTGAAATCGGGGGAGAAGGAGGTGTCATAGCTTAGGGGATAAAATGTTCTAACTTCAGATAGGGTTACCAGAGTTAAAACTATCCTCGTTGGCGCCTGCTGCTAGGCAACATTTTCGCCCTCATGGCGAAATGTTTGAAAATTACAGGATTTTATTTATTTATTATTTTTCATTTCGGCTTATATACGGGTTTGGAATTTTGGGTAAATTTTTGAACAAAAAAGGCACTCTCGGCTTATATTCGGAAATATACGGTAATTCAAAATAGAGTGGGAAATATTGAAAGAAGTAAGAAGAAGCAATATAAGAAGTTAATCCAGACTATTTGTTTGTTTATGTACATCATTTAACTAATAATTTTATTGCAAACGGTTTGAATATTTATTTTTGGAGCTCAATTGTTTTAATAACTTGGATGGCGGTGATTCAGGTGTTTTGGAATATTATTATGAAATATCAATCGAAATTTATTGTTTTTACATTGTCAAGTCATCATTCAAGTTTGTTACATTGTCGCACTTAGCTTGAAATGGGAAAGAACGTGCAACTGCGGCAAAACCGAGAGGACGAACGATCAACTACCGCCGCAAACTGGCGCCAAGAATAAAATAAAACCCCGACTTCCTTCGGACTTCTATTCGAAACGGATCTTCCCTAACATAACGCCCTTGCTATAACGGCCGCCTTCAACTAGACAACTTGATGAACAGAGTTCTCGTGGCGGATAGACAGTACCAAGTTTTTAAGAACTTTAATGTAACTATGAAAAGGGAGAAGTATTGATATAGTACTGGTGACAAATAAAACGGCCGCCATGTGTATAGAAAACAAAGGTAAAACTGTAGTTTACGTTACGTTCCTGCTTCCCGCCATTTTTATTTTGTCTCCAAGAGATGACTCCCGATGTATGACGGGAAAGTCGAGCCGTCCATCTCTTGACGACGAAAAGTTGATGAGAAACAAGATCGCACCGTAAACTAAAATTTTACCAAAACAAACAAGAACGATTATACATACATGAATTAAAGTAAGCCAAGAAAAATCACCACGAGGAAAGTGATTATAATAAATTTGGGATTGACTTAAAAACACGGTACATAGCCCTCGTCAAGCTTATAAACTTTCGCCAACCCTTAAGTCTTATCCGTGTTAAATCTAATACCAAATCTAAAGAGTTATTGTTTGTAAAAATTCGAGTTGGTTGAAATCTAGAAGTTGGTACACACTCTTAAAACCCAGCCAAATCGCCAAAGCAAGACGTTGACCGCTGCACTTCATTGGCGCCAAGTTGCCAAAGCTAAATGCAGGTAATATTTGCATTAGCTTTGGCGACTTGGCGCCATTTTAAGAGTGTGTCCCAACTTCTAGATTGCAACCTTCGAGTTTAGCGACCGTACCGTGATTTTAAGTTTAAGCTAAATTTTAACAAATATACGTTTTTAATACTTTAATTTACGCTTTCAGAATATCGGTTGTAACAAATCTTCTCTTACTGTCATCTAAAACCACAAAGCAATGGTTATATTCATATGTGCTATATTTCTAAAGAATCATATATAGGAAGAAATAAATACCATAAAGGGTATATTACAGTTTATTAATGAATCTTACGTTCTGCTTTACAACCTTTATTCAAATTTATTCATTCATAATTTTCCTATAAGATATCCGCAAAACTTTTATGAGCTCCATTCCGCTGTATTATCGCTATTTTATTTAGTTTTCATCGGCAAGATATCAACGCGTTGGATATTCGATCCAAAAGCAATTGAATGGTCAGCGAGCTGTTTAGGCAATATTTCAAAGATTGCTTCGACTACCTGTTCTTTGCCTAGTTCTCCAGAATTTTCTGCACGGGAGAGAGCGACCTTGACCAGAGCCTGGCACACATCTTCCAGCATTCCGCCGGTGCTATTCGAGGCATCCCTGGCCAGAACAACCTCTCCATTGGCGAAAAATGCGGGAACGGTTTCAGTCAACAATGTAGCAAAAACCGATTTCTTCGGTGCAGGAGCTTGTACTCTAGCCTTTCTCTGAGAAGAGGGAGGCTTCTTTTTTCCTGATTTTTTTGCAGAAGTCTTGGAACCGCGTCGTTTGGATGGGGTTCGGGGCTTGCTAGATGTGGAACGTCCTTTGGGAAACTGCTTTGTTTCCTTGGCTGGTGATTTCCGAACGGTTTGTGCTTTTCGCTTAATTGGTTTATCTGGCTCTCTTTCGTACAAAAGGAGTCCTTTCATGTAATTAGAGACGTCATCTGAAGCATGCAAAATAGCGTGTTGTCTCAGTTGTTCAGGGAAGGCCGCGCTAAGAGCTCGACCTAATTCTTCATTTCCGAGCTCGGGATTTTTTTTCTTCTTGCAGGTATCTGCCGTGGTTTCTGCCAGATATTTCCCCACCTCCATCAGAATGTGACCCAAGAATTTCGGCGCTTTTACATCTGTAACAGCATCTGGGCTTGCTTCATTCAAGATCGATTTGATACCAGGCTTAAAAACGGAGGAGAATATCTGATCCTGGACAACGGTCTCTTGCGACCAGCCTGATTTGATGGTTCGTCTTGGTTTAAAATCAAGCAATCCATTTTCGAACAACACCAGACACTTACTTCCTTCGCTGTTCGCCGCACTTAGGGCTTTTGCTTCCAAATACTTGGATATGATATTTTTTATGTCAACTGGTTGAAGCTCTTCTTTTTTTTCATACGTTTTGGACGCCTGGTCAGCTACAATCTTGGCGAACTTCTGTATTCGATGGCCCAGCAATTGAGCGGCTGTGGCGTCGAAGGAAAGAGTGGGCAGGAGGTTGGCGAATGCTTTCTTGACACCGTTCTTAAAATGATTCGCCACTCTTTCTGTCTTCCGCCTTTTCACACTTTCACTTGCGCCGCTTTCTCGCCTCCTTTTCAGCTGTTGAGTCACTCTGTCATCGTCGCCGTAGATCATGCAGCCGCTCTGAAGGAGGGCGAGTTGCTTGTGGGATTCCGACAGCGCGTTTCTGGCTAGAACTCCAGGAAACACTTTGGTTATAGCTTTCTGGGCGTAGTGTCGGAAGACGCCTTCATCCACCAGCCTGGCAGATTTGAAATCTTTTTCTATGGAGGTAAGCATGTCGGAATTAATGTCGTTGATTAACTTGGAAATGAGCTCCACGCCAGGATTTTCGACTCGCAAGCCTGGGAACTGGTTCCTCAGTAAGTTGTCCACACCGGCTTTAAAGCTGAACTTCTTACTCCCGGCCATATTAGGAAATTGTAACTCTACAGCTAGATAATTTTAACAAATTTTGAGGCCAACAGAAAAGTAGAGAAAGTAACTACTGGTTACGAAATCAGGTCGATTTGCGAAAAGAAAAATTTTGAATGGTATCTGAGAAAGAACTCGAGCAGTTTTAAAAGAGAGGCAGCTCGTGGTCAAAGCGAGGAAATTTTTTTATTTTGCTTTCAAATAACGATCCAGATCGGATGAAATAAACAAATGACTTCCGATATTATACTTTGTCAAGCGAAAAAGATTTGTGCGGGAAGAAAAGAAGAATTTCGGCAGAGAAAAAGTTAATTTTTACTTATTTCTTTCTTCAGTTCGAATTTTTGCCTTTTTATATATGGATACCTTATTTGTACTTTTCGTCTTTATATTCGAAAATCGGTAATAATTCAAAAAATGAAGCGAGATTGAATGAAATAAACAAACAACTTCCGGTTGGATTAAATAAACAATTTCATTTTTGAATCCATTGCGCATCTTCCGGGAAAAAAAAGACGTAACGTCACAGTACAGCGTATAATAACGTACAGGTAAAAGATTAAATGATATGCTCCATTATGTTTTTTGTGCGAGTGTGCCATCACGTGATTTGATTATTGTATTATGCATTGGATTAATTATTCTAAAGTTAGACCAAAAGTTTTTTTCTCTCTGATTATTACAGACCTGTATCAAGTTGCTAATTACTGACTTTTTGAAAATAATGGATGGATTGGCTCTGCAAAATTTTAATTTCTTGCCATAATCTGATGTATTGGAAATGTGATGAGCCAGAGACATTCAGAAACGGATAATAAAATTGTTCAAATTAAAAAAGCTTCAAGGTTATGATAAAATACCAGTACAACAAATGGTATATAGAATAAATTGTCAAGGTTATTAATAAGTGACAAATATTCATCTATTTTTAAATACCGAGTTTCAATATTGTTGTATGTTCACAGCAAAAAATTTAAGAAATTCCGTGGTTCTTGTTCTGTCTTTGAAAAAAAAAGTTTTTTCATGTGCTCAGTGACCTTGGTAAATATTCATAATGTTTTTCTTATTTAACAAAAAAAATTTAAAAAAATATTTCAAAAATGTTCTACATTTCATATGTGCAGCATGGGACTAAATAAAAACATACTCATGGTCTTTTTGTAATTTTAACTCACATTTAGGAAGAACATTTAAGTAATGTTTCATATCTCGGCACAACCCATACTAAACAACTCAATACACGACTGCTTCTGCAGAAATCTCTCAGCAATCTTACAGTTCTCATCGGTTTTATTTCCTAATCTCCTTTCACGTGATCAGTTGGAAACGATGTTGTGGTTATTGTCGTGTTGTGTTGTTGTTCCTCCATAAACGGCGTTCCTTTTACGAAACGGTGTGTACGTGAAATAAAACTTGTGATGTCTGTAATTCAAATTCATTCTGTCAAACTCACGGCCCAACAACTATGTCATTATGTAACAATATTTTTAACAGAAATTTCGTAGCTAAATTTTTAAAAATCCTAATTATACATAACCAGCAGAGTACCCGGCGTTTCCCGGTATATTTCAGGTCAAAATCTTTTGTTGAACAGAATTATTATTTATAAATAACAAAATGTTTATTAATGTTATTTTATTGCGATAATCAATTTTTTTATGAAAAAATCCATAAATCATTAGTACAAAAATGCCTTTCTTTTAATCTTATATCATATTATACAATATTAAATATATTTCTTGCATTATTAGCCAATTTTTGGAGGCATCATGTTGTTTATTTTTGTTTTGTAAGTAGTTGACGGACAATCCGGCACTGATTCTTTTTATATTTTTATTTCACAACACACCATACAACACACTTTTTACAGTATTTACAATGCTCGGAATACTTTTTATCATTTTTAATACTTAATTGTGGGTTTCAATTGAGAGTTCCTTTACCCACGTCAATCTTAAATCATATTCAACTCATTTCTGCCAAAGGGGAGCGTCACTTACCGGTTGGGCGCATGCGCGACATTCCATTCCACTTTGCAAGTAGCACGCATGCGCCAACATCCCGCCCGACCTTGCTACGTTCACATGCAAGAGCTTGACAGAAGTAACATTATTAACTAAATAAGACAATTATTCAAACAATTAAAATAATTAAAGAAATTATGAAATACAATACACAACATGAATACATTCAATATCATAAATATTAGAAATTACAAACAGTTTTAGAATGAACAGTTTATGATCTTTTCCGTCAGATCCATAATATACTTATTAGGGTGGGCCGAAAAACACTTTTTTTCGAAATCGCTATTCTAATAGTGCGGAAAGGATTCTCTCTGGGTTCAATAAACACAGTGTAAAATATTTTTTTGATTGGATAATATTTTCTGCCCCCGCATCGCACTTGGAATTTGGAAATTTGGGTAAAAATTGCAATTTTTACTCGGTGTAGGAAATATAATTATTTTTCAATATTGCTATTATAATAGTGCAGAAGAGGTGCCCACTGGGTCCAATAAGAAAGGTGTAAAATATTTTTTCGATAGAATAATATCTTTTGTTTCCGCATCGCAATTGAAATTTTGCAATTTTTGTAAAAAAAATTAAACTTTTTCTTGTCTTTTCATAAAGGAAACGACTTCGGAATATTGCTGTTAGAAAGGCTCACAATTTATTTTTAAATCATACACAAGCAACGCCTAACCCAGAGTATGTAGATTATGAAGATGAAGAAACGGATTGTTCTTCAGATATATCTGAAGTAATTTTAAATCTGAACACTTACAAACCATCAACATCGAACCGATTAATCTCTCTTATAGATCCTAAGCACAAACAATTAACGCCGTTCGTAGCTAAATCATCACAAATGCGACTTGGCCTCCCTTCAACTCCTGTGGTTGGCGATAGGTATGGCGTCTCGGACCGGGCTGTGACTTCAAGTGTTCTTTACGATGTCGGTCTCCTACCTAGCAACAACTCAGATTTGGTAGTTGACGAAAACAAGTTGCGAAGGGAAAAGGCTAAAATTAGAAAGGAGGCATACCAGGCTTTAAGTGAAGCTCAGGCATTAACGTTGAAGGGGCTGTATTTCGATGGTTGTAAAGATTCTATATTGATAGAGGAGAGAGTAGATACTAAAAGATACACGAGAAAAGCAAAAAAAGGAACATTTATGTCTTACTGAAGAACTTGGTTCATGTTACATTACTCATTTGAGTCCATCATTTGGCACCGCAAAACAGATTTCCGCGACTATTATTGGATATTTTGAAGGGTTTACAAGATATCTTTCTCAGCTTTTGGCAATTGGCTGTGACGGCACATCTGTTAATACCGGATGGAAATCCGGTGTAATTCGGAGTTTGGAATTGAAACTTCGTAAACCTCTGCAGTGGGTAATTTGTCTCCCGCATTTTAATGAACACTTACTCTGAGGCATCTGTTTGAAACGTTGGATGTGCCAACAAATGGTCCAAAATCACATTCTGGTAATTTTGGGAAGGCGCTCCTTACATGAGAAACTTTGCCAATTACAACTTTCGAAATTATTGACTGCGAATTACCAACAACAGATAGACGTGACTTAAGCAAGGATCAAATGTACTTATTAGAAATATCTCAAGCGTTGCGATTGGGAAATTATTCTGATGAGCTGGCTAGACGCAGTCCTGGTACATTATCACATTAACGCTAGCTGACAACAGCCAACAGAGTTCTAAGATGATATGTTAGTTCTCCAGCTTTTTCTTTGAATTTGAAACAAATCGCTGAGTTTGTTATGAAAGTTTACAGTTCAAACTAGTTTAATATAAAGTCTAAACACTCGCTTAAATATTGAGCTAAGCGTGTGTAGAATACTATTTCTAGATCCATGTATTTATCTCAAGACCTCAAGGACGTCGTAATAACAACATTGAAAATTAATTATATTTCCTAAACCGAGTAAAAATTGCAATTTTTACCCAAATTTCCAAATTCCAAGTGCGATGCGGGGGCAGAAGATATTATCCAATCAAAAAAATATTTTACACCGTGTTTATTGAACCCAGAGAGAACCCTTTCCGCACTATTAGAATAGCGATTTCGAAAAAAAGTGTTTTTCGGCCCACCCTAATACTTATAGGATCCGACCCAAAAGCCAAGTATTTATGAGTAGAAAGTCGTCCTTGATTAAGACCATTTGACCAATTATTAAATCATCTTTTTCAGCCATCCATTTTGACCTAGCTTGCAACGTATTCAAATAATCGGACTTCCATTTTTTCCATATAAGCTGCACTACCTTTGTAGTTTTCTGCCATCGGCTAAGACGATTTTCATTTATATCCGTTAAAAATGGCTCAGGTATTGAACTTATAGGTCTCCCTATCAAAAAATGACCAGGGGTCAAAACATCAAAGTTATCTTCATCACTACTTAAAGGAGTCAATGGGCGCGAATTTAAAATTCCCTCTGTTTGTATCATAATAGTTTCAAACTCTTCATATGTAAAATGAAGATTACCAATAATTCGTTTAAGATGATGTTTTACCGATTTTACGCCTGCCTCCCAAGGTCCTTCAAAGTGAGGGGACTTCGGAGGGATGAAATTCCAATCTATACCTTCAGACGTAAAATAATTAGCCAAATTTTCATCGGGAAAGTTAATTAATTTATAAAATTTCTTCAATTTTGAATTCGACTCTACGAAATTAGTGGCATTATCCGTATAAATTTTGGAACACCTTCCTCGCCTACTGGTAAAACGCTTAAGTGTTGCAATCAAGGCATCTGAAGTTAGATCTGATAGTAGCTCAAGATGGATGGCCTTCGTTGAAAAACATATGCAAACACAAATGTATATTTTATTTAAAGTACCCTTTCTTTGATTTTTATATTTAACTAAAAAAGGACCGCATAAGTCAAGGCCAGTAATAGTAAAAGGACCGGAAATATTCACTCTTTCACTAGGCAAATTACCCATAATTTGTGAAGAAAGTATGGGTCTGCTTTTAAAGCATGTTACACATTGATGAACTGTTTTTCGTGCGATGCTACGACCACTTAAAGGCCAAAATTTCAAACGCACTGCATTTAACATACCTAGAGGCCCAACATGAAATAATCTTCTGTTCAAGCTTTCAAAATAAATTTTACTTAATTTTGAACCTTTCGGTAAAATAGCTGGATGTTTATGAGGATATGGCACAGAAGCATTTTCTAACCTTCCGCCTACACGTAGTATTCTTTCTTCGTCTACAAATGGAAACAGATTAGAAATATTACTTGAAAGACCTTTTTTATCGAACAAAGAAATTTGGGCATGCTGGATCAACTTATTTTCAGCACTCCTAATCTCTTCTACAGTTAGAGGTTCAGGTCTTTTAACTTTGTTTCTGCAGTTGGAAATGAATCTGAAAATATAAGACAAAATACGATTAACTTTAAAATAATTATTAGAATGTTCTAAGAGTTTGTCAAGAACACCAGAATTATCCTCAGTCAATAGGACAGTCTCATTACTGCTCTCAGTTTCAGGAATTTTTTTTCTTTCTAACACTATAGTCTCTCTTTCATTTTCTGTAAGATAGTCAAGATCAGAATCAACTGATTGGAAATTTTCGGGAAATTCTGGATCTGACAAAAATTCTGCACCTGTCCACCACCTTGTGTTTGATGTTACTAGACAGTCAGCACTCATTCCACGAGAGAGTAGATCCGCAGGATTTTCTTTATCTGCACAATGGTACCAGGAGTTTGGGTCAATCAAACTGGTGATTTCGTTAACTCGATTAGCAACGAATTGTTTCCAGCGGGTTTTTGAACCCTTAATCCAAAAGATAACAATTTTGGAGTCAGTCCAGTGATACTGAACACAGGATCTTTTAGAGTTCACGATCTTTCTCATCTTAGATGTCAGACGAGCAGCAATTAGAGCTCCAAGCAATTCCAGTCTAGGCAGAGTTACACCGTTTAATGGTGCCATACGACTTTTTGAAGTCACAAGTTTAACTGAAATCCCATTTCTTGTTCTGGATTTTAAATAAATGGCTGCGCCATATGCCTTTTTGCTGGCATCACAAAAACTATGCAATTCAATAATATCTTCATCTAGAGTAGAATCTAGAACTAATCTTGGTATTTTTAGATTTTCTAAGTGGGGTAATTCTTCACACCAGCTTTTCCACTCTCTTTCAATATGTGGCGGTAAGGGGTCGTCCCATGGAATTTTTCCACTCCATAGATCTTGGATGAGGCATTTCACTCTGATGGTGAAAGATGTTATTAGTCCTAAAGGATCAAATATCTTCCCCACTGCTTGAAGTATGAATCTTTTTGTATTCTTATCTATGGAAAAAAATTCCAATAGACTTCTTTATCCATCTTTAAATAGTCTTCATGAGTTTCCCATGATAGCCCTAAGACTTTAGTTGTATTTACGCCCAAGCTTACGGTTTTATCTACAGGGTACACATCAAATTTTTCCTTTTTCCACTGCTCCATCAATTCCAAAAATGTTTTTTTGCCTCATGGAGGTCAAACACATGCTTACTCAGAAAATTGCAATCTTTCAATAAAAATCGAACTCTATATTCTACCATTTTTAGCACCTTTCAAAAGCATGAAACTGTTGAAAATGAGACAGAGCCTATTCAGGCCGAATCAATGAATTTAAAAAAAATCAACGTCAGGTCATGCTTTTAAAATTAGGTCAGATAAAGACGAAATTGTACTTTTAAACAAAATTATCTGTTAATTCCGTATTGATTCACTAGAA
>BGPR01001029.1:123250-143017 GCA_013235015.1 Araneus ventricosus | reverse complement strand
TACTTTTAAACAAAATTATCTGTTAATTCCGTATTGATTCACTAGAATTCATTTTCAGGTCATGCTTCAGAAATTAGGTCAGATAAAAAGATGAACGAAATTTAACGAAATTAACTATTAATTCCGTATTGATTATTTTCGATTTTAGAATTGAGCATCAATTTTAAAAGTGAAATGAGACAAAGCCAATATTATTGGCAAACAAATCAGTCGCCAAAGGCTAGTAGTAGCAATATTTCAAATTGCAGTCCATTGTTGCCATAAAAGTTACGAGAAAATTTATCTTCACAATTGACTTTGAAATACGGTATTGAATTAAGCGATCTAGAATCAAACTACGAGTTTTTGATAATAACACAATTCTTTCATGTCTTCATCTTTAAAATATTGGAAACTTGAAATTCGTTTTTAGAATTCATTATTAATCCTCAGGATGATACACAAAGAATTTTATGAACATTCTTTAAATTAAATATTGGAAAATCATTTTGAAATTTCTTTAAAAGCGTTCAAATCGTCTGATAAATGAAAAAATAAAGTTGCATAAAATCAATTTTGCATTCTATAAAAGAGAATTGATTGAAGATATAATTTTTCGTTAGGAATTGTTTGTTTGCGATAGAAATATTGATAAAATCAATTTCTTTCATGGAAAGTTCCCCGCAAATTAGCATTTATAAATGTGTTCGTGTGTGACATGATACAGTCCTTAAAAAGAGAACGAAAAAATCCCAGTGTAATAGTTTGTTTATTAAGAATCTTGAAATCTATTTGCGATTTGCAAGTTTGTGCTTCAAAAAAGATTCTTCATCTTTCTAGACTATTTTCTTTTCTATCCATCATTCACTCGTATTTCTGCTTTCCGATATCTCAATAAGTAGTAATGCTGGTACTTTTCCCTTAATCGGATCCCAGGCGTCGCCAAGCTGAAATGTTGGCGTTATTCCACTTTGTCGCCAACATTTCTCATTAAGAAAGCTATCGATAAGATTTGGCGATTCGTGTCTCGGATTTGGCGCTTTTTGTTTGGGGTTGGTTTAACGGAGATATACCGTAATAACAAATACGTTTAAACTGCCTGCAGCATTAAAAAGCATTGTATTTTTATTCCTTTTTTTTAAACAGTTGTAAATCAAAAAAGAAATTCAAAATTGTGGATATTGTAATTGATGTATGAATCTTCTTCGATAGTTTTGGGTATATTTAAAAATTATTATTATTAGAGATATTTCTTTTCCGAAGCATAAGTTTGAAATTTTTTTTTACATTTATGACTCATACCGGATTTTGTTACTGGAAATAACCAAGCTTTGATTTAAAAAAATTCCTATGGCATATTCCTATAACATATTTTTTAAAAACTGCTTTTAAGTATTTCCTAATATTTCTTTAAACATTTCGAGCATGTACATATGACCTGAGAATACTAAAACTGAATACTACAAAACAGGGTTACTTTGCATCGATTTTCATGACTCCGGAAATAATTTCGAGATTGGTTGTGTGTATTTGTCTAAAAAAAAGGCTGATCTGATTTTTTCCTAGTTGAGTGATTACTAGAGAAACGTCTTGCAGCAAAATGTGGATCATACAGTAATTTGATAATAAATTATAGTTTTTCAAAATTTTGGAGCAATGTCACCTCATAGGTGGGGATTCTTTGCATTGGTTATTTTTTCCCCGTATTAACAAATTCAATGTGCGTAATGTTAGATATATTTACTGAGAACTTGGGTGGATGTATACAAGATAAATGAATTTTATATATATATAATAAGCAATTTTACGCTATTGTATCCGGTCAAATCAGGATGACATTTTAGAAATTCCTTTATCCGGTCACTGTTGGGTGTATTATTCATATATCTTTGTATTGTCACACCTTTCCTAGTTAGATAAGCGTTTATTATCATTTTACGGTCTGCATTATTGACAGAACGCCGCCCTGTGTGTTCGTACCTGAAGCCATTACAGCGACCGAACCGGTTGGATGGACATGGGACATTATTGACAGGAAAACCAAGGTCATTGAAATGAACTATACAAGTTGCAACGGTCTTTTCATTCTAATTAAAGAAATCCAGAGAATTTCCAGGCTTCCTTATATGAAATTGCTTTCTTTTGTAACAAACGGTATACTTGAAGTTTTCTGACTTTTTATGTGAAATGTAATTACAGCAGGCATCTAGGGTCTCTAGAGAGGAATTCATATACATATAAGCCTCTAACTTCTTTTCATATATCCTGAATCTTCCATACATGAAGCAAAGGCAAAACATTGTTCTTATTGTTATTTAATACAAATATAAATTAAAAAACCAACTGCCGTTGCTTTTTACAGCAAATTTCCATGGTGGCGTCAGAAAAAATAAATTAACACATAACTAACAAATATAAATGGTTCTTCAAAGCAACAAAATGAAAGCCAGGTTTATTTTTTATTTTAATGCACATTTAAATGCACTTGACTTCAGAATTTTTGTATTTTCTTCATCTGAGACAGATTTTTCAGCACTAAAATTTTGCTGAAAAACTTGCTTAATGTTTTCTTCCTTCTGTGATCTCCTGAATGTTATATACATTCCTCCTTTGTTATATATGATTAAAGAATGAAATATATTAGTCAGTGTTGCTAAGAAACCATAAAAAATTTTTAATCTCCTACTCCTCATCAGATTTTATCTATTTCACTTTTAACAAAAATTTTACACATGTGCAAAGTTACAGTGCAAACTAACCACGTTTTACGGTACGTTCTACTATTTTTAGAATTTTTTAGAAAATAAAAAAAAATGTTAAAGTTTCACTTATGATTTTTTGCTATTTATAGATAAGAAAATAAGACAAATAGGTGTATAAATTGTTTTCAATAGAGAGAATGGATTTTCTTAACCTTCCAGCGGGCGCACTAAAAATTTTTTACAAGAGCTGGCGCGTGTCGTACTTTTTAAGACAAAATATGTTTCTTCATTTTTACCCTTGCAGTTGTAAGTTACTTCATAATATTAATAAGAGACACATCAGAAAAGCAAATCCTTTCATCAAGAGTGAAAATTAATTTTTATACTATTTGCAAAATCTAAAATCATACTGAAATCAGAGAAAGCAATGAGATTTAAAACTTTTATTTTCTAAAAAAGGTTTTAAGCAATATATAATAAAAATAGTATAATACCAACTAAGATTGTCAACAAAGACTTTCTTCTTAGTTTCTTATCATTGTTCTTGCATTCGAAACATTGAACTTTTGCTAGAGAGTGACGCTTACAAGTATACTATATATTGTACCTACTGTATTTCATGGATTTTGATGATCGTTTTATTTCTTTCAAACACAAACCACAAGCTCTTTTTCTTAATGCTGGCTTCTATTCACTTGCATTTTGAGGTTGTGATGTATAATTTAGATTTAAAGACATGGTAATGTCATATGGCGATGATCAGATTTTTTGGGCTCGAGTAGTGAGGTGTTTTCATAAGACTGAGGATATTCAAGAAAATTCTTCGGCTTGGTCGATTATTGGCAGGCTTATTACATATTAAATATTTTTGACAATGTAAAATTAAATATTAAATCGCTGTAATGCGCAACGGATATATAATTATCAAACTGAAACTTTAAGACGTGAAAAAAAGTGTCAAATTACACAAGCGGGAGAGAGTCGTAATTTTTACGACAGAAGCATAAAACAGCATGAAATCTCCTTGAAACTCGGACAAACCCATTTAATCCTGAAGAGAAGGGTCGCATGAAGGAACAGCAATGATTTTCAGACAGTTTTGACTCCGAATGTGAGAACAGGGCATGAAAAATCCGGTTTGTCATAAAATTTGCGCAGGTCCGCCCGCTGGAAGATTAGTGCTACAAACGAATTAATAATTCGCTTGTAATGATGAAATTAATTTATCCGATTCAAAAAAAGAAACACTTAAGTCGCTTATGCTTATATTTGGCACAATACGTAGCGTAAATTTCAAATTCAGAAAGGACTATTTTTATTTTCATTAATAAATAGGAAATGAAAAAAGTGTTTCGAAAGTCTTTTAAAGGGGAAAAGGAGTGACGTTTAATATGTAATATTCCATCAACACATTCGATGTAATAAATTTGAGGGAAGACAAAAAAAAGTGATCCATAATATGGCGTTAAAAAGCTTGTTAAATTTTCTCCAAAAATTCTCTTAAATGCAAAAATAAGTAATTTTTCAAATGTCCCCTTTAACACTCTGACTGCGTATCCCGCGATTTCCGCGGGTTGAAGCAGTCTATTTTCTGCTGCATCCTGCGATTTCCACAGGCTAATGTGTTTACTAAGTACTTTTATAGAGTTGGATCATATTTTACTAAGTCTTGCATCTTGGCTCAGCGGTATTTGAACATGTTTGCAAACGTTACATCTAAATAGTGATTTAAAAAATTACGCAGTCAGACTCAGTTAAATATCAACAAAACTTCTATTCAACAGAAAATAATTTTTTTATCCTTAATCCTCAATAATATAATAAATGGGAAAGTGTGTCTGTCTGTCTGTTTATTACGCTCTCACGACCAAACTACAAAACCAATTTGGATGAAAATTGGCAGAGTTGTAGCTTGAAACCCAAGAACGGACATAGGGTAGGTGAAATCACGTTAAATTCAATATTTTTGACTACAGATAAAAATTAAATAATTAACAAAGAATGCCCATTGACTCCGCGATTCGCGATGAAGATTATTTTATTTTTCAATCATCTGTCACGTGATCCTTCAGGAATGCGAAAACATGTGGTATAAATTACTTTTAAAATCAAATATCACGTAATCCTTTTTTCCGCTGTAACTTCGAAACAAATTGTCCGACAAAAATTATTTTTATACCATCTTAAAGTTCAAAACTTTACCTTTTCAATGATACCAATTTATTTTCTGTGACAGTTTTCCTTCAATTTTTATTATTTTTTTAAAGTTTAATAACTTTAATTATGTGCAGACGATTTGGAAATAACGTAAATTTATAGATACTGCGTTGCTAGGTAACGGTTAGACTTTGAATTAATTTACCTTTATTTCTGAAAATTTTGCTTATCTTTATAAATATCTATAAAATAAGGCAGAAATTACATGTATCTGTCTGTCGGTCGGTCAGTCGTTCACAAAAACTCCGTCTAAACGGTGAACGGTAACGACATGAAATTTACACACGACATTCTAGAGCATATTTCTAGGTCAATAGGTGTCTGTGTTTCTAGCAAAGGTGCTATATTCAGCTTTCAGACTTAATTAGTTCTTAAGACATTTAATTAAATAACGAAAATTAGCCTCTTTTAAGCCTAATGCTTAGACGTTTTCTGCCAATAACTTCTGAAATATTTATTAGACAACAATTATTTTAATGCTATTAATTCCATTGCGATGAAATGTTTTCTCTGATTGTTATTAACGTTTAAAAATATTTTAGTAACGTAATTTCTGACAATACTTTTTATTATAGAAATAAATTCAAGCCAAATTACTGTTTCGCGCGCGGGCTTTTGCCAGTGTTAAAGTTAATACAAGAAAACATTGCTTTCTTTGACCATAAACAACAAAGGAGACTTTACACTTCCGGTTTCCTTTTGTCATAGCATTTACAGCTTTTAATACGGTTACACAGTGATCCAATGACGTTAGTGAATTATTCTCTCAATGTTTTGTTTAATTTTCACAGTGAGATATTACAGAATATCCATCTGTAGATACGGTAATGGGCATTAACAAGGAACTTCATATTCTGTAGAGCTCTTCTACATCTTAGAATTGTCAGGGGCACCTGCCGACAAGCCGAGATTGAATATCGGTATGCCAGTACTATTAATACGTAACCTCGATATACCGAGACTGTGCAATGGCACACGGTTACAAATTACACGCCTAGGTCCAAACGTCATGAAAGCTACTGTTATGACTGATATAGGGAGAAGAAAGAGTTTTTTAATTTCACTACTTCCGATAATACCGAAAGATTTATCATCTCAGTTCAAAAGGTAACAAATCCCTTTAAAAATATCATTTGCCAGGCTCAGGGCCAGACACTGAATGTGGCAGGCGTACATTTGAAAAAACCTTATTTTTCGCATGGTCATGTTTACTATATGTGGCGTGTTCACGTGTGTCCAGCCCAAACAACCTCTACATCCGAGCAAATAACGTGGTATACAAAAGTATATTAGCATAGATAAACAATTTACATAACTATATCAGCATACATGTACTGCTGTAAACCGTCCAATTAAGTATTATCAACCATCACAACTTTTACTTTCCCCTTTCAAAATGCAACAAAACATTTACATTCGTGAATTAAAAAAAGAATAATTCAAATTCTTCGCGCACGATTTCGCGGGTAACAGCTAGTTTACAATATATTTAATAATTTTTAATGCACGAATATCTGTTAAATAGAGGTTATTTTAAAATTTCTCATCCAGTTTTCATTTTAGAAGGCGCTTTAGCTTAGGATATATGTATTACCTCTTGAAATTAAGTTACGATATTCTTATCTTTATTGAATAATACTATTTATAAAGGTTAAAAGTCTTGAAAAGCTTTCGTGTGCTTTTTTTGAAATCGAAGATCGGAAATGTTGCTAAAGAGATAAGCAAAGGAAACTAGTCTCCTCTTAAGTTTCGAAAGATTCCCATAGAGATTATATAACCTCAACAAACATTTCTTGCAGCAAATGGTAAATTTGTTGTCAGTTGCTTGGAAATAGTTATTGAGAATGGTGACCGATTAAAATATCATATCAATATAAAGGTCATTTTATCTGGTGTGCTTGAAATGGTAATGAAACAAAAATCTGCAAATTTCAAAATTATTTTATTTTTCCAGCTATCATGAAATTGCTAGCTTTGGCTGAGTTGTTACGGTGAATCTCAAGTTCAGGCGGTAATATTATTGCTTGCATCGAATATTACAACTATATTGTACGGCTTGCCATTTTAAGCTCAAAATAAAATAATAATAATAAAGTTGAATAATAATAATACATAAATAAATAACAAAATAATAATAAGAAGAAATTGCAAGTTTTTCAAAATCGATAATTGATGAAAATAGCAGACACTCTTGGCTATATTCCACGAAAACGCCTACATAATGATCTCAGAATTACACCAATTTTTGACTATATGAAAATGATTTCGATCAAGTTTTCCCAAAGATTTGCAACAGATTGATGCAGCTTCCATTACATAGCCCAGAAGTTAAGAGTTTCAGAAAATGATCCTAGCCTATGTTGAATTACTATGTTATTGAAAATTTTCCGTCGGTGAAAGGACACCTTGATTTAATCACAAAAAATGAGAATCTGTACCCTGTTTAAAATCTGTATTGACACCCTTTCGGAACTATTTGTACTGACTTTAATAACCTACGACGAGCTACCAGCGTCTTGCTCAGAACTATGCTTTTATAAATTAAATTTCCAAATTGAAATATTATTGCTTTAGTACATTAAATTCTACCCTTTACTTCGTGAAGAAAAGACAAAATGGTGAAATTTAATCGAAGAAATTATCCATATTTTTGATCACCGTCCATGCCTTTAAAATCTTTAAACTTTTAAATTTAACTCTACATTCTGTTAAGAAATTATAAGACCACTTTAATTTTGGAAATTATGAAATAAATAAAGGTTCTAATTATAGTTTAAACACATGAAATATGATATTACAACATATTTATTATAATTAAGCTTCAATAATTTTGAATAATGCAATAAATGATTACTTTAAGAAAAATATTAGAAATAAATGAAAAATACACTGTTGGCAAATTATAAGACCACTTGTCTAAAAGCCTAAAAAAGATTGAAAATTAATATAATATTGGCCCTCCATTTTTCCTAATAACATCAAACACTGTTTGTCACTGAGGTTAAGTTCAATTTCAGAAATATTTGGTCATTCTTTTATAATGGCTACTTCCAGTTCGTTGGCAGATGAAAACTGTTTATTATTAGCAAAAGCTTTGAGACACAATGTTTCCCAAAGATTTTCCATTGGGTTCAAGTCTGGTATTCCACTTGGCAATGGCAAAATTTTCACTTTTTTTCTTTTTAAAATCATTCCTGGGTGGGTTTTGATGTATGGAAAGAAGCATTGTTCTACAGAAACATCAAGTTTGAACCACCTAATAATGAACCAAACGATGTCAAACGATCATATAGCATAGCTTGATATGTGCAGAGCCCATACTTCCCGAAATTAGCGGTAAATCGTGCCAACCATTACGAGTACAGATCCTCCCATTTTATCGTCTGAAACATTCTTTCGGTTCTTCCTCAAATCATGCCAATAGTGTTTGTAGCCATCGGGAGCGTCAAGGTTAAATTTCTTTTTATTAGAAAATATAATTTGTTTCCACGCATCGTTCCATGACATGGCATTTTTAGCATATTTCAATCTTTCTTCTCTATGAAGTTTCAATATCTTTTTTTAAATCTTGTATTTGTATTTGATTTAGGACTGTTCCAAACTATTACAGGTGACGTTTTTTACTGAATCGTTTCTAAATTTCAAGAGTCGAAATATCTTTTTAAATTGAAAGTTGAAAAATTTGTTGATCGTCCCATGTTGTCAAAATCCTTTTTCTTCCAGATCGTTTGATTTCATTTGAATTATTTTTTCTAATTATGACATTCTGAAGGGTAGTGTTAAAACGCTTCAGTAACCTAGCTATTTCTCTTTCATATTTACCAGCACAATTATAAAATAAAATTTTTCTCACTTAGCATTCAGGTAACTCCTCTTTACCCCACGGTTTCTTTGAATAAATCGTAGGTAACACAATCAAAACCTGTACCTTTGCTTTTCAGGTAATGCTTTCACTAAATATTAGTATTTGATTTAAGACTGTTCCAAACTATTACAGGTGAAGTTTTTTTTACTGAAACGTTTCTAAATTTCACGAGTCGAAATATCTTTATTTAATTGAAAGTTGAAAAATTTGTTGATCGTTCCATGTTGTCAAAATTCGTTTTTCTATCAGATCGTTAATAATCTAATTATGACATTCTGAAGGGCAGGTTTAAAACGCTTCATTAACGTAGCTATTTCTCTTTCATATTTACCAATTATAAAATAAAAATTTTCTCACTTAGCATTCAGGTAACTCCTCTTTACACCGCGGCTTCTTTGTATAGATCGTAGATAACACAATCAAAACATGTACCTTTGCTTTTCAGGTAATGCTTTCACTAAATATTAACATATACATTTTATAATGATTCTGATGTGATGTTTAATATGCTGATTTTCTCAGGTGGTCTTATAATTTCTTAACAGACACATTATTGAATTTTTAGAAAAATGAGTTGATTTTAGTAGAATTTAAGTTCATTTTTAAATTTGGAATTGGTACAGGAAGTGTTTCACGATTAATTTTAAATACATAAACTGAAAATTTGAATATTACGTCTTCTTCTTCAGAAATACACCAATTCGTTAGTGGTCTTATAATTTCTTAACACACTGTATCAAGAATAATTCAATCGCGAATTTATAAACTTTTTTTTAAAAAATCGTCTAATTATTTTCATAATAATTTTGTTCAAATTCATAAAAACTTATATAATAGAAAGGATTTCTCAGAATTGGATGTGTAGGTGCAATGATATATCACATGGTATGGAACTCCTACAGGAATTGCCGTTACCGTATCCAACTTATTTCTTTTTAAAAAGAAATAATGACTGTTTAAGTTGATATTTCTGCGGAATTTCAGAAAGTTACATCGACAATCACCTAATTTTAATAAATAAATTTGCATTTCCCTTCTTTTAAATAACTTTCTTCTGGGTTCAATTTCCTTACATCACTATCATACTCTGAAAGACTTTTCAGGACAATACGCACATGCATGCATAATAATGTGACGGTATATCTTCGTTGAAAGAGAGAAAAAATAATTTTTAGAGGATTTAGTTCCATTTCGTGCAATTCTATATTTCTTTCCATCAAGCTGGAAAACAAAAACAAAAACAAAAAAATCATCCGAAGCAGAAATTGTTTTCAAATATCAGAATCATGTGTGTCGTATTAATTTTTAAAAATATCTTTACTCAGCACAGTATAAGTGATCATTGTGCCGAGGGATGCAAAAACGAAGCTTTTTTTGAGAGGAAACAGACCCCACACGGTTAAATGCACGTCTCTGTTCGCAAGATAAAGATAGCGAATGTGAGTTGCAGGGGAGCCTTTGGAATTTTCTTCCAGGGAATGTACATCTTCAGCTAAAGACGCTGCAGAACTTGATACTCTGTCAGCCCATAGACACATTAAAAATAGCATGAATATGCTGTACAGAACTACTATGAAGAGGACAATTCGCTCTTCAATTAAACGATTAGCCGTTTCTGCTATTCCATAGACGGCCAAATAAATTGAAAACGCATTGGCAAGAGCAGCCCAGAATACTATGCAACTGATATGATTGTCGATTTCCGACACAAGTTTTCTCACAAAAAAATGCTTTTGAAGAAAGCGACGATAATCTGGGACTAACTGAAAAGTCAGGTGCTTTCTGTATGCTTCAAATATTAATGTAATATCGTGGCAAACGACGATAAAATATACAGTAAACACATTCACTGGCATGAAATTAAATAAAATGAAAGACATACTTAGCAACTCGTTTATTAATAAAGTAGCTTCTGGACCTTGAAATTGAAAGCCAAAGAAGAAGGGCTCGTGTCCACAGCTGTCCAAGGAGCGATAGCATGTCAAAGACATAGAAGAAAAATCCAGCAAATAATAAACAATGCTCGACCACACTAAGATATTAAACTGTCGATTGAAGCGGTGATCTTCCTTGATATTGAGAGCAGAAAGACGTTGCGCAATTTTACCGAGTCTCGATGCATAACGGCAGAGAAAAAATCTGAAACATGCTGTCAGTATACTAATTGCAATCCATCCTACCACGATTGTTGTGACGTTTTCGGTAATTATCATCGACAAGATCATTAAACTTTGCGAAATAAGTATGATGTAAGAAAGGAAAGATAACAATTTGTCGACAATGGGTTGCTTCTCATATTGCGCAGAAAATCCAGTTATTGCACTGATACGAAAGAATTGTAAAACAAGTCTATAATGTCGATGGAGAGGAAGAGACTTCGTTCTCTTGTTACTCTGCATAGTTGAAATTTCGTTTTCACTTATCAGAAGGAATGATATCACACATGAGTTAAAAACTAAAATGAATGAGAAACTAATGTCCTAGTGAAAGTCAAATTCAATCTAATGGTTTTTACATGTGCTTTAAAAAATTAATTTCAACTTCGTGTTTGTTCGTTCTTCTTTCTTTTTCTGTAGTGGCAAGTAGTAAAAGAACCATTTATTTTATTTCAAGTGATGTAAAATCTCCGAATTTCAAAAAAATGATTGATGAGCACATTAGATAATATTCAATACGTGACATAGAAAAGAAACTTTGGTAATCTTTTTCCCAAGGTTTATTTGTTTCCTTTACAAACAGCTGAAGGAAATGCGGAATATTGCATTTTCAAATGAAGAATAATAATGCAAATGAAAGATCAATAAAACATCTTTTCTACGAAATCACTTAGAATATTAAAATTTAACCCACTTGCCCGTACAATGAAAGTGACGAATTGAGGCAAAGAAGAATTCAATGCAAGAAAAAAATTTTATTGATTTTTATCAAAATATTTAGATAAGTGTATATTTATTAAATGCTAATATAAGTTATAAAAGTATTCTCTATGCCTCTATGGATCTTAGTTTGTACTTTAGATGATTAAGAAGTGAAAGGATCATAACTATAGAAACAAGTGCAGGATGAAGAATAAAGAATGCTAGCAATTTAATTTTAAAATCACAAGCTTTGAATATTTTCTTGTTTCATATATCGAGACCCATTTTGATGTCAGAAAAATCTCCTTTCATCTCTGCAATACATTTTTACCTTATTCTATAGGAGTCAAAAATAAAAATTATCTCAAAAATAATTTTTAAAAATGTATATTTATTAGCTGTGAATGTAAAAGATAAAAATAATAAATAATAAAAAACATTCAAAATGGAGGAACTTCGGTCATGCACTTTTTCAAGAGCCACACACAGCAAGAATTCAAAAGAAGTCAGGATTTTTTCTGTAAGGGGCTGATTTATTTTAATTTATTTTGATATTTTTCCATATTTAGTATTACAAATATAATCTCTCTTTCTGCGGATCTTAGTCTGTACTTAAGAAGGTTAAATAGTGAAAGTATCCTAATAGTAGAAAAGAGTGCAGGATGGAGAACCAGGAATAATATTCCTTTAATTTCAAAATGGCGATCTTGGAATGCTTTCTTTATGTCAAGTAACGAGATCCACAATGATGTTTCTTTTGTCTCTCTTATGCATTTTTACCTTATATTATATGAAACATAAAAAATAAAAAAAATCCTAATTTACTAAAGGAGAAACTGACATATTTGTGAAAAATATTTGTTTAAGTTATATCATTTTGGTTTAAATGCATTCATTCAACGGCTCTATTGACTTTAATGCATTTATAAAAATACACATCTTAATTGCAAATAGATATAAATTAGATCATAAAATATCTTTAAAATATAACAAAATGTAGATGAGCTTTAAAAGTCTCACATATTTTCATTCAACAGCGTAAATATTAGTAAAAATGTTAATTTTGTTTATTAAGTGAAGTTTTATTTTGTAATCCGGAATTTTTATGTAATACCTTAACCTATAATACCGTGTGGTACGACGATCAGGCAAAATATAAACATCACGTCTGAGAAACGTGGTACGACGATCGGGCTAAAGATTAACAACATGTATGAGAGACATGGTACTTCCTTCAGGCTACACGCGAAAACACTTACTTTCTTTCATTTCATCATTCACTTCAAGATACAGTAGCAACCCGGAATCTGAAACCCAGGAATTCGAAATTTCGGATAATAAGGAACATATATTTTTTAATTTTCTGAAAAATTTTACTGAAAAATGAAGGAAAAATAACAATTACGAATCTGAAACAGAGCTCATGTTTACTCCTAACTTAAAAGAAGGATTCGAATTTGTCTTTAAGAATGAAAACAACACCTTAATTAATAGAAACAAACTCAGGTATCTTCATTTTACCCTCAACTTGTTTGCCACTGTACCGTGCGAATCGTCGCGCGCTCTTTCCGTGCGCCTCCACAGAGTACCCAGAGTCAATACTTTACCGTATTTGGTATATCAAGAATATTTCGCCGAATTCCCCGGAATCCGCACAAAGGCCAACCCCAATTAGTTCGGATTCCCGGGGTTCAACTGTAATAAATCTTTCTTGTTCAATGATCAATTGGTAGTAATTATCTATTAAACATCCTGCAAAACAAAATTTGTTGCACATTACACATGCATTTACATATCAAAATACATGGGCGATTTGCACAACTTCGAACGTTCAGCCAAACCGTGAAATGGCTCGACGTGTGACCGACTTTGTTGTTGTTCATGGCGCGCGCTATTGGAACTTAAATCGTAAGGCAAGGGTTTATCAGGGAATCTCTGCTAAACACGCGGAGCCATCTAAGGCTATGCAGCATAAGGTTTGCCCGTAATATGTTGCTTCTTTTGCCATAGCTCTTCTCAGACAATTTGCGGTTCAAACTGTTTTTATGTACTTTCGTCTGGAGAGAACCTTTCCTCCAGCATCCAAGAAAGCGACCGTTTTGGAAGTGGATGTACCTTGGTTTGGGTCAAGAATGGTGTTAGATATAGCTACAGGTGCAGTGAATAAGTTAAAAAATCCAAAAAAATAGTTCACATAGTATTATTATCCGTTCTATTTTCTTTTAAATGTTTTAGTTAAAATTATATCACGTGTATCTGAAAGTCTGTCTACAAACGTCGATCTTCTTTAGGATTGTATATTTTGGAAGAGAATTAAAAAGGTTATTGTGCTGAAATGGCTTTCTACGTAACTAAAATTTAATATATGAAAACTTACAACAGAAAAATGATTTCATAAAACAAAGCCTATTGCAACATAAAGAATAGGCATGAATAGGGTATATTATATGTAAAAAAATATTGCCCTTCCAATTATGAGCTAAGCGCATAATGATTAGCTTTAAAAAAGAACTTTATTGAACGAAAATAATGAGTAAAGTCTGTACTCTGGTTTCTTTTTTAAACTTAAATTTTAATTCTCAGAGATGCTAATTTTTCATCTAAATATATCTAATAGCCTAGAAAAAGGAATTAATAAAAATACTCTTATAATAAATGGATCTGGCAATTGTTTTATAAAAAAAAACTTAATCAAAAAATTTTAAAATTTTTTTAAAGGATACAGCTATACAAATTTAAAATCATTCCATGGGATTTGAAGAATAAGCATATTAAACAGTCAAACATTCTTAAATTCATTCATTCATTCTTTTGATTCATTCATTTGATGAAAAGCAACTTTTTAAAATAATGTTCAAAGGCTGTTTAAAAAGTAAATATTCTTTATATGAACACAAATTGCTTTCAGCGAATGAGAGATGTAATAAAAGAAAGTGTAAAACTTGATTATGTCGAAACATTAACCATTACGACGCCTATCAAAATAAAAAAATACTTTCGTGCAGTCAATAATATTCACTGGGACATCGCGAGTAGATACACAGCCTCAACTTTTATGTTCCGCAGAAAATTCTAGCATTTTAAATATCACTGACAATCTAACAACAACTGAGAACAAAAATTATCTTTAATGAATAGAAATATAATCCTTAAGAACTATTTAAAACTTTATAAATTGAGAGAAGAATAGAAAGAGATATCGAAAGATAATAAAAAGAATCGATATAAATATCTTTAAAAAAAATCTTTTTCTGGTTTCTTCAGAGTGCACAAAGCTCTCGCTGAAAGTAGCTAAGAAAGAGACTTATTTAATCAATTAAACAGTCTTTTGTTTCGATCATTTAAAAACATAGCATCTTCGCTACTTACATTTAGAGTACAGTATTTTATATCGACAGGAAGCAGAACAAGGTTATGTAAATAAGCATAGTGTTAATTAAAGTTATTTCTTTGATATAATATTACTCAAATTCTGACAAAATACTATACAATTTGAAAGCATAATGTTTTTCCTACATTTAATTATGCGATAGTGCATTTAATATATTTCTTACATTCTCAGGCCTATCAGGTGTCGTCCTCGTCATCTGACCGTGATTCAAAATTGCTTGGTCCGCCCCAAAATAGCCCTCGAGTTGCTTCAAAATGGGGCATTAATATAACTAAACAAAACTTCTCAAGCCTATTTTTGTGTATCTTTCAGTTCGGTTCATTTCATGTTCATCTGCCCATTAGTTATATGATTTCATTGAAGCACCCCGACCACCCAATGGTACGTTAGGGCTCGCTTACGATTTCAATTTTTTTAGTTGAACTAGAGAAACATGTTTACTAAATTTCATCAAAATTTCAACAGTCATAGTAACTAAATAAGCATTCCTTCATGGCCTAGACATAGTAACTATCTTAAGTGGTTCATTACAAAAGATTTAACATCGCCATATTTTTAGTTTGACAGATTGAAGCACGGGATTTAAATTTCATATCAATCGACTCATTTGCTATGTGCTAAACGACTCCTCTACACACTCTCCGGAAGGGGATGGATGGGTAGATATGCAGTTCATCTTGTCTTTTCGATTATATTCAAAGCCAAATTAACTTGACAATACAGTATAAGTTATCGAGCTTATCATTCCGCCTAATCACACAGTCTTGGAATGATCAGGGTGATACTGCATCAATGATATCTGATACTGAAAGTATCATACCTGATACTTTGTATCAGGTATGAAAAAGTATCAGGTGCACAAAACTGATACACACCGAAAGCATCAGGTACTCGGTATCAGTTCTTGGACTCGAGATTGATACAGATAGTTAAACTTCTCGACCTCGTTCGTTTTTGATTCGGTGATACTGTACCAACCTGATAAAAATTATCAGGCTGATATTGTATCACCCCAACCCAATTATTCCCGTCTCGACGACGGTATTAGTATGTGCTTTTTTTAAACTGCCCATATAAGGGGTGCCCACTGTAATTACATACACTACATACCCCCACCCCCCTTTAATTTCAGAGCGACTGCAGCTTTAGTCATAAAAGTGGTGTCTAGGTATAGTAAATTGATTATGCGCAGGGCCAGAGACCGCTTACAGCGCAACCTAGTGGCAAACTTAAGAATTAACGTTCCTTTCTCGTAAACGGAGTGACATAGAGAGAAAAAAAATCAATTACGAAGTTGTAGGACATTATCGATTTAGTACAAAAAGGCACCTTGTGAGCATTAATGCTAAGCACAGAAGGCTTATAACTTCATTTATTTGTTAGCGCCTTCCAACACTGTTACCTGACTAAACGTATTAGAAATAGAAAGGGAGAGAGAGAGAGAGAAAACTAATTATCACAAGATACCTTTATTTTTGATGTTAACTGCTCTCTGTCAGCTTTAATACACATTTGGACCTTTTTCTAAATTTCACGCTGCACATTTTTTAGGGTATTGGGTGTCACGTTAGCACAAACAACAGTAATACGTCGTCAAAGGTCCTGCAGTGTTAGTGGAGAAGACACCTGCTGTTTGAAGTATCCACAGGAAAAGTCCATTTGGGTAATTTTTGTCAAAAACAAGACATTTTCTCCTATCGTCCACGTTATGTGACATTGCATTTTCGGAAATTTCGATCAAACAGATGTGTGTTTTAAGTGTTATATTCATAGTATTAATGCCCATAACGCGTCTTTTTTGTACTAAATAGATGATCATTTACAACTTTGTAACTTACTTTTCTCCCTATATCACTTCGTTTTCGAGATAGGAACGCTAATTCTGCAGTTTTCCACCAGGTGGCGTTGTAATTTCTCTCATGGCGTAGCACATATCCACTTTCCTATACCTAGACAAATCTTTTGTGACTATAGCTACAGTCGTTCTGAAACTAAGGGGCGGTGGATAAGTAACTTAAGTGGGCACCCTGTAAATTGTTTCTTACTATTCTCTCTAATAAAAGTATTTCTAACGCATTTTTTACCTTTCCTTGCAATGTTTCTTTATACAAGATTGATGGGATTTTCTATGAATAAATAAACGGCATTTTGCTTTAAAAATTTTTTATTCGAAATAAACAGATAACTTAAGCAGCAGAATTATTTTTAGCAAAATAAATTTAACAAAAATAAAAATTAAACCTTGCACATGAATGGAATTTTCAGAATATACCGAATTAAAAAATATTCTTTAAACGAAAATATTTATATTTTTAAATCTAAATATAAATACATGACGAAATACTTAAAATCAAAGTGAAAATTAAACTCTTGCTATCAGTCTTTTATAAAAGTCCTTACTTTTGAATAATGCTTTAAAAACAAATAACGTACAAGATTAAAATTAACGGCCAAAGTTATAGTTAATGAGCAATTTGGATAGAGATAAAGGAGCAGAATAAATCTGTACATGTTACAGCGAAACCCAGATATCAATCCAACCCTAGTGATGAGCATGGTGAACTCTTTCATTAGGATGTGGCTGTAATGGAGCAACGACAGTGGTGGCGAGTCGGGGGGTGGAGCGAGGGGACGGTCGTCCCCCTACTTTTTTTAGGGAAAAATTATTTATTACATTTTAGCTGCTTAAAACGAGTAATTATAAAAAAAATAATGTTCTTGAAAACTAGCTAATTTTTTAACTAAACCTTTCTTTTTTTAACTAATCTTTAATTGGCAAACCCCATTTTTTGCATGAAACGTTTTTTGTGAACGTTTTGTACGTTTCTTTTTCGTGAGGGTATTGATAAGCTATTAGGCTAAACTATTTTATTTATATTAGAACTCATGCATATATCTCAAATCTAAATTTGATAGAAATATAAAAAAAATATTACAATATTTAATTTTAATTGTATCATGATTGCAGTTTTTTTTATAAAATCATTTACATATATTTTTTTGGATTGTATTTATTTACAAAGAAGTGTAGACCCAATATGCAGTTCCATAAAGGCATTAAGGAGTGCATATAGCCTGTATATAACAAAAAAAAATTGTAGTCAGTTCAGCCTTTTTATTACCACATCGGCACATGGAATTCATTAAGTATTTTTATATTGGTAGCATCAGTGTCATCTATTTTTGACGCGCAGTGTTACCAGTGGATCAGACTTTGTACACGGAACGCCATTATTTATCGTCTTACGAGAAGTAACACCCATCCTTAATCCATATCAAATTTCATTAAAATGCGTCCGTGGAATTGTCAAAAATTTGACGAAATTTAAAATACTCTTAATTTTGAATATCAGAGTATATGTGCAGGATTCATTGTTAAAGTAGACCAAGTCCATGAGATTCAGTTCTGAGAAAACAGTTCTCAAAGTTGATCAGCTACATTTAAAATAACATTGGACTTCTAATTGTTTTTGCTCCCTGGTGGATACAAATTGAACTATGGACTTGAATCCCAATGACACGGAAAATATAACACTTCTACAGTACCATGGAAGTGTTAGTGCAAAGTGGACAGAACCTGGACTTTAACTCTGAATCCTCCATATATCACTATTACTTGAATAAAATTCATATTGCTCATTTGCTTTAAGATTAGAAAATTTGGAAATTTTCAGAAATATTTTTAGTTCAATCGTTATTAACTTTTTTTTCTGAATATTAGTATTTCTGAACTACAGCGTTTTGGAAAACGGAATTGCAGTGGTTCATACCGGAGGAAGAAACAGCAAAGTGATGGCAAGAGGAAATTCCAGCCCGAATAATGATATAGTAATCGAGTGTGCACCGTTTTGCGAATTGATCAGCAGAGGCGAGTGATTAAAAGCATCTAATATTTTATATTTTCTAGTTTTTTAGGAGAATGCGTAGCATTCACATTTATCTAGATATAAGGCAGCATAATCGAGAAATAAATATTATTTGGTTCAAATGTGGGATGATGGGTATAGCTTTAAATACGTATGTTCCAGAACTTCTAGAGAATAAAAGTTGGCCTGAAAGACCGTGACAGACAGGGCCGGACTACTAAATAGGCAAAGTAGACAACTGCCTATGGGCACCACAACTTTTGGGGACCCTGAAGTGGTACTTTCAGGATAATCCAATTTTGTGCTTACATTTGATTGAAAAAGTGCATGTACTCAAACGTATTCAAGTTAAAATTAAGTATTACTTAAATTTTAAAACATTCTTAGAATTTTTCATCTTTTCAAATTTGTTTACAGACCAATGAGGTCCAATTTATTTTGGAGTTGGCTGACTAATTCACGAATCAATAGATCTGGAATTCTTTGTATTAGAATATTAAAATTCTGCCAAAATGTTTTTAAATGTTAAATTTATGTTTAACGTTAGTTTTAAATTAAAATTTTTTAAATAATAAAACCAACACACTGATGATCTGCAATTAAATTGCTTTGTTATTTCAGTTTGCCATTATATGTGTTACTTGAAAACTTACATGCATAGATATTAAATTAAGATAAAAAATATTTTGTTTTGGAAGTTAGGGAGCCCCCGAAACTAACATTGCCTAAGGGCCCCGGCAGGGCTTAATCCGGTCCTGGTGAACAAATATTACAATTACAATAGACCCGGTAACCAAATAATACAATAGACCTGGTAACCAAATAATGCAATAGACCTGGTAACCAAATAATACAATAGACCTGATAACCAAATAATACAATAGACCTG
>BGPR01001029.1:0-123240 GCA_013235015.1 Araneus ventricosus | reverse complement strand
ACCAAATAATACAATAGACCTGATAACCAAATAATACAATAGACCTGGTAACCAAATAATACAATAGACCTGATAACCAAATAATACAATAGACCTGATAACCAAATAATACAATAGACCTTGTGATCAAATAATACAATTAAAGAGGAGACAAACACTACACTTTTAATACTGTATGCTTTATCTCAGTTCATAAAGCATTCAAACTTCGGTTTGTGGAGTAGTGAGAACTGTATCATGTTAGAGCCCGATCTACTTCTTCGAACCCGATTAAGATCTTCGAACTTCTATTGTAATTTGCATTTTTAGTTGTTCTGTTTTGTTTTAGTTCTGTTCTACGATATGGGAACAGTCTTTTGCCATTGATATATATTGTTGTGTTTTGCGAAATAAATTGCCTTAAACCTTTCTTATAGTTTCTTTTATTGCGTTATCTTTTATTTTAGCAAAGCGTTAGAGTTTAACGTTTTATAATATGTTTATGGTCGGAGGATATAACACTAATTGGAGTCAGGAAACTACTTCATTCATCCACGGCCATAGGTTAAAATATGATTATTTTTTTTTTATTTCTGGAGTGTTTTCTACGGTATATTTGGATGCTATTGCCTGGTTGTCCAAGCGATTCTGCTTTCGTGTTCTATTTTCACCTATTCCTTTTTACTTAGTAAAAGGAACGGTCGTGTTTAGTCCATTGCTTTCGAAGGGACCGTCTTCTGCCTTTCTTTTTATAGGGTGTTGCACAAAGTGATATGCAGAAATCCAGCACAGAAAAGGAGCTACGCAGAACTCGGCATTTTCTCGACCATTTCGTGAACAGTTGGAGAGACTTCAAAAGAACGTATTGGTATATATATATTTTTTAATATTTGCGTTTAAAAAGACACATGTTACCAACAATAAAAATAAATTCCCTAAACATAAAAAGATTACCCACTCGTCAGCATTGCGACAAATAGTAATAAACCGTTATTTCATGATTTCAGTTCAAGTTGTAATGCGGATAATTTCATGAACTCTTATGGTGAATTTCATCATAGACGATTTTTGAAAATTTACCTCATCAAAGATTTGATGATGCAAGAATTCTATTTATCATGTAAGGTTTCTGAGCATTTCTAAGAATTCTATTCATTTGACTATCTTTCTTTTTTTTGTTGCTAGGCTAAACAAACAGTGAAAAGGAATTTAATTTTCTCATAATTTCTCCAGTGTTTTGAAGAATACAAGTATCAACAGCTTTCATCTAGCCATAACATCTTAGAGTTAGTTGTTTGACGAACAAGAAATTTCTGAGGAAATATTTGTGAAGCAGAACAATGTTCGCGGAAATACGTCTAAAATTAAAGAGGAGAACATTACTAACAAAAAATCCCTTTCGGCAAGCTGGAAGGCAAAGGTAGATTCCTTTACGTTAATGTTACCAAAGTAATGAAATATTACATATTGATCAATACAGATATAGCCAATGACTTTATTGTTTCCACACATAGCATATTTGCGTCGTGATTCCATTTCCATGCCATTTAATTTTTTGCTATATCAAGGTTTTATCATTCTACTCAAAATGTTATGCAAGATTTATCGGTCAGTATATTGCTCAGTTTTTTTTATCCCAACACATAATCATTCAACAGGTAGGAGTCATAAAGAAATAAACATCCCATCAGTGCAAATATTCCCTAGATAACATTACGCCAACCTATCTGAAACAGTAACAAGAAATTGACTCTTGACAAGAATGAAGAAAGACTCTAGATTTAAAAATTAATTTACTTAATCTAGGTTACCATATAACTGTGCAAACTTCACTTTGCCATATGTTAAAATCACATGACAAGAAGTACTTAAACACTACTAGAATGGGCTCATTTAGAGAATTCCCTGGTTACAGAGATAATAGTCACTAAATTCTTAACACATAAGAGAATAAAAATTATTAAACATTGTGAGTGACAAATTAAATACATATGTTTAAAGCATAAGATATGAATGCAGCCATTTTGAGCAGTGAATTTAAATCTCCATCTACAGTTAAAAGCAAATAGTCAGACAGAAAACCCCAAAACAATTTTAAAGTTAATGAGATATTTTTTTAATATCAATAAGGAAAAAGGGAACTCTTATTTAAATATGTCTTTTTTGGCTTTTTTATATTGAATTTATTAAAAAAAAATCTTGGTGCTGCCATGTTTAATTAAATATCAAATTAAAGTAATCTATCAAATTAACTATTATCAAATGAACTATTAAAATTAACTGTTTGTTTAATTAAAATTAGCTATTTAATTAATTAAAATTAAATATTTAATTAATTAAAATTAAATATTTAATTAATGTGACGAAAAAATGACGTTAAAAAATTTAAACAAGGTGTTTTTCCACGATATCTTTGGAAAATATTAACTCAAGAAACAATTTTTACACCATATTAAATTTCAAAAAATTAGCTTTTCATTGAGAAAAATTTCATTTCCATACAATTTGTTTCTTTCATTTTAATATTTTTTTCAAAAATAATTTTATATGGAATTCGTAACAATAGTCTTTATTGTTGAAGAACTAGAATAATACGAAGAACTGTTGCCAGAATACATTAACAAAATTCTGGACGAATGCTAAAAGAAAATTTTAAAAGTAGACGATTAACAATTTACATCAGGGCCAACTATTAAATTGATTTGATTTATTTTCATGCTTTACATTAATGAATCATTAACTAGTTAATTTAATTGTTTCAAAATATTCATTAAAAACTTTCTTTTAATTTAGTAATTGTTAACAAAATTTGAAGTACTTATATAACAGATAATAATTTATGGAGAAAACGGCTGTTTTGAAAAATGGCCTAGTTTAATTAAAAACGTTTCAGATCAGAAAAGGAATTTGTGTATTACAATTTTCATACAATAATAGTTTTTGCATTAAAATATTAGACATGAAAGCATTTTCAACCGGAGCAAAGCCAGCTATATCAGCTTGTTTACAGTATGAAAAGGTGGAAGTGAATGCGGCTGATGGGAGCTCATAACTTCTAAGTAATTCTTGTTGCAAAAAAACTTTCAATATAAAAGTAATTTCTTATGATAAGATGAGAATTCTCCTAATCGGAGTTTTCTTTTCATCTTCAATCGTAACGGAGCTATAGGGAAAAGATGAATTGGATTGGGGGGGGGGTGAATTGAACATCTTTTTTAGCTCATAACTTCTAAGCAATTCTAGCTTTAAAAAAACTTTCAGTATAAAAGTTGTTATTTATGATTAGGTGATAATTCTTTTAATTTAATGTTTTTTCTATCTTCAATCGTAACAGAGTAATGGGGAAATGATAAATTGAGGGGGGGGGGAATAGAATACAGCTTTTCAGCTCATAGCTTCTAAGCAATTCTAGTTGACAAAAAACTTTTAATATAAAAGTTGTTCATTATGATAATTTGATAATTTGCTTAAAAGATTTTTTTCCTATCTTTAGTTGTAACAGAGCGATGGGGAAATGATAAGTTGGAGGAGGGGATTGAAAATGGCTTTTTATCTCATAACTTGTAAGCAACTGCAGCTATCAAAAAAGTTTCGATACAAAAGTTGTTTGTTATGATGAGTGAATAATTCGCCTAATTTGAATTTTCTTTCTATCTTCAATCGTAAGGGAATAATGGGAAAATGAAATTTTCAGTCTCCCACCATTTCCACCCCTTTGAGCTGGTTAGCCCATCTACGAACTCGGCCGAGATTTTCACCGTCCTTATAATATAATCCTCGCCGGTTAAAATCTAATCAAAATTACTCAATTATCTTGTTCACAAGATAACACGGGCAAAAGGGGCTCATTTTATACATATACGTCTCTGCTACTAATAATAAGGATACGAACATTTCGGTATATATATGTATATATATATAGATATATATATATTATAACACTGGACAACAACCATTTTGTTGCCCGTATGATTTTAGCTAATTCTTATGTATTTTCACGCTCTGAATTCGAAAAACCAATCAGAATTTGTCTATCACCCTCCAATTTTATGCAACATGAACTCTCACTAAAACCTCTGTCCACTCCTTTCTTTTATTTGAATCAATGTCGTAGCCAGGATATGTTTTTGTTGCCTTTGAGATTTTATCTGATAATGGTGTTTATATGGTCACTGAACCTGAATATAATCTCGAAAAACCTCTATAACACACTGTTTTTCAGCACCACTACTCGTAATTGTTTACAAGTACATAGAAAATGCCATTGAAATATGTCGGATCTTGTGTTAAAAATACTTTCTGAAAACATTAATTGCCGGCCAAGAAGATAATGTTTAGGTCTGAAATGATCTTACAATTATAATTTTCATAAAGAAAAGGTTGTATGTCAAAAATTATAACAGGTTTTTTGGATCGAGAATCCTGCAACGCAAATACGATTCAATGCATGAGCCACTTTGTAAGGACAGATGTTTCTGTTTGGCAGCACGTGGAAGCTTTTGCCAAGATGGTGATGTGATATTTTGTAATAATGTTGACTCTTTGTTTAAGGCTCTAGAACTAGAACATAACCCTCAAGAATGGCGTTTGTTTATAGATTTTTCAAAGGTCAGCTTAAAAACAGTTCTGTTACACACTGGTAACAAGCAACCTTCGATTCCTGTAGAATGTAGCCGTTCGTATGAAAGAAACATACGAAACCTTGAAGCATATGTTGTCCAGTATTGAGTACAGCAAGCATTCTTGGCATATATGCGCCAACTTGAAAGTGATTGCCGTCTTAGTTGGATTGCAAGCAGGCTACACCAAGTTTTTTTGCTTTCTGTGCCAGTGGGACAGAAGGAACAGAAAAAAAGCACTACATCAAGAAGGTGTGGCCCAAGCGACAGTTTCTCATACCGGGTGTGAAGAATGCAGAGAACGAACGACTAGTTGCCACAGAAAAAATTGTCTTGCCTCCATTGCACATCAAATTAGGTTTGAGGAAGAATTTTGTTAAAGCGATGGACTGTGGAGGAAGTAGATTTCAGTACTTACGTCTGAAGTTTACAAAAGTGAGTGAAACAAAAATTAAGGAAGGCATATTTGTTGGGCCTCAATTTAGACAACTAATGAAGGATCCGGTGTTTGAGAGTAAACTGATTAGGAAGGAAGCCGCAGCATGGACATCGTTTAAGGAGTTAGAAAAAAGCTTCTTCGGAAATTACAAAGCGGAAAAATAAGGCAAATCGTCAATAACTTGCTTAAAGGCCTACAAAACCATGGGATGCAACATGTCGTTGAAAATCCATTTCTTGCACTCTCACCTAGAATTCTACCGTGAAAAACTTGGATTAGTAAGAGACGAGCATGGTGAACGGTTCCATCAGGATATCTCGAATATGGGAGCTCGTTACCAAGGGAAATGGAATCCCAAAATGTTAGCCGACTATTTTTTGGACATTGAAAATGGATATTCCTCAAGCCAAGCACAGTCGACAGGCGAAGTACACAAGAAAGTAAAGGTTTGTAACATTTTAATATGCCTGTGTAAATATTGTAAGCTGAATATGATTTCCTAATGTATATAATAAGAGTTACTACGTTGCTCAAAAACTATGGGTGATTGAAAAAAACGGTTAACAGATTTGAAATCAGGGCACATAAATTCATAGGTATAACCCTTTCTTTCTCAAGCAATATGAAAAAAAAATTTTTTTTGTTGTCCAGTGTAATCGGTGAAGATCTGCAGAAACTTTGCGGAAGTCGTGTCATGAGAACCATTGCAATAGGTAGACTTCCTATAAGGAATCTACCTAAAAAAGAAGTTTATTTCAGAAAGAAATATGTTTTAGAAAGGAACTTCAGAGATATATTTTCAAAGAAACGTTTGTTTTATGATAAATAAAGTAATTTAAATAAGCGAAACAGCTTATATTTGAAAGGAGAAGAAGAAAAGCATTAAAAATAAGATGACAGTGACAAAAAACAGAGCATTATGAAGCTAGAATATAAAACATTTAATTTTCGAAAATTTCAGGTTTCATGGTTTAGAGTTCATGAACGTCATGTTTGACATCAACGAAGATGCCGTTAAGCTGAAATCGCATTTCCGGACGTAAAAATTGCTGGACCGGTTGTTCATATAATATCTTAAAACAACTTATTATGTACACCAGAAATATTCGATATCTCCGTCTGTCCAGACGTTCAGGCATGAAGTATGTGTCTGTTACGAAAATCCCAGTCAATAATAAATTTACGAAAAGGGGAAAAAATATTGCCTTTTCTATCAACGACTTTCTTTCTATGACTTAAGATTTCTTAATATCTTTTATGAGCACTGAATACGTGATCATAGTCCCAACAGAAGCAAAAATGAAACTTTTTTTTAAGGGTAAAAAACCCCAGACTGAAAGGTGCACATCCTGATTCACTGCAAAGAGGTAACGAATGTGCGTCACTGGAGAATTTCTGCTGTTTGGAAGCCAGTGAGCCTCACGAGCAACAGCTGCAGCTGAGCACGATACCTTGTCCGCCCAGAAGCACATTAAAAAGAACATTAGGGTGTTAAAAAGAATAATCGCACAAGTGCAAATCTTCTCTTCGATTAATAAATCAACTCCAGAAAATGCGATTATCCCGAAATAGAGACAAAATACATTCGAAAGAGCTGCCCAGAACACAACGCAGTTGAGATGACCATCCACATCGGACACAAGATTTCTTAATGAACGATAAATCTTCATTAGATACAGGTAGTTTGGGGTTGATTGAGTTGCCATGAGCTCTTTGTATGCATTAAAAGTCTGACTAATATCATGACAGACAATGATATAAAATAAGATAAATGTATTCACTGGCATCGAAAAGAATATGATTTGGAAAATGGTGGACATTAGATTAATTGCGTTTCCGATATTTTGATCTGAGTACCGAAGGCCAAATATTGTTGGTTCTCTCAAGTTTTCTGGTTTCCGAAAGAAGGGCGCAATTGTTGTTGTTAAAACCAATAAGTAATAAGGAACGAAACATCCCATAAGGAAATAAATTTGCTTCTTAAAGCTTTTATCGTTTTGGACGTTAAAGTCGGAAAGAAGTTTTGTGACTTTACCAAGTCGAGAGGAACTGTGACACAGGAAACACCGACAAACTATAGACAGAACATTCATAATGATGTATCCATATAACATTCCAGATGAAGAATTATAAGCTTCAACTATCACTGATGTAATAATAACACTTTGAAATATGATTAAAATTTGAGATAATAAGAAACATAGCTTTTCAAAGTAGTTTGGTTTGTCCAAGACTGTTGACAATACTGTCACGAAGGAGAAACGAAAGTAGTAGAAAATGTACTTGTAGGGTTGACTGAACTGGAAATGTTTATCTTTAAAATAGTGATTCATGACTAATTTCATTTTATTTAATTCAAAATCCTGAATATTGATGTATACGCGGAAAATTATATAATGATCCGTATTTTAACTAATATTTAAAGTAAAAGCAATACCTTGGAACTTCGCTGCTTTTTCCTCCTATTCTAATTTTGGCAGACTATACGCGTCATATTATGTGTTTATTTCACAAAAGTCAAAATTTATCTCCACAGTGTTCAGCATATATTCTGATTTGACTTTGGTTATAAAATTATACTTTCGCAAATTGATTTCAGCAAAATATATGTAAAATTTAAAAGGGTAAACATTTCATAGACGCCTTTCTAATGTCTTCATAAGGTTGAAAATGAAAAATTCTCGAGTTTTATCCTTTTTGTAATCTACTTTTAAACTGTAGCGTTCGAAAATTATGTTGTCCTTTAAGAAGCGTTAATGGTTTCACGCGATAACAAAGAATGCATTATGCATACAAATCAATACAATATAGATTTACGCCAAGGAAAGAAATGGGCAGCTTTGTAAGAAAATGAGAGTAAATTGAATAGCATTAATGTGACTTTCCTATCAAACTAGATAAATTGAATCATAAAAAAATGATTTTGTCTTCAAGCTACAGTTAAGGTAGCATGCAAAATACGTATAAAAATTGAATAATCGATTCAGAGTTATTTTTTTGTTCTTTAACGCGCACACTGCAGATATGAAGAAGAATTGATATATACAATTGAATATAGATTGAAATATGCAATGGATAGGCTACAAATAATATAAACAAGTAATTTCTAAAGACAAATATAAAAAAATGACTAATGCATTATAAAAATATATTAGATATTAACATTTGCTAAGGAATTTAAACAAAAATTTGTACAAAAATTAAATAAATAAATACCAAGGCTGGTATGAAAAATAATTCATACTAAGCAATTTAAACATTTACGTAGTATTCGTTTTACTGTTCCTTAAGACCTTAAAATTTCCATGATAGTTGTTCATTTATATACGAGGGCGTTTTTCAAATTAGTTGAACGAGCAAAATGCATAACAAAAATGCATCAATGCTTCAGAATGCTATTCTGCTTCTGCTTCAGAATGCTATTGTATGAGAGAATCAGTTACATTGGTTAAACGTCTGGTAAAGAAAAACAAAATAATTAAAGTTCGGCAACTGATAACTGCATGTTAAAAATTCTCTAAAATAACCAGTTGAAAGAAAAAAGAATTATTCATAATTAAAAAATACAAAAACAAAAGAATTAAATTTCTTAATCTTCTGTGTATGTTCAGGTGGTAGAAATAATAATGGAATGCCCACGGACGAATTAAAAAAAAAACCTTATTAATAAGGTGTAGATCGCCTTTAGCATGTGCAACGTCCTGAATATGTAAAGGAATTGCATTATACAAATCGGTAATGGTGTTTAAAGGAATATTAAACCATTCCTGGTGAAGAAATCATTAAAGGCTCCTTATAGAGATGATGGAGGGGGATATCGGGTATATATTCTCTTCTCTAAAAGACACCACAGTGGTTCAATAATATTAAGGTCAGAGAAATGGGACGGTCAAGAGAGATTCGTGACTTTATCTTAATACTCTTTCAACCATATCTTGACAAGTCTAGCTGTATGAATTTGACAGTTATCGTCTCGGAATGCTGCATCATCAGATGAAAACAATGTTTACATAGAGTGAAACTGGGTGGCTAAGATGTTCACATAGCCACTTTTAGTTACTCGACTTTCTGGGGTGAGGATAGGGTCGGCAAAAATCCACGAGATCCTTGCCCCAATCAGAACAGAACCCAAATCATCGGCCATACTTCGCAGTTGGGCGAAGGTATCGGAACCATATGAAACGACGCTTCTCTCTTATTTATATCAGTCAGAAATGGTTTAGGAATTGCTCCTCTGGTACAGAGTTTTTGTTCGCGCAATTCCCTTCTAAAGGTTTTTTTTAAAACAAGAATATGCAGATGCTGGATGAGTTCTGCTGTTACTTTGTCCTCAGAAGTCGTCCTTTTTTTGAAGCTTACTATCCTCTTCAACATTTGGCGATCTCTTTAACTAAGCTTTAACTTTCGTCCAATTATTTTTGGCTGAAATTGTTTTCCTTTGTATACAGTATGTATTCATGACCCTCGAAACTGTAGCTCGAGAAACGACCGCTATATCAGCCGTCGTACTTACCGATACTCCAACCAGTCGAGCACCAACAATTAGCCCTCTTTGAAAGTCTGTGATGTCTGACATTCTGCACTGTAATAAAAAACCCCAGTGACAACAGCATCATAATGGATTTCTGACGGTAGACTAATACATCCACTATTTGCACATAAAAAAAGTGGCGATAACACTTATATGTCATTAATACGGCACCTTTTGGCAAAAATAACAGATATTTATAGGTGTTTCTATTATTTTGTCAACCCACTTTGTATTACAGAAACAATTAAAAAATACCTTCATTAGTTTTCAGGACATATGTTATCAATTCTTAGAAAATAAACATCACAATATCGTTATAGTGGAATTAAGGCCCTCTCGAGTATTATTTAAAATCTTTGCACAGTTTTCATAATTCTTCAGTCGATGTGCTCCGTGAAATTGAACAGATGACTAAATAAACTCGAATATTTACAGCCTAGTGTACTCTATCCAATAATATTATAATCACTTAACATGAATATATCAAATTTCATTTTCACTCATCATTATACTTCATTGAATCTGAAAACACAATCAGTATGTTTGCAGTTTTTTTGCTTATTTAGGTGATGGTAGACACATCAAACGAGGTATTGAAAGCTGAAATCACGACTGAAGTGAATAAATTCTTAAATCTCAAAATTCAAGGAAATGCAAATGGTGGCTATTACAAAGTAAATGTGCTGCACGACTCACTACAGAAGAAATAATTGTTGCTGGCGCCATTGAAGAAAGATTAAAAGATACGATTAGAGTACTTTATGAGAAAATCGAAGTGGTCAGAATTAAAATAGATAATATCAGAATCATACTCAACGATGAAGGAAGCTGTAAACTCTTGACCTAAAATCACGGGTTGGCCAGCAAAACATAGTATGCGAGTCAAGATTCAAAATAAGCCATCAAAATTACGAAGGAACTTTCTCTCTGAAGCTCAGTTAGAAGTGAACACTCTGCTTTGGCGTACCTGAAACTTTTGCCACCTGGGGCGAACTTTCAGTATGCCGCCCTTCCTTCGCAAGGTACAAAAACCTCAAAATAAAAATAAATTCCAGGGGGAAAAATTGATGTAAGAACGCAATTACACGTTTGACGCCCTTGATCTCTGCGGATAGATTGGCCAGAAATCGTGCTTCCACCGTCAAACTTTATTTTACATACCGGAAATTTACCGAAAAAAGGAGAAAAATATGAATTAATTACAATAGATATTTTTTTATGGACGCAATGATTGAACTAGTTTCGCTGCTCTTCTGAGTTATAAAATTGTTTTCCTGCATGTCTGATTAAGCCTCCCATTCGAATTGCCCCCAGGGACGGAGAGCCCCACCCCCATATAGATAGGCCACTAACGCTCTGATAAACAAATGGCATGAAATGGAAAAATGAATAAAATTTGTTTTTGCTCTTCCGATAAAGAAGAAATATTACATACCATTTGGAGGGAAAAGAAATGAAACTTGGGAGCTGCAATGGACATTTTCTTTTGTCGAGAGGCATCTAAAGGACTTCCATTGAATTCAAGTCGAAAGAAAACTAAAGTTTCTGCAGAAAATGACTGCAGATATTAAAAATCCAGTACTTGCACCATTCCAAACTGTTTCTGAAATCCGAGAAAATTTTTTGCTATGAACTTTTTGATGTTAGGCTGGATCCTCAATGGGAACAAGTGTTGCATTTTTGTTCAACGGTATAAAGAAAAATACTCACGTTTGCTATGATATAAGAGTAAGGCGAGATGATTTCGGAAGAAGCATCTTACTGCTAAATTTAAACAGTCGAACAGAAAATAATTTGAGAAAAATTGAATCAATCCAATTTCCAAGTTTACCTTTTTAAAATCTCAAAAGACAGGCCATGCGAGGTTTAGTTTCCACTTACAAAAGCAAGAAAAAGGCAAATCGGATTTTGGAATTGCTTTGAAGAAATAGTATATGAGAAGAATTTTCCCTACTCGTAACTGTTTCAGAATCGAAAGAGTAATCCCTTGTGACGATGATTCAAAGCAAGAATATCATACTTTGTTCATTTTCTGCAAGTAGGCAATCGTCATTTGTACAGATAAGGATAATTAAAATTGAATTCTCCATTAAAATTCTCATTCATACCTATTCGAATGTGATTCTTTGGAACAAAAATAGGCTGGCAAATTCAACCAGTTTCATTTATAATCAACTTCACTTTTGACTACAATAATAACAGGAGACGTATAAAAAACACGTCTATTATCTATTCGATTCCTACGGACAATCTATGAACGTTAAATCTTATATAGAGATAAGATTTTACATTAGATCTCCGATAGAGTTCTAATGTAAAAAGATTTTATTTGGATCATACAAATTGAGGTATCCTGTATCTTTCCCTGATCTATTTAGATCAGGGAAAGAAGCGCTGCATTTCCACCAAATGTTTGCCTTAAAACATTGGGATGAAGAATCACCATTAAAAAAATTGTTATTGATGTGCTTCGATTATTGACCGAGTCATTTGCATAAAGTTCAGACAGATAGTTCTAATTATTTACAAAACTGTATACGAATGATAGGGGAAGGTTGTTGCATTTGGACTACCTGAACATCCTTTAATGTACGGTGACAGAGAAGTAATTTTAATGAAAAAAGCAGAATTTTTGTAGTTTATCAATCTTCAAAGCAATGCAATTAGAGTAAAGTTGAGTAAGAGGGTATCGATTTTACAACATCAGAAATTTAAACGCTTATGCTAGCTATGATATTCCTCTTTTATATTATTGTAATATAAAACACTGTTCAGTGGACTTGACCATTTTAACTGGTATAAAACACTTCTTGCAACTAATTACATATTTAGTTGTAGAAGAATAGAATTAATAAAGAGAAAAACATTTAAGTATCTGGGTTCTTCTTTTATTATTGAACAATATTTAAGTATTATTTATATGGTTAAAAACTGAAAAATTTTAATACTTTTACTACAGTGAGAAGGACACTGACCTATACATCACTGAAGGATTGTGAGTGAGAAGGACACTGGCCTATACCTCAGCAATAGACTGACAGCATCTTAAAGACACGCAAATGACTTGTAATGCAAACCTAGTTAGTTGACTTAACAGTTTAAAAAATGAATAAGCAAATGAAAGTATTATATTTTTTCGATAAATAAGTTTCTCAGGTATATGTGTATAGCTGATTTTTCAATTTTTTGTATGTTTTAACAATCATTAACACTCCGGTGATATTTTTTTGCAAAATGTATATTGTTGTATTGTGTCCACATTAAAACAGCCAAAATTTAAGTTTTTTTATGTCGTAATTATATCGCTCCTCGATATAACGATACATCTCTCTATAACAATATCTTTATTTAATCCCCAAAGTATTGTCGTAACGAGGTATTACTGTACTCGTTTTCTTTCTCTAAAAATTATTCCATAAACCACATTTATATCATTGAAACACAAGCTGCCTATTTCATGGCCTAAATATGAAATAGAATTGAAGATGCGTTATCGGTCTAATCTAGGCGACAGTCGAACTTCGTCACCTCTTCCCTACATGTATTAGATATCTATAATAATAAATATTAGTCCTACGTTACTCAATGGGTCAGACTTGGAACATTGCCGTGCTTACTTTTTTAAAATTAATTTTGAATAATAGACATTAGGACTAAAAGATTCAATTTTTAAAAAAAATATAGCAAACTGACAAAAAGCGAGATTTAAGTTTTGATAATGAGTTTACAATTCTGTAGCTTAATATACAATCTATAGCTCAGTAATACTGAAATATATACATTAATTTATTAAATACACAAATATAAAATGAAATTTTATTAAAAAACTGCGTTATGATAAGTTAAAAGTAACTTTAAAGTGTGTTGTAAATGAAAATTATCACGAAAAAACGGCTTGTAATTTTTTTGAGATTGACTTTTTAAAGAAATAACCAACTTACGATTAGTCAGCATATAAAAAACGTATGACACATTCTCACCAGTTTTTTACAAATCATAACTTAAAATTTTAGAATATCTTTTATAAGCACTGAATACGTGATCATAGTCCTAGCAGAAGTCAAAATGAAAACTTTTTTTAAGGTCAAAAAATCCCAGACTGAAAGGTGCACATCTTGATTCACTGCAAACAGGTAGCGAATGTGTACCACAGGAGAATTTCTGCTATTTTCTGGAGCTTCACGAGCAACTGCCGCAGCTGAACACGATACCTTGTCGGCCCAGAAGCACATCAGAAAGAACATCAGGGTGTTGAACAGGATGATCGTACAAGTACAAACTTGCTCTTCAATTAATAAACCAGTTTGTGAAACCATAACTATTCCGAAAGAGAGAGAGAGAGAATATGTTCGAAACAGCTGCTCAGAACACTATGCAGTTGAGATGACCATCCACATCGGACACTATATTCCTTAAAGAACGATAAATCTTCATTGGGTACGATTAGTTTGGTGTTGGTTGAATTGTCATGAACTCTTTGTATGCTTTAGAAGTCTGACTAATATCATGACATACAGTGATATAAAATAAGACAAATGTATTCACTGGTAACGAAAAAAATATGATTTGGAAAATGCTAGACATTAGATGAATTATGTGTCCAATATTTTGATCCGTGTACTGAAAGCCTAATATCCTTGGTTCTGGAAAGTACTCTGGTTCTGCAATTGCTGTTGCTACAACTAATAAAAATTTAAAAATACCATTAGGAAATAAATCTGTTTGCGAAAAAGCTTACTATCTTAGATTTTAAAGTCGGAACAGAATTTAACGACTGTACCAAGCCGGGCGGAAAAGTGACATAAGAAATATCGATGAATTAGTGACAGCGAATTTATTATGACATATCCAAGCATTAATCTAGAAGAATTGACAGTGTCATTAACCATTGATGCTATAATAAAGATTTGACTGAAGATCAATGTTTGAGACAGGCAGAATTTCACAACGGGTTAATTTCTCGGAAATTGTAGATAATCCCATCACCAATCTGAAACGAAAGTAGTAGAAAATGTACTAATAAGGGTTGTTTGAACTCGGAATAAGTATCTTTCAATTGGTGGTGCATGACTTATTTCATTTTAGTTTAAGAAAATTCAGTAATGTTAGGGTAATGCACTCTACCAGTTAAATAATGATAGTAATTTTGAAGATAAAGGTAAAAAAGGTACATTGTTTTGTTATAGTTTGAATAGACTGCGTACGTCAAATTACAGATAATTGGTACGAGAATTAAGTTATGTCTCCAAGACATTCAGAAAATTTTAGTTGGTGAAGTTTCGGATATTTTTCATAGGATATTCATTTTAATTTTTCCTAATCGATAAGTTTCTATGTGTATAGAAGATCAAGGTTGGAAACAATTGAAGATCTATTCTTTGCTTTAACGCCTTTTAAACGCTTAGTTTGGAAAGATGTCATTTATGATAACCAACAAATGAAAACAATTTATTATAGCTAAAAAAATCAATAAAATATCATTTTCTCTCTACATCATTTTAAAGTAAGAAATGAGATACTTAAGAATCTTTTTTTGAAATAATCAAGTATTGATTTTTCCAGCATTATAGAAATAAAGTAGAATGTAAAATAGATTTGGACAGCCAATTTCCAAGCAGGAATTACTTTTAATTTACTTATGTGTTCACAGCAGACATTAAATTGGATTGCAATATGCACTGAAAATACAGCAAAAGAACTAAACATTCTTTTTCTAAGCATAAGTGCATCAATATTCAGAGGGAGGATTAAATATAAACAATTGTAAAAATTAAATTAGAAAAACTTCATAAAAGAGTGGAATATTCAACAAAAAATACCTTGCGAACAACTTTTATTTATATTTATGAAAGAGGAAAGGAAGCGTGTGTGTTTGTTCGTTTTTTGGTTCTTTATGTACGCTCACACCGTTGGACTCACGGCTAACAAATCTGGCACAGTGATAAATTATCACAAGAGGAAACTAACGTCGTAAAAATTATTTTAAAATTCGAATTAGATTTTTATTTATTCAATTAAATAACATAAATTAAGATATTTTTAGACGTTTTTTGTCAATAATTTCAGAAATACTTATCATACGAAAATTATTTTTACATCACCTTAAAGAGTAAAAAATTATCTTTTTAATGATACCGATTTAATTGTTGGGCAAATTTTTCTTTAACTGTAATTAACGTTTCAAAATTCAGTTTAAACGTAATTTGTAACAATGTTTTCTATTGTTATAAAATAAAATTTATTGTTTCATCAAATCACCATTCATTTTCACCTCTGTTAAAGTTATGACAAGAAAATATTGCTTTCTTTGGTCACTGACTTCAATGCAGATTTCTTGTTTCCGCTGTTATTTCGTAGCTTTTAATATGCCTTCAACTATCCAGTGACATTAGTTTAGTTACTACGCGATGTTTCGTTTAAATTTCGCAAATTTTTGAATGATACTAATCAGTGGCGCAGAGACCGGGGAGTAAGGGAAGTCTAGATGCCGCAGATGTCAGTTTTAGGGGCGCCATGGAGAAAAAATTACTGCATTTATGCCAGGTTTTAAAGCAAATGATGATCAGGGGGCGTAAAAATAGTACCAGACCCCGATGGTCATTTGCGCTTGCTAAGCAAATGACGACTGGGGTAAAAAAAATCGTATTCCCTGGGCGCTACTTATCCACGCTGCGACACTGAACATGTTGACCAAAACGTTAATATGTTTGCATCACTTTTTAAAGTGAAATACATTAAGGAGACGAAAAATACCATGTACAGAGCGCCGTTTATGCAAAGTAAGCCTCTTTTGATGAAAGAGGTGTAGGGGGAATATAGTTTGACCCGAGTGCCAAATACCCTCGGCACGCCACTGTCAGTATGTAAAGTCATTAAAGGTAACCAAGTCCCGTTCTTACCAAACGGAGAGAGCTTGGGGAGAAAAAGAAGGAAATGGTGCTTCCTGTCGGTGTTTGTGTAAACACCAAAAAGAAGAGAATGGGGAGCCATAAAAAGCATGATATGGAGTATTTCTGTTGTCTCCGTAGCAATGATGGGGATGGGAAGATGGAATTCCAAGGCTTGTCAGACTCGTGTGAAGTGGTTCAAAGTACGGAGACAAAAAGAAGAGTTTAATTCAGATGCTGGCTGAGGGGTTAGAGACACAAGAGAGGGCAAATGAAAATTAACTAAAGACGTTACGGTGAAAAACTGTTTAGTTTATTTCAAAGAGTTATAAGTACTTAGACTTGAAAATATTTCTATCCCGAGCAACGCCGGGTATATAAGCTCGTTAACTTATATATTAAAAGCTTATACGAACAACTTATAATGAAATAATTGTTATTTAAAAACTCTTAAAATAATTTAAAAATCATTTTCACTTTTTAAAATAATTTAAATTTAATAACTAATTACTTCAAAAACTGCGTTGGACATTATTTACAAAATCAATCAACGTTAATATTAACTTCAGAAAAAACAACCATCATATACTAATTTTAGCATTGCCATTCGATAATAAATAAGCTTTTCGCTTTTTTCTGACTGCACGCCAAACGATTTTGATAAAATATATGAATCGTTCTCAATGAACTAATTGAATTTTTTTATATTCTCAAATAGGTAAATCAATATGAAACAATTTATATGATTCAAGAATATATATTAAAGAAACGTGTATACCGTAGGAGCGTTAGTATATTGATATAGTGAAATGATACAAAAGAATATAATTGTAATTTGCTAAAAAAGAATCACTCCTTCAGAATAATAAAAAAAACCAACTGTTCCTTCAAGAATAATTTCAAAGCTCTTTATAAAGCATTAGCAATCTTTCTGCCAATATGCGCCGTGAAATTGAACTGAACTAATTAACGCCCAAATTAATTTAAAGCATATGCTTTAATAGATTTCTATTTAATTATGCTTAAAACACCAAGATGAAGTTGACTGTGAAGTAAAATTAAAATCGGAGAAAAAAAATTAGTTTTTTTTTATATTTTTAGAAAAAATATAAAAATCATTTTTAAAACTTTTTTTACATAAATATTAAGGATTTTTAAAATACAGTAGAATATCAAACAATAAAAATCACTCAATAATTCCTTGCATTTCCTCAGAAAAACAAATCAAAGGAAAAAATTAAAAAAAAATCAAAATGACGACATTTTAACTTCAAAATCGGGCTAACTGGTGGTATATGCTTGCTGAAAACTGTTTAGGAATTTGTTAATACTTATTGAATTCATAGAAAAATAAAAAAAAAATAGACAATGTAATGCATCCGGCTTAGACACGTAAAATGTAACTGTCCTATAAATAGGACGCTGGACTTTAACGGGTTAAACGGAAATATTTACCACATAATTTCTTCCCGAAGTGATAAACTATATGGAAAATAGTTTTCTTTTTCTCTTAGTATCGCAGAATGACTGAATCTCATAACAATCAAAACGCTGCTGTCTTAGAGATTGATATTTTTTTGAGCTATATCATAGACAAACCAAAAGAGGAAAAGCAATTTGAAATCCTGGCTTTTGGGAATAAATTGGGGCTCTAGAAGGAAGAGTTGAGGTTGCAGAGCAAAAATTTGACACCATAAGAGATTAGCTAGATGATGCGTTTTAAGAGAAAGATAACAAAAAGGAAAGATCTTGAGGTAAGATGATAAATTAGTTAGCCAAGGGGACAAAAGATAGACGTCGCAATTCTTTCGTCAAGATCCAACGTCAGCCGATCTCAAACCACGATAAAACCTTCAGTTAACAGGTTAATTACCATGTGAGCGGTATTAGGTCATGAAGCTGATAGGACATATATAAATTAAGGTAACAAACACATTTTAGTCATTTATATCTATAACTTGAGAACATTTGAAGTAATTGCTACAATGAGTTCGACGTTATTGATTTAAACGTCTCACAAGATGAGAAAAATCGCATTCTGTATTGCCATTATTATCTTTTCCGTATAAATTGTAGAGGCCGTAGTGACCTAGTGACAAGATGTCGGCTTTGGGGCTGGAGGGTTCCAGGTTCGAAACCCTATTCCTATATTGGGACTGCTGCAAGCTAAATCATAAGAATGGGACAAGCGTCCTCCTGCCGGCTTGGTGCGGAAGCTTGGAGAGGGGGCTGACAGATCAGCCGTCGCGTCGTCCTCGTCATCCGGTCACGGATCAAAACTACGAGATCCGACCCAAAATATCCTTCATGTTTCTTCAAAACGGGACGTTTATATAACTAAACTAAATCTCTGTACATTATAAGAGCACTTATTTTATTTATATGCGATGTAAAAAATATTATAACTTAAAAGTCTTTAAAAATTGAACGCTATCGTACTGTTGCATAGATGAAAATCAGTTATTTTTCACCAGTTTTAGTCAAGCCAGTCACATTCCGTACGCAATGAATTTATACATCTAAGAGTAAGTTTCTTTTCTTTTTAATATGATAGTGTTTCGAGGCTGGGATACTTTGTGTAAATTGAGTTATGCGTCGTGCAAAAGTCATTCAGAAAGCTCTACAGGAAAGATCCTTGGACCTAGAGTTACCCGTAGTCACTTGTTGGTTAGTAGGAGTTCACCGACAATAGGTGTTTTCAAATTTCAATTGGATTTTTAATTAATTAAGAATTAATCGAAAGCTTAACATTTTTCCTCAGTAACTTCGGAGAATATTATTGCTCAAATACCATTTTTACACCACTTTAAAATTTAAAGAAAATTAACATTTCAATGATGCTGATTTTTTCCCCTCAATTTTTTCTTTAATTTCAATAAATTAAAAAAATTAGTTTTAAACACAACAGCAATATGCAATGTAATAATGCCAGCAATAGAATTCAAACCAATATCACTGTTTTATCAAATCTTTCAGTCACGAATTTTTGCCAGAGTTAACATTGTAATAAAAGAAATTTCTTTCTTTTGACATTAACTTCAAAGAAGAATTTTCAGTTTCGCCTTAATAAACATGGTGCTGTGTTTTGATAGGCTCGATTCGCATTTAATTTTTTAAAAAAATTCTTATTTTATTTACTGGGAAGAAATTGAAAGCATGATTAAATAAATTTATTTGCAGATAAATTTATACCGCTGGATTCAAAATATCACGCACCTTGTGACGCTTCAGAGGGTGAAACAATACTGCCATTTGGGAAACTTCTCTATGAAGACAGAACTCCTGTGCTTTCAGTCATTACAGTTGCTGAACCTATTGAGTGGACATGAGATCTCCTTGTTTACAGAATGATACAACTTATGACTTAAAATGAAAAATATCCAATGTTTGGGCGGTAGTAAACTTACGTTTTCGGCCAGTGTAATACAAACAAAATGACCTTCAAACAGGGTCAGATTTCCAATAGGGAAATACCTGGGCCATGGAAACGCTTGTGCAGGAGAAATAACAACCAAATATTTACACATTTTTAGTGTTTTATTTCAAAAAGCCATATAAAATAATGTTGTTAAAATTCATATTCTTTAGATCAGTGGTTCCCAACCTATGGGCCGCGGTCCACTTGTGGGCCTCGGATAGCTTGCTATTGGGTCGCGGAACGCTAGTGAAGAGTCGAAGTCACATACATCACTATATAAAGAAAGTGAAAGTACCGTCAAATGAAGAAGACTCTTTAACTGAACTATCGTGATTATTGGCCAGATTCTAAAATCATTTTTTTGAACAGCATCATTGGTCCCGTTTTGGATAAATGTTCTGCAGCATTATACAACAATTGCCAAACTTTTACCGAGACATTTGATGAGATTCTCTACCACCTATCTGTGTAAATATGTTTTATCAACTTTAGTTTTAAAAGAACATAAGGACAGAAACACACTGAATGTTTCTAAATACAGTTTGTTTCTGTGCTAATGTAATGAAGTTCAGTAATAAAATTCAGTAATAAAGTTCTGTAATGAAAATTCTGTAATAAAGTTTCAGCCTCAAGTCACAAAAAAGTGATTTGAGGCTGAAACTGTCAAGTTTTAATCTAGATGTTGACTCTCGTTGGGGGACAAACAATGTCAAATGTCCTATTGAGTTTTTCTTTTTAATTTTATATCTTGACTACTTGTTTTTGAGTTTTCTTACAATGCGACAGCTAAATAATAACAATAGAATGTTTTATTTTATAAACATTATATTTTTAAACCTTTTTCAGTAAGTTTCAGTAATTACTGACATATACGTGCATATAATATATATAATAATTAATTAATTAATCTGTCTTTTTTACTTGTCTGTAATTTTTACTTGTATATTTAGTTTGTGAGCTTCAAAATATTTTTACCCAACACGTGGTCCTGAGAACCAAAAAGGTTGGGAAACGCTTCTTTAGATTAAATATATTGAGCGATACATTTTTTTTTTGTCTCCAGTGGACCTTATCGTCTTTTGCCTTTGAACTAATTTGCATAAGAAGATTGCTTAAGTGCTTATATGTTTCAAAAATTAGCTATTGTATATTAAATTGAAAATTATATATTAACTTTTTTCAGAGGCGAGGGAACGAAGCATATGTTTTGGCATAGAGTGTAGAGATGTGTGAATCTGGCCCTACCTTCAAATAAAATGAACGTGAAGAAACCCCATGTTATGCACTTACACTTCAAAATACAGTAATTTCCTAATCAATAAACCACAGCAGAACCATATCATTGTAGCATTAATTTAATGAAATAACATGTTTCAAAGAAAAGTCTCCAAAGAATTCAACATTTCAAAGCGCATATATTTTTATTCCATACAATGAATACAATGCTTAACTGTTAGTGACAAAGGGAAAAAAAACTCAAGACATTTGTTAATTAGTGTTTGCAAATTTCAGGTTACTGTGTGCCAAAATGAAGCTGGGCGGATAAGTATTTGTGTTTTCAGAAGTTTGTTACCATATACATGCAGCTAAGCTATTAGGGACTAACTACCATTTTACGGATTTTGTATTCACTGTTGAAAACTGCTACATAGGTGCGTGTACTTTGTCGTATGAAATGGAACTGGCAGTAATCCGTTTCACAAAATATTACTAAAAATACAATAATTAATTTTTTAAATAAAATGCAGCATTTAAATTCTTATATGTTTTGTGAAAACAGAAATATCGAAAATTGTTATTTTGGAGTTGGTTGCCTTTTGTAAAAACAGCGACCATCTCATGCTTTAAAAAATAAGTTGAAATCTACAAATACGATTAATAGCGAAAAGAAAACGAGTCAATCCTGTAGTTATTGGATATAAAATAACTGCTTTCTATACAACTCATGGATTAAAAACAACATCGAAATCTTAACAGCGAAATTGAGGTAAAAATTATTTTCACACAACTAGAAAAAATTATTGCAGTAAAAGAAAGAGATTTGGTACAATTAAACGCTGCAAATACTTTTTTGTGTGAGTAAAAATACTGCGAAGCATTCTGTAACAGTTATAAGTGTTTATAATTGATTAGGCGCATTTTGTATCAGGTTCTAAGGAATTCTGGTTTAAATTCCAAATGATATACACTCTGTATAGAAATTTAATCACTAAATGACGCAATCGACTTAAATTTTCTCTAAAATTTTTTTATTCTCGTATTCACTAGAAATGACTACGATTTCATATGAAAAAGTATTCATGGTCGCATGAATATTTTTTCTCTTTTATAGTAGAAGTAATTTATTATTAAATAGTCTTCCGTGATTGAGAAATGCATTTCTTTAGAAAATCAGACAAGAGTCAGAATGATAAGAGAGATATGCTTAGAATGACACAAATTAGTAGTATGAGGAAACAACTTTTTTCGATAATTTAGAGTTGTGGAGATTTATTTTTCTGTCTCTAGAGGAACAGGATATTTTATTATTTTATCTGTGTAGGAGGAAAATATACATTTGTTATAACATTATACATATTTCACTACTACATTTATTAAACTCAAGCAACATAAAATATAATTTTTAAAGTCATTTAACGCATTTTTAGAAACTGGAAATATATACCTCTATCCAGCTTTGTAGAAATTAGCTACTGTGTCATGATTAGAATGAAGTAGTACCGTATAAGCATTTATCTGGGCTTAACTGGTAAATTCATTTAGGAATTTATTTTTTGTCAAGCTATTTCACTAGCCTACAAATTACAAAACTCTGATAAGTCTGTTGAATATGTTCTCACTAACACTTCAAGCAAACCAATAAATATATTCACAAAAATGACATATTTAGACATGTATTGAGCATTATGCGATCACAATAATTTTATTCAATTCCACTCCAACTGTAAACCAACAATTTGATTTTCAGAAAGAGCAATGTTATCATTTTGTTCTGCGTTTATAAAAAGAAAAACTATACTTAATTAAACAAAAGACACTAACTTAATTAAGCAAAGAAACTAACTTAATTAAGCAGAGAAACTTAATCCTGTTTTTTCTTCACAATCATGCAAATGACTTTAATTTTCACTTAAAATGTCCTTTATAAGTACTGAATACGTAATCATCGTCCCTATAGAAGCAAGCACAAAACTTTTCTTCAGAGGTAAGACGCCCCATACAGTCATGTACACTCCTTGGTTCACGACGAGGAGGTAGCGATTATGCATTACAGGTGACTTCTTGGGATTTTCTTCGAGGTGGCAGGCTTCTTCTGATATGGATGCTGCTGAACTCGATACTCTGTTTGCCCAAATACACGCGTAAAAGAAAATGAATGCATTGTACACAAGAGCGAAGAAGGTGCTGATCCTTTGAGGAACACTTATAGCTCCTTCTCCAGTGATTATAGTGACACCAAAATAAAGAATAAACACATTCGCGAGAATTGCCCAGAATACCATGCAGTTTAAGCGGTTGTCTATTTCGACCACAAATTTTCTCAAAGATAAATAGGTATTCGTAAGTCTTCCATAATCAGGCATCGACTGAGTGGTCATGGTCTTCTTATACGAATGGAAAATTTCTTCAACGTCGTGACATACTGATATGTAAAATGTCATGAAAGCATTCGCTGGCATTGCAAAGAAACCTATATAGAAAGATGACAAAATAATCATAAGAGTTTTTTTTAACACTGGATCGTTAACACTGTATCCAAAGGTATATATCTCAATATATAGCCTTTCCGGATCTTCGACATAGGTCCAAATAGCTAAAGCAATACTCATTATCCCACAAATAATACAAGATCCTATTAGTAAATAGACTTTTTGATTGAAAATGTTTCTGCTTTTGATTTTGAATTTGGAAAGACGTTGTGCTACCCATCCAAGTCGTGATGAGTAGTGGCACAGGAAAAATCTATTTGCGGTAACAAGAATACTAACTATGACATATCCTCTCTTTTGTGGATCCTTCATACCTGTATTAATGATTAATGAGGAGATCAAAATACTGTAAGAAACTGTAATGAGGTGAGACGCAAAAAACATTAGAGTGTAACGTGATTTTTTATCCATTGAAAATCCCGTTATCATCCAGAAACGGAATAAATAAAAAATGAGCTTGTAGCGACGTTGCAGTGGCATAATTTTCTCTTTTATAACACGATAAAATTAAAAGTTATCTCTTTATTTAGGGTCAGGAATAATTAAGCACTTGTGTTCCAAGTTAAGGAAAACTTTTGAGTTTCACTTGAAATGCAGCATTAACTTGGAAATTGCATTGATGCTCTTTTATGATTCATACTTTATTCCTGAATGACTTTTAAAAAATATTTACATTTCAGTGTAAAACTATGAATTACTTTTAAACCGGTTTCTTATTAATTAAGTTATATAAATTTGATAAGGACCTCCTTTATCTATAATCTTGTGAAATAGATTGATATTAATACGTTTTGTACTACATTTAAAACTCGTATGTTTTTTAATGAGGAACCATCATTAAATATCTTGATAAAGCAAGTGATCTTTTGTTTTTAGGAGAGATCTAGACCAATAAGGTATCACGGCCACAAAAGATAATATTCCTGTTAATAGATTTACAATTTAAAAGGGAATTGTGGAAGCAATGCGATAACAACTGTGCTGAATAGAATCCCCACTTCATCATCAGACGATATCTACTTTATTTGTCAGACTAAATGGATATTCGTAATTTCAGGGGCTCGGAAAAAGTTTATAAGATCGCAAATGAAAATAATAATCAAAAGCGGTTTCAATGGCTTGAAGCAATCATTGATTTTTTGAGAAGTATTGGAGAATAAAAAAAGAAAAGGACCTGTGTATTAGGACTATATATTTGTTTTGATATCGAATCAATGAATCAAGTTACCTTATCGAATATCTTTACTTGTGACAGGTGATTTGATTCTCTTAGATAAATGAAGAGGATTGTCGGATATTTTTAATCTATTTAATGTATTTGCAGACATTGTAGAATCGAATATGAATGTCTTGCTTAGAAATGTTTACCCGAGAGAAATCAAAATTATTTCCCTCGCGTGATACCACGTAAGGACTTGCGTGATAACGTATGATTAAAAATGACTTATGTCATGCAATCAGATATCCTACACTGTCACAAACAAATCCCCTAAAAGTTTCCAATTTGACTTTTGCCAATGTCGGTTTTCTAAAAATTCTGTCGAGAAAAATAAGCAAAATTTGAAAGCATCAAGTTATCGAGCAGATTATTACTTTTCAGATATACAAATTTATTTCCTTATAATTATACATTTTGGTTCTTTGGTATTTAAATTTATCTCGTTCATTCACACATCAGAAATCAAAAATGGTTGAAATTCCGTAAATTAGTATAATGATGAAACAAATTTTTTTTAGGAAATTTAAATTTGTGGTGATTTTAAAATTCACCAATGGAATAGTTAACTTATCTCCAGCTATAATTGGCTCCGACATAAATCCAAAAATGCAGTTTTTTTGGCTTGGGGAGGTCTAAAGTCTAGATATTCGCCCTAATTTTATATAAAATCCTGACGGTAACAACATACTAACAAAATAATGTTTTAATGGACTGATACCAGTGTTGTTAAACCCCATTTGATAGGACTAACTAATTAGAAAGGAATGGATTAGGTTAAAACAAAATCTTGGAGATTAATAATACAAAACTCTGAACTAAAAGAACTGAAAAAATAGAGGAAAAAAATGGGAAAGGAAAATGATACAAGCGATTTGTGCTAATCCGAAAACTGGATTATACTGTTGATGTCAATGCCTAAGAGGATTGATAATCTCATTTGCTAGTATTAAAACTATAGTTAATAAGAATTTTGTTTTATAAATATAACTTTATACTGACAGCTGTCATTTTGGGTTTCATGTAAACACTAAAAATAACTTCAGTTTTTTTGCATTTATTTCAGCATATTTGATGAGGTAAGACCAGGTCCATCTATATTGATATAGCGTATTTTGCTACTATTACATTGGTGGGAAAAATTAAAGGAACAACCATGAAATATTTACGTTAACTCTTCCAACTGAAGTCCAATAAAGGATAGCTGATTGTTAGTCCAAGGTCAATGAAACACGTTGTCACTTTCTCGGGAGTTCAATATCATTGCATGAAATACTACTAAATGATTCAAGAATAGTAAAACATTTTTTTTCTGGTTCTGAAAATTTCGGAAGAATTGCAGAATACTGACTACAAAGAATTTAGAAGCATTTGACTAAATTAAGCAAGAAAAAATTGATGGTCATAGGCTTTTCATTATCTTAGACTTCCAAATTATTTCTCTAATACCGCAAGAAAAAAAAATTAAGTATTTGTGATAACCAAATAAAGACTGAATGAGAAACAAAAGAAAATGGTGGTGTTACAGAATTTAATAATTTTGCAGATGTAAATTAATAATTTCATCTGAAATTAATAATTAATAGCATAAAAATGCATTAATCCATAAAGTTTTTAAAATAGTTCCTTACTTATTATAATTGTCATGATCACATTCTGAGCATATGTATTTTAATTCTTAAAATAGTTTGACGCCATGGATTCGGAAAATGAACACGTATAAATGCTCCTTTTGGGGAAACCCTCTTGCCGACATAATGGTGACGCTTTGTTTCTCATATAGCTCTCGTATAAGAACTAAAATTTTGCAGCTTTCGACGGTAAACCATACTTAATATTCAATTCACAGTAAACAAGACGGAAATTACACATAAGGCCAGTATTAAGATCCCTCGAGGACAACTTTACATTCCCTTTTCAAACAGCATATGGCAGTTTAGATACGGCCATAGACTGGCCATAGAGCCGAAGTACAGTAGAGTAATAAAACACACAATTATTACTAGCCATACAGCAACATGATACGCCATGCAGTATATGGCCAGTAATAATTCTCCATACATTGTTAGGCTATATGGCGAATTATTTTATTATTATTATTTATTTTTTTCTTTCTTATAATCTCTGTACATCAGCAGTAATTATATGAAACAATTATTTGAACAATCTTCAATGGTTAACTCAATTTTAGTGCATATATATAATTATTTTATATCGTGTAACATCAGACATATTATAAAATGAAAACTAAAATGCACAAAACTTGCAATTAAGGAGTACAATATAAGCTTATTAGAGAATTTTATTAATAAGACAAAACATTTTCGTTATAAAGCTTTTATTAGGTCAATTTTTTCTATCATTAAAATTTTGTTTCCACCAAAGAAAATTTTGAATAGTTTTGTCTTTAACATACATTTTGTTCACTTGTTTTAATCAGCTAAATTTAACGCTAAGTAATTTATTTATAAATTTTTGTCTCAAATTTTTTTTTACTTCCTACTTGCTTTCCACAAATTTAGGTTTTCAGAAACTTCAAACGAAGTATCATATGGACTAAAAATTAAGTTTAAAACGAATTAAAGCTGGAAATGCAGTTAAAATGTGATATAGAATTCAGCATTAATAATTGATATAGAATTTAGCATTAATAATTAATACAGAATTTAACATTAATAAATGATATAGAATTTAGCATTAATGAGTACCAACAGTAGATACTGTTTCATTTAAAATTATAAAATAGATTTGGCTTATATGTATTTAGCATGAAACCAAAAATTGTAAGAAATTGAGTTACTCAAAGCTTTTGAAGCTAGAGTGAAGTCAATTAAAGAAGTATACTTTTCGAGAAACACTCCCAGATTTAATATAAGTACATAAGCAAGGCTTTTCTCATTTCGGATTGTCTTTGATTTCCTTGTAGAAAATCAGGGAGCACAATATGATGGCATTCATAACGAAAGAAAGGACAAAATAGTTGTTAAATCATTCATTTAGTTACATTAACTTTACGTTTTGAAGCATCGCGAGGGCTATTTGGGTATGGACCTCGTAATTTTGAACCGTAGTCAGATGGCGTGGACAGCAGCTGGGCTGGCACCCTCCCTCTCCAAACTTCCGCGCCACTCCTGCGGGAGGACGTTTAATCCCCTGCCTATGATATAGCGTGCAGCAGGCCCCCACCACAGTGGATATATAGTGGAATCGTCTCTCGAACCTGGAGCCCTTCGGGGCCCAAGCCGGGACCCTAACATTAGGCCACAGCAGCCCCTATCTTTTTTTACTTTCTCGTATACGGTGCACACAAAGAGAAAGTATTGTAATCGTCAAAAATTTGAACTCGAGATTTTGACGAATTTCCACGTTTTAGACCTCCCTGAGTCCAAAAAACACAATTTTGGAATTATTTCTGCTTGTCTGTGAACACGATAACTCGAAAACTATTAAAGCTACGGAGATGAAATTAGGTATGTGACCTTTGCACATAATTTGTAGGTTTCTATCAAACTTTGGGGGAAATTCGTCTAGGGAAAGTCTCTCTGTCTGTCTGTCCGCGTTCTTGTGAACACTATAACTCAAAAACTTGAATAGCTAGATTGATAAAATTTGGTACACAGTTTTATCACCAGGAATGTAGATCCGTATCAAAGTTTGGGCCAAATCCGTCAAAGGGTTGACTGTCTGTCGGTCTGTATAATCGCATACTTCTGAAGACGACATCTTCTAAAAGAAATCACTTATATAAATGAAATTTCGCATGTAGTCTTGAAACCCTAATTGTAGACTCGTTTCCAATTTTCGTTTAAATCGGTTAAAAAACAGCGTTGAAATTGCATATTTTCCCCATTCTACGACTCAAAAAAAGAAGGAAAAAAAAAAAAAAAAAGGAGCGAACGCTGAAGCGAGCGTTTTCCCCGCCTTAGGGAATATCACACGTTTTCTGGCGATCGGTGTATTCTTTCCCCACCCGTGTTAGTCGTATGCGAGAAAGTTTCGGGGTGGCCACTCCCTCTGGTTTGTGCAGAGAACTTTCAATGAGTTATTGAAGCTATAAAGTACTTTCCTAAAAGTTACTGATTCGAAACAATTAGATTATTCAGAATTATATTTGAGGCTAATTTTATTTATATTCTGTCGTAAAGTGATTTTTAATTCGACAAAGTCTCTCACAAATCAAGACCGGGAATGGTTTCTTTTAAGACTTTCTGTTTATAGTTGTAAGCATTTGTATTTTATTCGGTAAATTTAATATTAAGTTACTGGAAGGAGCGATGGTTTAAATGACAATTTTCATCTTATCAGTGCAGATATAAATAACGTAATGGAAAAAATGGATTTCAGTTCCTTCTTAAAATTCAATCATTGTTATGCATAGATTTCATAATAAGATGTGGTTATACATATATGCCCGTATCACAGTGGTTTTCAACCTTTCAGTATTTGAGACTCTATGTTCCATTTCAAGTTTCATCATGCTCCCTGTACAACAATTTTTGAAATTTTTCTTTCCAATAAATTTAGGAGTTTTCAATAATTGAAATTAAAATGCCATTTGTGATCTTTATCAGTATTTAGCTGGTTTTAGTCACGGGATTTTATTTTAGTTCTGACATCTGTATCTGATAAATAATTTGAACTAATTCCTAAATTTAATTTTTAGCTGCTCAGGAGTTTTATATTTTAATCGTGTAATCCTATATTAAAGAATAAATCAAATGTTGTAAAGATAATTAAAATTAATATAAAACTTTAGGTGTATATTTTTAAAGAAACAGAATATTATTCATACACGCAGTAATGTGTATTTATGCATCATTACATATAAACACGATTTTAAAATCTATATAATACATTTAAATCTTAAATATTTTTTAAATTTTCACTTTGTTTATATTGTTCAAAGTTTTCACAAACCACATCTTCATTCGTTTGGGAAAGAGACAAGTGACTAAGGCGCAATATATGTTCGTTATGAACTTTCTGAATCAGCAATTTATTAATTAACATGAAATTGGTATTATTTAAGAACCGAAATTCAATAACTCCGTTTGAACTCCAACGAAACGTTTCTGTAAAGTTTGAGTTATAGGGTAACATTCTAGTCATGAAAATATGCATCATTTAACAGTGTAGGGCAGAGGTCGGCAATCTTCTTTTCATAAGAAGTTATTTTTAGAACTACATTTACCAAAATAATATTCGAAGAGCCACAAATTAGCAACTTGAATCATGAAATATGCATTTTTGAAAATTTATCTAACCTTTTGAGAGATTTTCAACAAAATGCGCAAATCCAAAAGTGTTCACATTATTTAGTCACCCACCAATGCATTTACATAATTATTTTATCCGTTAAAAACTGTTTAATAACTCTGATATCGTCGTCCACCAGGTAGAAGTCACTTAGTCCACAAAAACCTTTTGTAGCAGAAATGATGCAGTCAATTATGATTTTATAATTTGTGCCTGGTCAAAAATAACCTGCGAACTACCATGGTAGAGAAAAAGTTAAAATACCTAATGGTATTTGACACTCACAGAAAAGATCCAAAAGTTTTGGTTTGGAAAATTTGATTAATTCTTTTCTAAAAGAGAAGGATACAGTTACATTAAAATTATTAAGTGGAATGTGTACCCGAAACATTTCTTTCTACAATTTAGATCATATTTGCTTTGTTTTGCAATTGTTGGATGTAAACTGTACAGAAACTCAGATTTCTGACATTTCTACATTTTTTTAACATTTAGAAATTTAAAGTTAAAAAAATTGAATTAAAAAAATAACCTTACCTTAATAACCTTATTAAGCCCTTATTTAAAATGCTTCTTCTCATTCAGTTTTTAATATTTTCTCAACAACTTTTTTTCGAAGTAGTAAAATTAGGGATTCGATTTTGGATATCTAAATTAGTTTTGGAGGAAAAAATATTGTTTCAAAATTTTGTGCAAAAAAAAAAAAAAAAAAAAAAAAATCAAATTTTCAAAATTTTTTTTGTGTTCTTTGTTATATATCAGATATTTCCATTTGCACTATTTTTTAATTTTTTTCTAATCAAAATATTTCCAAATCAGTCCCGAATTCTGTTAAACTTATAGTTGTGAGCAAACAGACAAAATATCAATAAATTTAAATAAAATGTGATTGACTTTTAGCATTTTTATAGCAGACATGATTTCGGAAAAAAAGTTGAGAAAAACTGTTTTAAAAATTTCAACACAGAAATATTATAATAAACTTAGCTCATATCTAACTAGTTATTTTTCACAACAATAACCTAACATAATAAGTCAAAAGGTAACAATTTAATATATATCTGAGACTAGCCGCCTTCGGCGACCAGCTTGTTCGCCGGGAATATGGTTTCAATTGAATCGTGCATCATTTTATATTTATGGTTCTCTTAAGAACGTAATTTTAAACTTCAGATTGTGGTAGATATTTAATCCATATTCTATTAGTAACCTTGGGCATCTTCTGTTCATTGTCTACAAAAATGTTCCTAATAGAGTCAAATAACTGACCATGTCATGTAACCTCTAATTCCATGTTGTTGGCACTTTCAATTTCTTATATCCTCTTGTAAAATATGCATTTGAAACATTAAGATGACGCAGCACATTTTATGGCCAGAAGCATGTTAGCTGGATTAAAATAGGCTGAGAAAAGAATGAAAACACAGCGACCATAACCATTCAGCTGACTGGATATGTTTCTTAATGTAAGCAAAGCAAGCTGAAAACAATCTCGGAGAGCTGAAATAAAATATGAAAGCAAAATGTATTAGGATATTTTCTCAGATTACAACAATGAAAGAGAAATATGCAATTAAATATTTGTTTAAACAATGAAAACGATTTGATTTGCGTTGCAACAATGAAAATTATTGTTGTAAATTATGCCAAAAAGTATTTTTTAAAGGTTATTAAAATGAGAGAAAAAACTGTACGACAATTTAATTGATATCATTGGAAAGGTAATTTTATGCACTTTCAGATGGTGTAAAAATGATTTTTGCCCTATAATATTTTCGTAAGTTATTAAGGAAAAACTCCAGAATTTCGATAAATTTTTAATTAATTAAAATTTCAAAAAAGGGCTCAGAGGTGCACATTCCCACCCTCCAAAGTATGTTTGTGCAAAATTTCTATCTCTAAGTCCCACGGTCTGCCCTGTAGAGGACAAACAGACACACACACACACACATTCTCCTTTATTATTAGTAGAGATTATCATACTTTGTAATAGCTCTAATTAAGTTTAGCAGTAATTCAGAAATTTTTAAAAATATATCGTTTTTAAGCCTTGAAAAAATTAGTTGTCTTTTCAAAAATAGTCCAAAAAGCATGGATAGAGGTTCTTCTTCATGGATTGTGGATCGGGCTTTGAAAAAAAGCGCCTTTTCTCGGCCGTGACGTCTCGAGGCAAGTGTAAAACAATTGCTCAGTTTTTCTGGACCGCGATTTCCATGGAGGCTTTTCAACAGCAGAAGAAAGATTCATCCAAAATTTCCGTGGTCATAAAACCGGTTCTACGACTAAGAAACGTAACCATCCAGGGTAGATGGGGGGGGGGGGAGCCTATAGCGTGCTACCGACTTAAGTCTTACCGATTTGTTTTTTCGATTATCTTTATATATCTTGAAACTCTTATTTACCATTTTTTGCCACTTTAATAATTTCCTTTGTTGATTTCATTTGAATTTGTAAAATTCATTTTGTCTTCTAAATGCTTCTAGAATCAAGAAAGACCTTTAAGGCCATGAAAGTTATTTTGAGCTGATTTAAGTTAAAGCAACAGAGGCAAATCAAAGTTTAGCCATAAATGTGTTTTGCTAGGATGCACAGCGTCCTCAATTTAGCGAACGGAGCGTGCAGGGTTTATATAGCAAACATGGGAGGATTACTACGCAGTCCTCATTGGGGTGAGCAGGTGACAACGCCCTCCAGTAACTTACACAATTAATTTTTTATTTTAAATGGATTATTTCGGCAGCTTAACTGAATTTAAAATTTAAAAAGCTATACATTTTGAATTATAATGCAAAAAAGTTTTGGGCTAAATATTTTTTTCAAATGCTTAAAAATATAAGGAAAAAAAATACAATCCTTCTTGTTTTTATATTTGCAGTCTTCTAATATACTATTTTATCTCAATATTTTGAGCATATTTCTTCATTTATTGTTATAGGGAAAATCTAACGGTTATAATCGAAAACCGGTTTTTTTCCGATTTACCGATTTTTTCGATTGTATTTTGTCCCGATTATAACCGTTTTTTTAATTCAATAATCCGATAAACCTCCCCCACCCGACAAAATTAGCTTTGAAAAAGAGGGAAATTAAAGAAATCTGGTGAGTATTCAGTGGGCGGTGGCTATTTAGAAAAAAAAAAACCCGAGTTAATATTTTTACAAAATTTATTCAATATGGTAATAATAAATTGGAAACACTGTGTTAACTAGCAAAGGCGGAGCTTCGGTCACCCCCGAGGTTTTTTTTTTCTTGGTGATCGTTGAAATTTAATACTTTTGGTTCAATCAGTACCAACAAGATGGAATTACACTTACCACATGCTGGAGTGGTTCGTAAAACAGCCACCACTAAAGCTCAAATCTCAGACTATCGCACCATTAAAAATGCACCGAGGATGATTTCTGATGCAGACATTGAATTGGTGTCAGAAATATTGGATATTTCAATGCCTTTGTATGAGACCACTAAGGAGTTTTTGGGAAGCGAGTATCCTACAGGAACATAATCGAAAATGCATTAAAAAATCTCAACCCTAAGCGTAGTGCTGTTACAAAAGCTTTCGAGCATTCTTAAAGACAGGAGTACAAAATCCTCTGCTGAGCCATGCTTCGCTCTCAAATCTCCGATACATTTCTGAAAGAGATTTTATGAATAGATTAGACGATGTATATTGCCCAATGGGTCGATTTCCATAAAGATGTAAATAAATTTTTTTTCTCGGAGAATGTTGTTTTTTACATAAAAAAAAAAACAAATAAGAAACAACTGAAATCCGGTTATTTCAAAAACCTATGCGGGGATGATAGCCTTTGCAGCTAAAAATCTCATAATTCCGTCTTATCAATCAATTTCAAGAACCGTTTATCTTGAGAGGTTATAATCGCCAGGTAAAATCGGAGGTCAAATAACTCGAAATAATCGAAAACCGGTTACATTTGCAACAATCACACTCCCTAGTTATTATCAGATAATGAATCATCATAATTTAAGTTTACAAGTAACATTTTTGCCGAATAATAGTAACAATTTTACTTTTAAATGAATGCTTAGTGATTTTGAACTCTTTTACTACAAAAGGATGTTCTTTTTCACATTTATAATTCTACAGTTATATTCCTTTTTCGTTAATATTTATCATTTCTTTTTCGCATTTACTTGCATTTTCTAGTAGAAAGAATATTTTACTTGGTTTCTGTTTATTTCAATTATCGTCTGCTTTAAATATGAAAAATGAATTTCTGATACTCTAATTTATTTTTTAATTCTCAAGTTGGCAATATTCATTCATACGTAGTTTTTTTCTCCAATGTTGTATTTTAACGGTGTTGTATTATTCTATGTCTTGAGCAAATTTAATTATTTGGTATTTTGTTAGAGAAATATACTCATCCATATTTCGTTAAAAGAAGAATTCTAAATCAAATGGAAATGAACCTCCTCATGCTTTAATTTAATGTGTATTGTTTTGATATTCTACGATGCAAATCTTCTAGAATAAAAATTCATTCAAAAACATAAAAAGTGAAACTTTTTGGATTATTATTATTGATTAGAATTGTAAGAAAGTAAGTACTCCTTCATTATTTTACAAGTACTTTAAATTTTATTCGATACACTACTCCCGTTTACAGTTCATTTCGGTTTTCGAACACTTCCCAGAAACTATAAAACAAACAGCAGTTGAAAAATTGAAATTTATCTTTGTAATGTGAGCAGACGATAAACGGAGTAATGCATTTTTGGGTTATTTGTCTCAGAGGAACTGTGCTGAGAACAGAGATTTGGAAAATTGGGTGGAACAGTTAGTTGTATTCAAGTTCAAAATGGCAATGGACTTTTGACAGAATACTATGAAAGTTCAGTGTGACAATTTAATTTGTTTCAGTTCATTTTTACTACCCATTAGAAAGACCCTTAGACCTTCTGAAGCGACAAAAAATTATTTCGAATTATCATCCAAAACATTCAGTTTAAACTATATTGAGAACAATTTTCAGAATCTAAAAATTGGAATCCATTTTAAATTGTTCCAGAAAATAAATTTGTTAAAGAACTTGGAAAACTGAAGGATGGAAGGATTCTTTTTTATGTACTGGATAAAAGCAAGTGGATTGCTTCCAAATGTGTAAAATAGCCAGATAGAAACAAGGATGTGTCTTTATTTATTTTAAGAAATCTAAGGAGGCAATGGTGAATAATTTATTTTCTTTCGATCTCAGTAATTACACATTAGTATAAAAATGAGTATTTGTAAGAAACAGAATATATTGACTGATAAATAATATATCGTTGGAAAAATATTAGGGAGAGATTACTGTTAGCAATATTAGCTTGCCATTTGAAAAATAATCGAAAATGATGGAATGGTAAGAAGTTCTTATTTCTAACTCAATAATACGAAAAAAAAAAATTATGCCATTCAATTGGTATTTTTTAGTTTTAATAGTTAATTAATATTTTCATCATTTTTTAAAATTTTTAATAATAAATTGCACTCCAAAGCTGTAAAACAACTCTGGACACACAGTATTACGAACATTCTGAAATATTCCCAACATATCTCGGACGACAACGGCAGGCAACGGAATTACATGTGACATTATTCTCAGCATTTTCCACGAGGATGTAGTGTACCAGAGCTTATAAATGAAGCCAAAAAATAATAAAGTTTCGGTTAGGTTCAAAAGAATAAGTTAGGCGATCGTACAAACCAATGACATCGATTTCGTTCCACCGTTGTCCAGATGTCATGCTTTAGAGCTGATGAAAATCATGGTTGACACCGGCGAACGCCCCGTTCCGCTGAAGTCATTTTTCACAACGCAGAAACTGCGTGATCGGTGGTTCATATAATATCTTCGCAAACTTCTTTTCACCAGAAATATTCGTTAACTCTGTTCATCCATACGTTCCGGCATGAAATATAGGTCTGTTAATAAGACCTCAGTAGTAAATCTACCAGAAAAGGAAAAAACAATTTGCGGCCTTTTTGCCGGCGACCTTTTTTCTACAACTTAAAATTTCCGAATATCTTTTATCAGCACAGAATACGTGATCATAGTCCCAACAGAAGCAAAAATGAAACCTTTTCTTAAAGGCAAAAAACCCCAGACAGAAAGGTGCACATCTTGATTCACTGCGAAGAGGTAACGAATGTGTGTCACAGAAGAATTTCTGTTTTCTGGAAGCCAGTGAGCTTCACGAGCAACAGCTGCAGCTGAGCACGAGACTTTGTCGGCCCAGAAACACATCAGAAAGAACATCAGTGTGTTAAAGAGGATCATCGCGCTGGTACAAATTTTCTCCTCGATGAACATATCGGGTTCAGAAAAAGCAGATATCCCGAAATAGAGACAGAATACATTTGAAAGAGCTGCCCAAAGCACAATACAGTTGAGATGACCATCCACATCGGACACAATGTTTCTTAAAGAATGATAAATATTCATTAGATACAAGTAGTTTGGGGTTGATTGAATTGTCATGAGCTCTTTATAGCCATTAAACGCTTGACTAATATCATGGCATACAGTGATATAAAATAAGACAAAAGTATTCACTGGCATTGAAAAGAATATGTTTTGGAAAATACTAGACATCAGATTAATTATGTTTCCGATATTTTTATCTGGGAATTGAAAGCCCAATATTCTTGTCCCTGCAAATTTCTCTGGTTTCCGACAGAAGGCCACAACTGTCGTTGCTATTACCAGTAAGTAATAAGGAATGAAACATCCCATAAGCAAGTAAATTTGTTTCAAAAAGCGTTTATCATTTTGGATGTTAAATTCAGAAAGGAGTTTAGCAACTCTACGAAGTCGAGACGAATTGTTACACAAGAAGTATCGATGAATTATAGAAATCACATTCATTATGACGTATCCAAACAATACAAGTGAAGAATACCAAGCATTAACCATCATTGATGCAATTGTAATGCTTTGAAATATGATTATTATTTGAGATAACATGAAACATAGCTTTTTAAAGTGGATTTTTAGTGAAAAAGTTCTCACGAAGGTAAAGAGAAAATAATAAAAAATATATTTATAGGGTTGTCTGAACTGGAAATTTTCTTTAAAATGGTGATTCATGATTTTATTTAATTAAGATCTGATTTTATTTAGTTTAATCCAAAATCCTGATATGCGATGGAAATAATTATTTGAATTTCAAACAGTATGAAAATTAAAAAAAGAAGCTTTGAAAGTTCATTCTTTTGTCTTTCTACTATAATTTGCTGAGACGATGCACCAGGTCATGGATTTGTTTACTGAAAATCAAAATTCATCTGCGCAGTTTTCTTCAAATTTTATGCTTTTACTTAGATTATAATATTTTATATTTTGCGATTACTTCAACAAAATGTTTGGAAAATTTCGAAGAGAAAACATTTCCTAGGCATTTTCCCGATGTCTTCATAAGCTGGAAACTAAAAATCTTTAAGTTCTATCCTTTATGGAAACCGCTTTTAAATTCTAGGGTTAAGAAATCATGATGTCGTTTAAAAAGCGAATTGGTTTTTCACGGTAACGAAGAATACATTGTGCATGCAAATCAATATAATATAGATTTATCGGCAATTTCATTACAAGGAGAAATGGGGAAGTTATGTATGAAATGTTTTGAAATAAGAACATATCAAATAATCGCCATTTATCTTGCCTGTCAAACTATCAATATTGATCTTGCTTTCAAACTGCAGATAATATAGAAATTAAATTGCGTATAAAAATCGGTGAATCGATTGAAAATTATTTTTTATTCTTTGATGTGCACACTGCAGATATTAAATTGGATCGCAATGTGCACTGTAAAAGTGCCAAGGAGTGCAAGAAAGTCATTTCTGAAAAACAATACTTAAAAACAATGTAGTTAGAGCATCACAGAGAGTATTAAGTATGAAACTAATTGCTGAAGAATTAATAACGCATATTTACAAAAAGTAACGATATAAATATAAAAGGTATGCAAAATAATTTACACTGAGGTATATAAAACTCCATATAATATTCTATTAACTGTTACTCCAGAGTTGAGAAAAGTTATCCATATTTTCGTGAATGCTGCTCATTTATATAAGGGCATCTTTTGAAATTATTTGAAATAACAAATTGCGTAATGTTATGTACTGATGGTTTAAAATGCTGTTCTATGCGCAAGGAAGAAACAATTACATTGCTCAAACATCGGGCAAAAAATGATAATAATTAAATTTGGCAATGGATAATTGAGTGCTAAAAATTCAGAATAACCAAATGACGAGGAAAATTATTTTAGAGGAAAAAATTGTTTTTAACTGGATGCCTTTGGTGACTAGTTTGCGTGTCGGTAATAGTGACTGAGCTTCATTGAATCTCTTATGCACAATCTGATAATTACGCTATTCTTAAAATTGTAATGTTAATTGTTATTAGCATTGTCAAGACATTTTCCAGGTTTTGTAGCCAAGACGTTTAGCAGCCGTGCACTTATTTTGTTCATTGTGTTCATGAACTTTGCTAATGGCATCCAGTTAAATGAGAACTGACAGTTTTATCTAACATCTAACTGCACGTAATTGCTTGCAATTACAAGAAAAATTCTATAGTAGAATAAGAGTGAGTGGGTTGGCGTGAGTAATAAATAAATAAATAGGCACACATTTTTTAAAAAAATTAATCTTATATTCATTTTTATTGTATCATTGTATTGTATTTTTCATTGAATTGTATTGTTTCTATTTATCAGTACTGTAGTATAAAATTTTTCATCCAAACAAATACAAAGTGATTTCTCTACATATCTAGACATTTAAATTTACACTTCAAGACTCTTATTGTTCAGCTGAAGTTCCACAAACTTTTGTAAGCGAAAGTACGGAATGCATTAATTTTTTTTATTAAAAACTTATGCATGTCAAAAATGTAATTATTAATTTTCACTAAATAATAATTAAATTATTAAAAGTTTCTGAAAAAGGCTTAATTAAGTTATACAGAAAAGAATCCCTGCTCAATGTGATAAGTTACAGTACCTCCACTGTTATAATGCAGCAGCCGACACTGAAAGCAAACATCGGATATTTCATTTCTGAAAGAAGGTGATCGTCATTTATACATGACTCGGGATATAGGAGTGTTTTCTCTTTTAAAATTCTCATTTAAACCAAAATCGATGTGGTATTCTTTCGGAAGAAAACAAGTTACCGGTCTATCGGTATTAACTCAACCGTTGTCATTTTTAAGCTACATTTCCATTGGCATTTTTATAAGAATAAGAAACCTATAAAGAAGGTTCCATAGAAGTGCCATTTCATTCGACTCCTAAGAACAATCTGCAAAGGCAAGATTATAAGATCGATTTTAAATAAAGAGTATAAATAAAGTTAGAAAGATTCACAAAAATATCATACAAACCAGGGAAAGAAGTCCCAAATTTGCACTAATGTCCTCCTTTCAAAGCAGAAAACTTAAGTTTTATGCGTCTTCCTGAAATGAGATGCATTGCAAATCCATTCCATTTGGCCCAAAGACCGGTTTGTTTTCCACCGATTCAAGTCCATCGATTTAGGTGGACCATTCATGGAGGCTCCAAAATGCACTATCGGCCGCTCCGATGCCCCTACTCCCACTCCCCACACGGGGGAATTTCGCTATTTGGAGAGAGCATCCTCCCCCCCCCCGGCCAATTTCCACAGTCTAACCGCAACTTCTACACACATTCCTCCTTCCCAACGCTCCCCCCCCCACATGTTATCGGCCGCCTCGAAGAATCATATTTCACTTTTATGACCGAACGGGTCATAAAAGTGAACAGTTCGATTCTCAAAAAGCAACAGTTCAATTTTCAGAAAGCGCCACGATATCATTTTGTTCTGCGTTTATAAAAAGAAACTGTATTTAATTAAGCAAAAGAATCTAAAACTAAGAAAGTATAACTTAATCAAGCAAAGAAATTTAAGTTTGTTCTTTTTTCCTCACATACTTCCATGGATCTTAGTTGTCACTTAAAACATCCTTTCCGGTGGCCTAGCGGTAAGGTGTCGGCCTCAGAGCCAGGAAGGCTCCAGGCTCGAAACCCGATTCCACTGAAGATCCGTCGTTTATTGCTCCTGTTGCACGTTAAATCACACGTGGGGGGTCAAAGGTTCTCTAGGTGGTGTGGTGCATACACAACCGGGAGGAGGTGGTGTAGTGCGGAAGTCTGGAGAGGGGATGCAAGCTCAGGTGCCGTCCTCGTCATCTGACAGCGGTTCAAAATTACGAGGTCCGTCCTAAAATAGCTCTCGTGTTGCTTCAAAACGGGACATTAATATAACTAAGCTAAACTAACTGAGCTCAGAGTATGTAATCATCGTTCCTATAGAAGCAAGCACAAAACAGACATGCACATACCTTTGCTGTGCGTTAATAAAAAGAAACTATACTTAACCAATCTAAGAAACTGTAACTTAAATAAGCGAAGAAACTTAATCTTTATAATCCTACAAAGCATTCTAATTTTCACTTAAAATGTCCTTTATAAGTACTGAATATGTAATCATCGTCCCTATAGAAGCAAACACAAAACTTTTCTTCAGAGGTAAGAAGCCCCACACAGTCATGTACACACCTTGGTTCACAACGAGAAGGTAGCGATTATGCATTACAGGTGAGTACCAGCCTACAAATAACAAAACTCTGATAAGTCTGTTGAATATGTTCTCACTAACACTTCAAGCAAGCCAATGAATATATTCACAAAAATGACATATTTAGACATGTATTGAGCATTATGCGATCACAATAATTTTATTTCAATTCCACTCCAACTGTAAACCAGCAATTTGATTTTCAGAAAGAGCAACGTTATCATTTTGTTTTGCGTTTATAAAAAGAAAAACTATACTTAATTAAACAAAAGACACTAACTTAATTAAGCAAAGAAACTTACTCCTGTTTTTTCTTCACAATCTTACATATGACTTTAATTTTCACTTAAAATATCCTTTATAAGTACTGAATATGTAATCATCGTCCCTATAGAAGCAAGCACAAAACTTTTCTTCAGAGGTAAGACGCCCCATACAGTCATGTACACACTTTGGTTCACGACGAGGAGGTAGCGATTATGCATTACAGGTGACTTCTTGGGATTTTCTTCGAGGTGGCTGGCTTTTTCTGCTATGGACGCTGCAGAACTCGATACTCTGTTTGCCCAAATACACGCGTAAAAGAAAATGAATGCATTGTACACAAGAGCGAAAGAGGTGCTGATCCTTTGAGGAACACTTATAGCTCCTTCTCCAGTGATTATAGTGACACCAAAATAAAGAATAAACACATTCGCGAGAATTGCCCAGAATACCATGCAGTTTAAGCGGTTGTCTATTTCGACCACAAATTTTCTCAAAGATAAATAGGTATTCGTAAGTCTTCCATAATCAGGCATCGACTGAGTTGTCATGGTCTTCTTATACGAATGAAAAATGTCTTCAATGTCGTGGCATACTGATATGTAAAATGTCATGAAAGCATTCGCTGGCATTGCAAAGAAAGCTATATAGAAAGATGACAAAATAATCATAAGGGTTTTATTTAACATTGCATCGTTAAAACTGTGTCCAAAGGTATGTATCTCAATATATAGCATTTCCGGATCTTCTACATAGGTCCAAATAGCTAATGCAATATTCATTATCCAATAAATAATACAAGATCCTATTAGTAAATAGACTTTTTGATTGAAAATGTTGCTGCTTTTGATTTTCAATTTGGAAAGACGTTGTGCTATCCAGCCAAGTCGTGATGAGTAGTGGCACAGGAAAAATCTATTTGCGGTAACAAGAATACTAACTATGACATATCCTCTGGTTTGTGGATCATTCATATCTGCAATAATGATTATTGAGGAGATCAAAATACAGTGAGAAACTGTAATGAGGTGAGATGTAAGAAACATTAAAGTGCAACGTACTTTTTTATCCATGGAAATTCCCGTTATCATCCAGAAACGGAATAAATAAAAAATGAGCTTGTAGCTACGTTGCAGTGGCATAATTGTCTCTTTTATAACACGATGAAATTAAAAGTTATCTCTTTATTTAGGGTCAGGAATAATTATGCACTTGTGTTCTAAATTACAGAGAATTTTTGAATTTCACCTGAAATGCATCATTAACTTGAAAATTGCAAAGACATTCTTTTAGGATTTGCACTTTATTTCTGACCGACTGTTTTAAAGTTATTTAAATTTTAGTGTAAAACTAAGAATTTCTGCAAACCGGTTCCTTTTAAGCTAAGTTATATTAATTTGATAAGTGTTTTTCTCCTGCAGATATAATCATTTTAAATATATTATAAAAATATAATCAATTTCCTACTACAGATAAAACTGATGTGTTTCCTAATGTCGAACAAAATTTCATTAAATATCTTGAAAAAACAAGTGATATATTTTTTAAACGAAAGATATAGATCAATAATGTTGTCTCAGAAAAAAGTAGATGATCAAAGGAAATAAGAAACGATCTTCCTGATATTAAATTTACAAATGGAAATGTTCCTAGTTGTGTAGAAGAGATTCACCACTTCCTAATCAGACGATAATATATGCCATATATGTATGTAAATGGACTTCAGATTATGGAAAAGGATTCTAACAACAAGCACAATGAAACGCAAATGGAAACAATGAACAACAGTGGTTTCCATGGTTTTAAGCATTCACCGCCTTTTTTTCAGATGTATCGAAAAATAAGAGAAGAAGACCTGTGTAATTATGAATATATTCTTATTTGAGACTAGCAATTCCCTGCACGACATGATGAATGCTGTTCGCTGACATTCATCATGTCAGCGAAATAAAATAAATTAAAAAAACCCACAATAACATAAAATAAAGTTTTAGAAGCAAAATCAAAACAAAAAAAATACATTATTGGTTTTGAAAGTCTATTTTTTACCCCTCGATAATGATATCGTGTGCAGATAAAAATTGAAACTGAATCGACAACTGAAAATGCAGATAAGTAAAAAAAGAGACAATTGAATTAAAATTTTTTCTGTAAATGGTGTTTTTGGAATTGAAATTGCATAAAAATAATTGTCATGGTTGTTGGAACAACCAACTGGTTTGCCTCTAAAACGGAGTAATAAATCATTTAATTTTATAAAATAAAATCTTCGAAAGCTGTTTAAAATAGTTCATAGGTGACATTAGTTATTTTTATTTAAATCCACCCAAAGAAATGATTTAAAATTGAAGCTACTTTACCAAAAAAATCGTTATTTTTGAAAGAAAAAGATTTATAGGCATGACTTCTATGAACCAAGTAAAAGGTTGAAGAGAAAGAACCAAATGAAATTTTAAATGATTTGAAATAGACCAATACACCTCGAAAGGTAAAGTCACACATAATTTCTATGATATTCGTATATATCCAAGATCAATAAATAAAATGATGAAATTTTCAGCTTCTGACTGATCAGTTTAAACTTTGAAGCTGCATAAATAGCTCTTCGAGGGAAAATCTGATTTATTTCCAGTTTCATTTTTTGATTTTTAGTGAAAATACACTTAGGAACTTTCGCAGAACATGAATAACCATCTATATATATATAAAAGAGAAAGTCACTCACTGACTCATAATCGATCTCTCAAACCACTGGGACTAGAAACTTGAAATTTGGCAGGTGGTTGCTTCTTGGGTAATAGGTGCTGAATTAGATAGGATATTTCGAAATTTTAATTAGACTTTTAACTAATTAAAAATTACCTTAAATTTTAAAGTTTTTCAGCAATAACGTCGGAGCATATTATCGCACAATAATCATTTTTAACATCATCTTAATGTTTAAAAAAATTACCTTTTTAAGTATACCAATTTAATTTCCATCCGAAATTCTATTTAATTTTAATTAATTTTTGAAAATGTTTTCAGGCACAATTTCCAACAATGTTTTTATTGTTATCGTTTGAAGCTTTTCTTGGAACATGCACAGAAGAGCTCCTTCATAGAGACATTATTAAGTAAGAACTGATGACGTCGAGTTGCGTTTTGATAGTTATTCCTGTCGATATTTTGAGACGTCATTTGATAAATCTTTTGCAAACTATTTAAAAATATGCGTGCTATCTTCGTATATGTTTATAATATTAAGAAAATAAATGAAACTTTTTTTAATAAAAAGTACTTTGTAGTAGTTCAATCTGGCCTCCTACTTTGTCAATCTAAAAACATTTCTAAAAAGGAACAACAACATCACTTTTCCGTTCAGATTTAGTCTGTTCGCCCAAATAGTTCTCACGAGCACGAATTTTTTAAATTTGTTTTCTATTCTTCTTATACAAATATTTTCCAATTCTTTTGTATTTATTTTATGTCTGTGTTTTATATTTATTTATTCAAAGAAAGCACACTACAGAGATGACTCCATTTACAGAGTGCATGATGAAAAACACGCAGAGAACACAAGCTACAAAGAGTGAATTTTAAAGGTACTAAAACACAAAGAAAAAAATGCTGACTGCAGAGAATACAAAAGTTAAAAGCTCAAAACCATATTAATAATAAAAATTTTCATACATAAATGATTTAAAACGAAAACACGCAATCACAAAAGCACTAAAAAACACACTGAGGTTCCAAAAGTCCATGTTGCATACCGTCACATTAAAATCATAAAAACACACTCAATGATTTTTAAAAATTTCGAACATTAAATCAAAAATCTATTAAAAAAACAAGGATAAAAAAAGTCACAAGATCACAAAAAACACAAAAATAAGAATACGCATAAAAGTCTTAAAAATTATGTACAGTCAATCGTGAAAAAGTAAACAGGTCATGTATTTAAAAGTCGAAAAAAATCGATTTAAAAACAACGGTAGACATATGACAAATGTCAAGTTCATCAGAGATCCTGATAAAAGTCCTATAAAATTTATTTATTTTTTTTATAGAGCTCAATATATAATAGCAATCGATCGAACGATTAATAACTTTGTAAAAGAAAAGAACGCAAGAAGCATCTCGTCTGGAACACAAACTAGGTACATTACAGATATGAAGTAGACGTGAAGAAGATACATCTTGCAAGTAAATTCCAATTTTCTTGTAAAGTAAATATTAAAAGAAGTTGGATTGAATTCGCTCAATAATTCCAATTTTATTTCGGTAATTGGAATCCCAAATAATACTACAGTATTCCAGATTGGATACCGTCATTGCGGTAAGGTCCTCGTAAATTAATTCTGGGAATATGAATATACAATAGCCTCACGAAGCGGTCGAAATCTAGTGCCGCTCGGGGAGCGGTCAGTACACCTTGAACAGGCCTGCAAGGCAGCCTAATGCTGATTAACTGGATTTTTTTATACTCCTATCCAGGACATTGAACTTTATATATTCTAACTTAATCAACAAACTAAATCAACAATTATGGATGCAGACACTGTTGAGATTAACGAATCACAGATTCTTTGTAGAATAGTAAAAATACGTGATGACGGCCGCGTGCATTTTCTCCTCCCTGTCTTATCTGGTGTGTGGTGACATTTCAATGATGGCTAAAATTCGGGCTGACATTGTGAGTCATGTGTCGATCAAATTGCAAAGGTTCAAGTGCTTTACTCAGCAGTGGTCTTGATTTCCTCATTGCTCTAAACTTCAGAAGCTCACCGAAATGCCACCCCGGTATTTTTCATTAATAAGCAACTATGAATCCATTGCGCAAGAAAATAGCATGGCAGAGCGTAAGATTTGTTTAGTAAGTTGTATACAGACAGCCAAAACATGAGAAAGAAAAGAGATAGTTAAATAAGATTTCTTTTCTACTTTATCGATATTCGCCATAGGTTTGATTTATGTTCACACGATCGTTGCGGTGATACAGGGGATCCAGACCACTACGCAACAGACTTTACACTACGACACACCCCTGACTCAAGAGATAAAACTCTCCGGTGTGCATTTTGGATGGGTGTGCGTAGAAACGTTATTGAACAAAAAAATTACAGACAGTGTTTAAACATCGATGAAATGCATGTGAAAATTATAAAAGCAATGAAAAATGAGCTATTTACAAGTGAAAAGAAAAACCCGTGAAGCAGAAACAATTTTAAGACATGTCCCAGAAGTTCAGTGCGTTTGAAAACTCTAAGGACTGATTAGTGTCCTAGGTATTGAACGTCTAGAGAGTCGGGGTCCATTAGTCTGAGGTTTTGGTGAAGGAGAGAAATCTGGGTCGGAGTCGGATGAACTGGTTGCGTCCGGTTGCTGTTTTATGAAGTTCTCATTTTCAGTGAGGAAAGATACCATTTTAGCTATTTTTATTCTTGATAATTTATTTAAAAGTAAGTATTTCCACCAAAGTAGGAGTATTTTCTGCACTTGTCTCGGTCAAATGAAAAGATGACGTAAGATGACAAGAAGTTGCGTAGTGGAGAGGGTCTCCCTTTTCCCCGCATGTGCAGATATCAGAATGATGAAGTCGGAATCTGTAGAGATAGCTGGGAAAAGGACCGTGACCTGCAGCGAAAAGGATGGATTCTCTTGATCATGAGGTTTGGGTTAGAGAGACTTTCGGGAGTATATTTAGGATAGCTCTCCCAGTGTCGCCTGATTCCCAGTCTTGTTGCCATATATTGAGAGAGAGGTTGTTTGTGACAAAACCCTTTCATTTCATGAAGCCCAGAGCTGAAATCCTGTTGACCTGGTAGGAAATATTGTTCAAAATAAAAGATCAATGACACGACTCATGGATATTATGAATATCCTACATGAACGAAGGCATGATATCATAACTCATTAGGAAAGACTTTTCTCGCATCCGCCAACCATAAAGAAATTCATTGCAGAATTTTTCAGTACACTTTGGTGTGTTAACTGTTGTTGTTTTAATGTTTTATTTTTTCCCCTCCTACATGTTGATCTTTACGCCAAGAGGGTTTTGTTTAACCATAAACCTTTTTTAACCGAATTTTCTGGTCGGTTTACTCCCGATGGATTAATTATAATAATTAATATTTAAAAATATTTCATCAAACATTAAAAATGCTTTGAGGTTTCCTGTTACTTAAAAATTGATTCAAAACTTGACTATGGAGATTTAAATATTGATATTTTTTGTATCATTTATGATTAATTTTTTAGCGTTTTTAAAAATTATTAATAAGTCATGGAAAAATTAGCTTTCTGCTGTTTCTAAAAATCTTTTAGGAAAGTCTGTAATTTTTTAGGGAACTACGAGATTTTAAAAATCTTTGTTGCAACAGATTTTCTAATTTTAATTAAAAATAAAGGTGCAGATGATAGAAATATTTTGTGTTGGAACTCCGTCGAGTGCTTAACTATATAAAACTGAAACACTACAATGTTTGATTAAATTTCGGGTCATTCTTTAAAAATTATTAATAACTTATGGAGAAAATTTGCTTTAGGCTGTTTTAAAAAGTCGATACTTGATATTTTCATTTTGATTAAAAGTTTCAAAAGATGCAGGTATTTTGTTTAATATAATACTTTATATAAATATCTTTTTTACCTTAAAAAACTATTAGACGTAAAAGTACTTTTATCCCGAGCATCAAGGTACCAATAAGGTGCTAATAAAAGTAATTACTACTCAGACAAAGTCGCGAGCACCAGCTAGTTGGAATATAAATGTTCGATTTTCGGAAAGCCCTACGTTATCATTATGTTCTGAGTTTATAAAAAGAAACTATACTTAGCAAAACAAATTTATAGCTAAGTAAACTATAATTGAATTAAACAAAAGTTTTAATCTTGGTTCTTTCTTCACATTCTCACAAAAGGATTTTAACTGTCTCTTAAAATGCCCTTAATAAGCACTGAATATGTTATCATCGTCCCTATAGAAGCAAGCAGAAAACTTTTCTTCAGAGGTAAGAAGCCCCACACAGTCATGTACACACCTTGGTTTGCAACGAGCAAGTAGCGATTATGTATTACAGGAGAGTTCTTGGGGTTTTCTTGGAGGCAGCTATGGATGCTGCAGAACTCGATATTCTGTTTGCCCAAATACACGCAGAAAAGAAAATGAATGCATTGTACACAAGAGAGAAGGAGGTGCCGATCTTTTGAGGAACACTTATAGCTCCTTCTCCAGTGATTATAGTGATACCAAAATAAAGAATAAACACATTCGCGAGAATTGCCCAGAATACCATACAGTTTAAGCGGTTGTCTATTGCGACCACACATTTTCTCAAAGATAAATAGGTATTCGTAAGTCTTTCATAATTAGGCAACGATTGAGTGGTCATGGTCTTCTTGTACGAATGAAAAATGTCTTCAATGTCGTGGCATACTGATATGAAAAATGACATGAAAGCATTCGCTGGCATTGAAAAGAACACCATATAGAAAGATGAAAAAATAATCGAAAACACTTTATTTAACATTCCATCTGTAAAACTGTGTTCAGAGATATATAGCTGATTACGAAACATTTCCGTATCTTCGGCATAGGTCCAAATAGCTAATGCAATATTCATTATCCCGTAAATAATGCAAGATCCTTTTAGAAAATAGATTTTTCGATTGAAAATGCTGCTCTTCTTGATATTCAAACTGGAAAGACGCTGTGCTACCCAGCCAAGTCGTGATGAGTAGTGGCACAGGAAAAACCTACTTGTTGTAGCGTATACACTCATTATTATATATCCTATCATTTGTGGTTGCTTCATATATCTTTAATAATCATTGAGAAGATCAAAATACAGTAAGAAACTGTAATGAGGTGAGATGAAAGAAACATTAACGTGCAACGTACTTTTTTATCCCTGGAAATTCCCGTTATCATGCAGAAGCGGAATAAATAAAAAATGAACTTGTATCGAAGTTGCAGTGGCATAATATTCTCTTTTATTACACGATGCATGACTTCTCGTTATTTAAGGTCAGAAATAATTGTGCACTTGTGCTTTAAGAGAATTTTTTAGTTTCACTTAAACGTATCATTATCTTGAAAATTACATTGTCATTCTCTCATGATACATTCTTTATGCCTGACTGACTGTTTTAAAAATATTTGCATTTTAGAGTAAAACTACTAATTTCTTGTAAATTGTTTTCCTGTTGACTAAGTTATATTAATTTTATAAGGCTATTCTCCTTTAGCTATTCCTCCTCCTATTCTCCTTTAACTTGTGAAATATATTATGGATAATTCATTTCATATTATCGTTAAAAGTCATATATTTCGTAATAAGGGACAAAATTTCATGAAATATTTTGATAAAGCAAATTATCTTTTTCATTAGAAAAGATCTATATCACCAATTTGTAATAGACAAAAGAGATGATCGCCCTGATAATAAATTTACAACTGAAAGGGAAATTGTGAAAGCAATGTGATAGCAGTTGTGGTGAAGAAACTTCAACACCACTTCATCATCAGACGATAAAACCTACCTTAAATTTGGGAATAAATAGAAATGAAACTTTAGTGGTTGGGAAAAAGTTTATAAGATCGCAACTGATAATGATATTCAATAGTTGTTTCAGTGGCTTAAAGCATTTATTGGTTTTTTAGAAGTATTGGAGAGTAAAAGATGAAAAAGGCCTGTGTATTTTTATTTATGATTGGTGATTCGATTCTCTTAGATAGATGGTGAAGCTCGACTGGTGATTTTAATCTTCTTAATGTATCAGAAGACATTGACGAATCGAATATGAATGTCTTGCTCGGAAATGTTTACCTAAAAAAATCAAAGATATTTTCACCGCTTAAGGACTTAAGCGATAATGTATGATTAATATCGATTGTGTGCTATGCAACCAAATGTTCTACATTGGCAAAAGAAAATTTCCTATAATTGTTGGAAAAACCAAGCAAAACTTTCTAACATCAAGTTATCGAGCAAAATATTACTTTTGACAAATATAAATTTACTTCTTTATAAACATGCATTCTGGTTTTTTTTAAGTTTAATTTATCTCGTGCACTCTCATACACAGCCATAATCCATAGACTCATTCTGCGTTAAAAATTAAAAATATGTATTTTTCTGAGGAGGTCTAAAGCTTAGATATTCAGCATAATTTTCAGGTAAAATCTAGATGATTACAACGCATTTTCTATATAGTAAATCATTGCGGATACTAAAATAAAATTTCGATTAATATCAAGGATACTAACAAAGTAGTATTTTGATGGACACCAATGATGCCAATGTTGACAATCTGAAAGAACTAACTAATCAGAAACAAATCGGTTAGGTTAAAATAAAATCTTGATAATTAACAACCCAAAATGCAGAAGTAAAAGAAAACTGTTTAGAACTATTAAAAAACTGATGTTAGAGAATTTGTTGATTTTGCTGCTGCTTGTGTTAATTACATAAAAATACGTAAAACTATAGTATTTTTAAAGTAGTTCCATACTTACTTTAATTGTCATGCGCACATTTTGAACATAATTGATTATTTTAATTCTTAAAATAATTTAATCCCACTGACTTGAAAAATGACGTCAAAGTTGTACTTTTTGGAGAAATCATCTTGCTAACGTGTAGTTTTTCATGCAGCTCACGTTTAGTTTAAACAAAAACAAAGCAACAAAAGTATTTGTAGCTTTCGAAACTAAAACGAGATTTAACATTCAGCAAGAACAAGCAAGACAGCAGTTCCACATAAAACGATATTAAGACGTTTTGACGACAATTTTACATCCCCTTAACAAACAGGGTATGGCTCATCAAAATCTTCCAACCTCAGAATTTCATGTTTTTTCATCGTTTTTGCACATTGGCAGTAATTATATGAAATAATTGTTTCAACGATCTTCAGCAGTTCCCTCTATTTTAGCGCATACATATAATTATTTCATTCCTTTGTAACATAAAATAATGCATAAAATTAAAAATAAAAAACACAAAATTTGGAATTAAAGATCATAATATAAACATAATAGAGAGTTCTGTTAAAATAATGAGACATATTTATTATAAAGTTTTTTTAAAATCAATTTTTACAACTCATTAGCATTTTCATTTCCATCAAAAATTTTTAGTAGCTATCGTTTTTAAAATGCATCTTGTTTATTTTTTAATATGCTAAATTTGACACAAATTAATTTATAACTAATTATTTTGACACTAATTAATTTATGTATAAAATTTCGCATTAAATTGCTTAATTTCCCACTGGCTTTATGTAAATTTGGTTTCTCAGAAGCTTCAAACGAAGTTTCATATTATTTAAAGATCAAAACCATTTGAATTTGGAAATGCAATTAAAGGTGATATAGATATTGATTTCAGCATTAATATTAAATAAGTGAGTATTTATTGAAGATACAGTTTTATTTAAAATTACAAAATTGATACAATAAAAGTATTTGGTTTTTCACATATTTTTAGCTGAAATCCGAAAATTGTAAGAAATTGAATTAGTCAAAGCATAAGGAAACAAAATACAATTAAAGAAGTATGCTTTTCACAAAACTGCTTAATATGACTAAGCATGGTTTTTCATATTTGGGATTTATATAATTTCCTTATGAAAATTTGGAAACACAATATATGATATTTATTCATAAAGATTCTAAAAATGGTGAAAATAGTTGTTAAATTATTCCTTTAATGCAGAGAACATTCAATGAAGGAAAAAAGGCTAAAATTTATTGAAGCAAATAAATAAATAAAAGAATATTTTCCTAAAACTTTACTGATTCGAAACTATTAGAATATTCGCATGTACAGTCGAGGGAAATTTTCGAATATATTCGGTTGGAAAGTTATTTTTAATTGGACAAAATCTCTCATAGAGCAAGTCCGCGAATGGTTCCTTTTACGAGTTAAAAAACAAAGTGGAAACACTCTGTTTCGTGTTGTAAGCATTTGTATTTGATGAATTTAATTTTATCTCATTTAACAGCCTTTAAGGTTCATAAAAAATCTTTCTAAAAATGAGAGCAATCAGCTTTTAAAGGCTTTGAATATTTAAATCATAAATTCCTCAGAATTTCCTGACAACTGATATTCGAATTGTGCATACTTTGTTAGAAAAATAAATAGTCTGTTTCTGCTTTCAGATCAGAAAATCTTTTTGACTCTGCTTTACACATATATTAGATAATCGTGTTCTATGTTCTAAATATAGTTTGATAGATTATCAATTGTATTTCCCAAGTAAAAACAATATTTTGCCGAAATAAACAAATATTTTTTTATTTAATTCCCACGTATCTTCTGAACGCCTTTCTAAGAGAAAGAAAGCAGATAAATGCATATAGTATTTTTTTTTCAAATTATTTTTGAATATAAACGAATATTTTTACTTTCTATTACCGATGTATTTTTAATGACATTTTATAGAAAGTCTTTTTTAATCCTTTTATTGTCCATTTATAATGAAAAAAAATTGAGTAGAACTTTACCAAATTCTTCATAATCTCATCAGCTATCTTGCTTGCCCTTAAAAATGTCTTTAATAATTACAGAATATGTAATCATTGTCCCAATAGCAGCGAGCAGAAAACTTCTCTTCAGGGGAAAAAGCCCCACACAGTCATGTACACACTTTGGTTCACGTCGTGATTGTAGTGGTTGTGAATTACCGGAGAGTTTTGGGGGTTTTATTTGAGGTAGTTGGCTCCTTCAGCTATGGATGCTGCAGAATTCGAAACTCTATTTTCCCAAAGATACATGAAAGAAAGCATGATATCTTTGTACAAAGCAGAGAAAAAGGCGCCAATTCTGTCAGGAACAGATATATTTGTTTCACCAGCAAGTAGAGTGACGCCAAAATAAAGAGTAAACACATTGACTAGAATCGCCCAAAACACTATGCAGCTGATTTGGTTGTATATTTCAAAAACACATTTTCTGAAAGACAGAAAGGTTTTCGTAAGCCTTCCTTAGTCGGGCATCGACCGAATAATTTTGATCTTCGAAAACGAACGGAAATGTTCTTCAATGTCGTGAAAAAGTGATATAAAAAATATCATAAAAACATTCTCTGGCATGGGAAAGAAAAACATGTAAAAAGTACACTATAAAATGTTGACCCCTTTTTATAACACTGGGTTTTCAAAGCTGTGTCCAAAGAAATATAACTGATGCTAAAACATTTGCTGATCTTTGATATTGCTCCACCCAATATGTTAAAGCAACATTCATTATAAAGCAATTGATGCAAGATCCTATGAGTTAACAGTTTCGAGTATTGAAACGGTTGCAATTCTTTTTTTTCAAATTGGAAAGGCGTCGAGCTACTCAACCAAGTCGAGATGAGTAGTGCAGCAGAAAAAATCTATTTGTTACTGTGAGTATACTCATAACGACATTGCCACTCATGAGTGGTATTGGGATATCTGCGTTATTAATTGTTGAGAAGATAGTGGTAATGAAAGAAACTGTAATGATGTGATGTGAAAGAAATATTTTTATACAACGCCTTTTTCTTTTCGCTGAAAATCCTGTTATTATGCAATGATGAAATAAATAAAGGATAAGCTTGAATCGGCGTTGAAGCAACAAAGACATTGTTTTCGTGACAAAAAACAGAGTTAAGCCTTTTTTTCCTAACTTATATTTGGAAATGAGTAAAAGCCTTTGATACGATGAAGCAAATTCTTAATTTTATTCTAAATATTATATCGGCTTCAAAAATATATCAAAATTAAATTCATGTTTCATACATTTGTTTATTTATTTCTTGCTATTTCAGTTTATAATGATGAGTTATTTAAGAACGGGGTTTTCTTTAAATTAAATATGATCCTGTAAATAAACTTAGAATTTTTCTAAAGACGCTTTTTAAACAAAGGTTTCAGAAATCCTTTTTCGTTGCAATTAGAAGAAATGGATTTTTAGAAGTACTGAAGTACGAACTTGTTCAAATATCTCTTGTTTTAGCAAAAAATTTTTTATTTCGTAGAGCAGATCAAGATCAAAAGGGCTTTCTTGCAAGAAATAATAGTAGAAAGGAAAGAATAGACTGTCAATGAATCATTAGATGAAATGAAGTTCTTTAAAATTGGGCTATTGCAGCTGTGGGAAACGATAAATCACTTCGTAGTCAGTCGATGAGATTCATACTCTTTGCAACTAAGTTGATACATGAAGCTCTAAGACTTTAGGACAGATAAAAAACAAAAAGTATTATCAATATTAACTCAAATATATTGATGGGTCTTCGAGAAATATATGAGAGAGAAGGAAAGAAGAAAAGGACTCAATTGAGCCGCACATTCTCATTAAATATGAAACCAATAAAGTAATACGCCGTATTAAATTCTGCTGATAGAATAGTTGGAATTCTATCAATTTTCTCTCTTAAATAATTCGGAAAATGTTTATTTTGGACTTTAATCTACGAATGCATCTACAGACATTGAAATATTAAGCATCAGTGCCTTGCTCTAAAATTTTTACCCAAAATATTGACCACATTAAATATATATATATATATATATATATATATATATATATATATATATATATATATATATATATATATATATATATGCTATATATAATTTGTATATATTATATATATATATATATATATATATATATATATATGCATATACATATATATTGATGACATCTGTATTGCTAAAATTCTATTGTTTAGAGTTACTTGGTTAGTCTTAAAGATTCTGCCGATCATGGTAAATATTTTGGAAATTATTATTCGGGAATGTGGCCTAGAAATTTAAGATTTTTAATTATGAGCAGAGATATCGATGGATAAATGTTTGAATTGCCACTAATTTAAACGAATTCTTTAATATAACCTTTTGCTGCTCAGTATTATAATATATTAATTACGCAATTCTATAAAAATATAAATAAATATTGTAAAGATTATTAAAAATTAATTAAGAAATTTATGTACATTTTTTCAAGTTGCGGTATATTCTTTGTGTACGAAGTAATGTGCATTTATGCTCCATTACGTTGAAATATGATATTAAATCGTATTAAATATATTTATATCTTAATTCTTTTAAAAATTGTATACTTACTATTCTCTAAATTTTTCACACAAACATATCTTTATTCGTTTGGGAAAGTGACAAATGCTGAGGCGTAATATATGTTCGTTCCCAACTTACAGAATCGACAATTTTTTAATTAATGTGAATTTGGATGTATTTAAGAATCAGAACTCGATAACTCCCTGATAATTATGAAACATTTCTGTTAAGTTTGAGTTATAAAGCAAAATTCTGGTAATTAAAATATGTGTCATTTAACAATGTAGGGCAGGGATTTTTAGAATTATATTTAACAAAATAACATTAATGGAGTCGCAAGTTAGCAACTTGACTTGTAAAATATTCATTTTTTTTGAAAATTAAACACCGAAAATGAGAGTGTGTGTGTGTGTGTTAAAATGAGTTTATTTTTGCTTTGGCTTAGAGGCACTGTAATAAAATAAACTACTATTCATTTTTTTATTATCAGTGTTACAATAGGCGTAAAAAATGAATATGATTTTATGGAAAAAATATGATTTTAAATATTCATGCACATAATTTAGAATTATTTTCGGTAAATGGAATGCTGGGATTTCAGATACATGCAGTAAAGCACTATAGTTTCTAATTTACATGTCTTTTCACCTTAGTACCGATTCATTCTTAACCGTTGAAACGATAAAGTACTTCATTTACACGGTTATACGTCGATTTTTCCCTTTCTAAAATTCGCAGATTTTCTGCCTCTGTCGTTATTTCTCTGTTGTTACTAAGAGGTATAATGTACCTACAAAGCAGTGGAGTAACATGATGAAGACGCCATAATCAATGTGAAGACGTTATTACGCCTTCTTTTAAAGATGAATGGATCCCATTTGAAAACTTCGAACTTATTTTGTTTTCCAAAACACTAGTGAAGAAACATTCAATGAGTTTAAGTCGATTCATAATGCATGAACTTTCTAAAATTCGCAAATTTTCTGCCTCGGGCATTATTTCTCTGTTGTTACTAAGGGGTAAAATATACCTACAAAGCAGTAACATGATGAAGAAGAATATGAAGAAGTTATTACGCCTTCTTTTAAAGATCAATGGATCCTATTAGTGAACTTCGAACTTATTTTGTTTGCCAAAACACTAGTGAAGAAACATTCAATGAATTAAATTCGATTCATAATGCATGTACTTTATTCTCACAGACAATCAGCTCGTCATACGATGATTAAGGTTTTTTTTAATGAAACGTCTATCTTCATGCACATAAATCGTATAAAATCAGAAATCAGATATTAGTACTCAAGATATGCAATAAAGTGATGATTTTTCTCACTTTCATAATAAACGCTTAATTATAAAATTTATGAAAATATTATTAAAATTATTGTTTCCATACTATGTAGTGCTGTACTATTTACTAGTGCTATCTTAAAAAACATTAAAATAATTGTTTTTAAGTGAATTGACATGAGTAGCATCAAATTTGTAATGATCAGAGACATTTATTAAAATTTCGGTAACACGTCTTTTCATTTATACGTCGTTTTACGCCAGTTTCTTGAAAGACATATAAACGTTGCTTTACTGTATTTTAAAATATATTTAACTTATTCGAATAATAAAATTAAAATCTTTACTTCTTTAAAAATAAGAGCAATATATTGTTTCTGATAAGATTTCTGTTATTGAATTTTCGTCATGCTGCCATTATTTATGGTTGCATACAATTTTGAACTTTACTTCTACATATTAAGATGTACTCACCAACACTAAAAAATGTGGCATAAACAGAGAACATTCATGAAACAGTCATTTCAATTATTTATAATTACATTAGTTTCTTTTAATATGCTTTGAGATTAAAGTGCCGAAAGAAAATATTGAGAACAAAATTATGCATTTCATCTCAGGATGCAGTTGTTCAAGTAGATGCATTTTCCGAGATCATTTTTTTTAACCCCTTAAGGATCGCATGTTTTTTTTTTTTTTTTGCTATCTAACACGATGACCCCTCCTGTTTTATCGTTTTCATTCATCTAAGAAGGCTTACAATAGTTGAGATGAGTAAGGATTCTACGTAATTTTTCTGTCAAATTATAAAACTAATTAATGATTAAATTTTAGTTTATAAGCCTAAAAATGCGATAATTCGATGCTAATCAATATGACGGACGCGACGGTTAAGGGGTTAAATTAATATCTAGCTTTGCCATTACAGATTTTTTTCTCTTATTTCAATAAAAGAGATACTAGACTATTTTTCCATGTTGAACGAAGGAGTACATTTGCAAAAATAAAATAAATCTATCTTTGGGTACAGCTTGGGTGAGTGAAGTCAAAGCAGTGAATGCCTAATTAAATTTTTTGAAGCTTACTAAAAGTTCTTATAGCTAAATATTTTGGAGATAAAAAATTCTTCACGAAAACTCCTATACATGAGTTCGTCTTTTCCTTTTCATGAGTATCCTTGTTTTTTTCACCTTCTTATTCGCATAGATGTATTCTATGCGAATATTTAAGGGTTAGAATTTCAAACTAGAAATTTCTTTATCTAAATGTTCTTACAGGAGAATGTAAAATTACGAACTAAGATTTACCATTTATTAACATAACTATTTTTCTTTTATTAACTCTGTAGTTTTTCAGTCTTTTTCATAAATCTCAAGAAAAGAGACTGAAAAAACTATAGAAAAACTATAATTTTTTTCCTAAAATAAGGAAAATCATTAATCCTTAAAATAGTTTGAAATCTTAAAGAAGTTATTAATTTCACCCCTTCTTCAACACAAGCATTTAGGAAACCGTCTAATAAACGTAAGCTTATGAGCTTGAATGTGGCTTAATTTTTATATGCTTAAAGAAATCTGTCCCTGATGGCCATTTCAGATGCAGTTTATAATATCACTTTTTTACATTAATCAATCAATTTTTTGGAAAGAAGATGGCTTTTATGAATTTTACTGAAATTAGTAGAAAGTAAGAAACAAATGCAAGTGTATTTTAATGCGAGAAATGAGATATGCTACGTATAAAGAAACAGAATCAATCATTTATTTCCCATTCGAATATACTGAAGGATTTCAAATGACCTCAGCAAAGAAGTAGAACATTGCATCATTTCTGAGAGAAAGTGATTATTTCATGTGGTTATTTCATGCTGTTATATAAAGCGGCAATTCGAAGGGACACATTTATTATTCAACTCTTCGTTTCTTCCATTCCGTTTCCTTCAAATATTTTATTTCCTCATTTTCTAAAACACGCAGTAAAAGTAAGATTTTTTTCTTATTTCGTTGTTTGAACATTTTGCATCAGATTGATTTGATTTATGAGGTTATACAAATACCTGTTAACAACTGATTTCATAAATTTTAACCATTACAGATTAAAATTAATCTTTGAACTTAATCTTACCATTAGGCTTCGATTAGGCAATTTGTTTTTCATAAATTATAGATGCCTATGTAACTTCAAGGTTAATTTTGTTATTTGTAGAAGTTTTATTTGTAATTTGATCATCTTGCTTTATCCTTAATTTGCTTTTAAACAATAGTTTGTTGAAAATTTTCCTTACACTGAAAAGATGAAATCTTACTATATTATTGAATGAATTTGAATAATTTGAGATAAGTTGTGGCGGGAAAAGTAAACACAAAAGGATATAATATTATTACATTACAGAAACATTTAACATGGAGCAAACTTATTCTTTTTTCTTATAATTTTATACAAAGTAGCCGATGTAGGCCTATTACTTATTTTATACTTAGGGAAAATACATTTTTTCCCCATTATGCAGGATAGCTTTCGTGCCAATACTGTTTCCTTATAAAGTTATGCACGTTTTTTCCCTCAATGTTTACGATTAAAATGTATTCTGAATGGAATAATTTATAATGAATATGTCTCAATAACAGTTTCCTTAAATAATATTCGAGACAATATTGTATGATCTTTAATTTACTTCAAACATACCATTAAAACTTATTTCATTTTACAATATTGAAATTAATCACATTGAAAATAATCATCTAAATTTGCCAAACATAATACAGTAGATTCTCAGGAATCCGAACTAATTGGGGCTGAACTATGTTCGGATTCCGGAAAATTTGGATTATCCGGAAAATTCGGCAAAGTACTCTTGATATACAAAATGTAGCAGAGTATTGACTTTGGGTACTCTGTGAAAAGAGTACGGAAAGTTCTACCTGCGATTCGCATCGTCTAGCAGGTTTAGTTCCTTACGTCAAAAGAAGATAACCGATTTTGTTCCTACTCATTAAGGTACTGTATTCATTCTGAAATACCAATTCAAATGTTTCTTTTAAGTTAGGGATAAACATTAGATTTGTTTCTGATTCGTAATTGCTATTTTTCCTTCTTTTTTCAATAAAATTATTTCAGAAAATTATAAAAAGATGTTGAGGTTATTCTTTGTCAGGTTATATTTTGGATTTCTGTTGTTCGGGTTCCCGAGGTTCTACTGTATTTTTTAAATTTGCTAAAGACTCAACAGTAGCCGTTTTGCCACGAAACTGAACCTCCTGCACTCGTGAAATATCCACTTAATTCCCCGCGCATTTGTTTAGCCAGAATTGAAGGTTTCCTTGGAACACGTTTAATCTCAATATTGTTCCCATGGGCATTCCTTCCATCCTTCACTGACAAGTACCAATGTTTTCGTTGCTGTGTCGTCAGGGTTGAATGTCTGTGGGGTTCAATATGATGCACTGATGACTGGCTTTTGCATACAGAGTTGTGCAAATGAACACAAGTCAGCATAACTTTTACAGTATTTTCAGGCTGGATGAGTAGAGGGTTTCTTAGAATTCTGGTCTTCACGGCCCAGACTATCAATGAAATGCCCTCTTCGGCAGTTATTACCCCTACGTTAGCCACTCCTTTAAGCTGTTCACAATATGCTACCAAAGGGTGATATAATCCAATGGCAGAATAAGTCTATTCAGAAAGGAAAAAGCTTTGAGAAATAATTAAAACAAAAGTCGAATTTGATGCGTTTGAGGAGCTTTAGTTTAGCTTAGTTTTAGTTATATTAACGTCCCGTTTTTTGAAGGAACAAGAGGACTATTTTGGGATGGACCTCATCATTTTGAACCGAGGTCATATGACGAGGACATCTGAGCTGATACCCCCTCTCCAGACTTACGCACCACACCATCGGCAGACCCTTTGACCCCTAATTAGGATTTAATGTCCAACAGGCCGGCATACACGGCGGATCTTCAGTGGAATCGGGTTACGAACCTGAAATCCTCCGGCCTCGAAGCCGAGACCTTACCACTAGGATTCCAATTATATAAATGCACTGATTTGCATGATTTGACAATATTGAAACAAAGAATTAAACCATGTTTCATTTGATCTGGAAATGTGAAGACTTAATAGGAAACGTAACCATTTACCATCTCATTCGCTGAATTCTAGCATGCCCGATACCAGTGCAACTACTTTTAGTAAAATGTCATTCAGTATTAACTGTAGGCCGTCCGAAGACAGCAATTCACGTGACGGTATTGATGAGGACAATGATTACACCATCCTCTACCAATACATAATCCAAAAAACTATTTTGTTAGAGAAACATTCAAACTGTAACGTTAAATAATGTAACATTTGATTATCCTTATTCCTGATATTTCTTTATACCTAATAATTGTTTTCTTTAATTTGATGTTTATAATTTTATGAATAAAATAAACGTATTTGAGTGCGTCTAATAATATTGATTTCACTTCCTTCCTCAAAAATACTTAAGCAGGTAATAATATTCTAAAATATTTTTCAAATTTTTCATCATTTCATTAATATTTACAAGTTGTTTAGATGAAGTAATTGTAGTTACGCATAAAAAATAATTTCTATGGACAGTATAAACATCACCGTAATATTTTAAACATTTCTGAACTATTTTACTTTAGTTATTTAAGTTTAGATTTTTCAGGTGAAAAACAGATTAAAATTTGTTGGAGAACAATTCACTACAGAATTTCTCAACAATAAAAATAAAGTCGTCGAATATCAGCATTGCTAGCGTTTTATTTTATGACCGCTATTTTGAAAACAACGTTAACCTTTAATATAGCTCGTTTCAATCATTGTATAGATTTTTAAAAGTAATTTGTAATTTTTTGTAAAATTGTTTACAGAAGTTACTGCTAAAAGCACAACATCCTTCACACTCGACATCTTGAAGAATGTAGTTAGAAAAGAGTTCATGCATCTGTGGTGAAAACAGAAGTTATAAGAACCACTAATTTTTTTGTTTACAACAAAATGTTGTCATTTTTTATTTGATCGGGGGATTTTGGGATTTTCAGCAACAAAGGCTATTATCCCCTTTTCATTCCAAAGTTCTTTTCAATCCGAAATCAAAAAGGATATGAAAATTACCATCAAAAGACGGGCTAAAATTATTGCCGATCCGATTCGGTCAAAAGAAAAAAAAATGGCACCCTCCTAGAAAGGCCTCCATATTCTTTTTCAAAGTTGTCATCATGTGATTTAAGCACAAAAGATGAAAACAAATGTTTAAAACGCTCGGTGTAAACTCGCCTTAAGTTTAAGAATAACACTTTTTACGGAATAGTATTAACTATTTTATTTTTAAGTGAATGCTTAATAATCTTGTACTATTTCACTAGATGTCACTACAAAACGATATTATTTTTCACGTCTGTAATTCTGAAATTATATTCTTTTTTTCGTTAATATTTATATCTTCTTTTTCATATTTACTTGCATTTTTCAGTAGAAATCGAATCTCTTACTTTGTTTCTGTTTATTTCGATTATCGTCTGCTTTAAATACGAAAAATGAATTTCTAATATTCTAGTTTGTTTTTAAATTCTCAAGTTGGCAATATTCATTCCGATTTAGTTTTCTTCTTCAATGTTGTATTCTAACGGTGTTGGGCGATTCTATATCTTGAGCAAATTTACTTATTTGGTATTTTACTAGAGAAATACATTCATCCGTAGTTCGTTAAAAGCATAATTGTAAATCAAATGGAATGAATCTACTAATGCTTCAATTCAATGTCTGTAATTTTTTAAGAAGGAATCTTGCTTTTGTTCTGATATTCTACGATGCAAATCTGATGGAATAAAAATTCATTCAAAAACATAAAAATTGAAACTTTTTGGATTATTATTATTGATTTGAATTCTAAGAAAGTAAGTGTTTCCTCATTATTTCATAAATACTTTAATTTTTGTTCGATTGATTACTTCCGCTTTACATTTCACTTATGTTTTCAAATATTTCACAGAAAGTATAAACAAGCAGTAGTTAAAAATTTGAATTTTATAGATGTAATGTCTGCAGACAATAAACGAAATAAAGCAGTTTAGGGTTATCTGTGCCTCACATGACTTATTTTGGGAAAAAATTTAATAAACTCATTGATTTATTCATTTTTGCAAATGAAAACACAAATGAAAAAAGGTGAATAATTGTATCATGAGTTCATGCATTTACTGATATTATGAATGCAGTACTATTGCGAGAACAGATGCACTTGAAATTTAATAATTTGTTTTTCAAAACTCTTTATTCCTGATATAATATGGGTGGTCATACCAAACTTAATACATCATTATCTACAAGAAATACAAGTTGTTGATTCGATTAGAGGCTTTCAGTTTCAAAAGTTTATATAATTTATTCTGCAGTCTTTTTTAAATGCATAGTTTGCTTGGACAGTACGTGCTGTCTAATATTCACATAAATGCAATTTAAAATATTGGTGAAAACATTTTGTCGCAATATAGTTATATCGAATTCTCAAAAATGCCATATAAACCAACCAAACAGCCTACACGAAAAAGTATAACACATTATTGGCATATTTTTGCAAATCATGGTTCAAGATTGTAGAATATCTTTTATGCTCTTTATATCTTTTAAACGAGATGTTATTAGGATTTTTTAATAGTTAATTAATATTTGCATTAATTTTTATCTTTAATAATAAGTAATCCCAAGAGTATTAACACGAGGAATTACGAACATTTTGGAAGATTTCCGTCATAACTCGGACGTCAGCTGAGGCTACGGGAATTGCATGCGACATTATCCTCAGCACTATTCACAAGGGTATTGTGTAACAAAGTTTTTAGTTCAAAACGAGAAAAAAATATCAAGTTCCTGAAAGGTTTAAACGGATAGGTTCGGCGATCGGTAAAGCCATGCATTGGACACCAATTTCGCTCCACCTTTGTGCAAATATTAGGTTTAAGAGTTGATGAACGTCATGTTGACATCGACGAGGACATCACATATCACACATTACAACGTAGAAACTGCTGGATCGCTTATTCATATAAAATATTTGCAAAACTTATTGCGTTCAACATAATATTCGGTAATTCTGTTCACCCAGACGTTGAGGCACGAAGTATGGGCCTGTAAAAAAAAAAGACTCGGAGATAAACCAACCAGTAAAGGGAAAAAATCTTGCCCCTTATGTCGATAACTTTCTTTCTGCTACTTAAGATTCCTTAATATTTTTTATCAACACAGAATAAGTGATCATAGTTCCAGCAGAAGCAAAAATGAAACTTTTTCTTAAGGGCAAAAAACCCCAGACAGAAAGGTGCACATCTTGATTCACAGCAAAGAGGTAGCGAACGTGTGTTACAGGAGAATTTCTGCCATTTTCTGGAAGACAGTGAGCTTCTCGAGCAACAGCTGCAGCTGAGCACGAGACTTTGTCGGCCCAGAAGCACATCAGAAAGAACATCAGTGTGTTAAACAGGATCATCGCGCTGGTACAAATTTTCTCCTCGATGAACATATCGGGTTCAGAAAAAGCAGATATCCCGAAATAGAGACAGAATACATTTGAAAGAGCTGCCCAAAGCACAATACAGTTGAGATGACCATCCACATCGGACACAATGTTTCTTAAAGAATTATAAATCTTCATTAGGTGCAAGTAGTTTGGGGTTGATTGAATTCTCATCAGCTCTTTGTATGCATTAAAAGCATGACTAATATCGTGACAAACGGTGATATAAAATAAGACAAATGTATTAACTGGTAACGAAAAGAATATATTGTGCATAATGCTAGACATTAGAGAAATTACGTTTAATATATTTTGATCTGCGAACTGAAAGCCGAATATTCTTGGTTCTGGAAAGTTCATTGGTTTCCGAATGAAAGATGTAACCGTGGTTGTTATAATCAGTAAGTAATAAGGAATGAAACATCCCATAAGGAAATAAATCTTTTTCCGAAAGCGCTTATCATTTTTGATGAAGTCGGAAATGCTTTCAGCGACTGTAACGAGTTGAGAGGAATGCTGACACAGGAAATATCGATGAACTATAGACAGCATATTCATTATGACGTATCCAAACAATCCAAACGTAGAATACGAAGCATCAATCATCATTGATGCAACAATGACGCTTTGAAATATGATAATTATTTTAGATAACAGGAAACATAGCTTTTCAAAATGGGTTGGTTTGGCCAAAGTTGTTGGAAGAGTTCGAACGAAAGTGAAGCGAAAGAAGTAAAAAATATACTTATAGGGTTGTCTCAACTGGAAATCTTCTTTGAAATGGCAATACATGATTCCATTTAGTTAAGCGGTGATTTTATTTAATTCAAATGCCTGTTAATTGACTTAGAATACGACGGAAATTAGATAATCATTTGAATTTCAAATAATATGAAATCTAAACCAGAAAATTTGAAAGTTCACTCTTTTTTTCATTTATTTGAATAATACGATGGTTTTGTTTTTTTAAAAAAATCAAAATTCATCTGTGCAGTGCTCTGAAAATTTTATGTTCTAACTCTAATTATAATATTTTATTTTTCGCAATGACTCCAACTACATATATGAAACATTTAGAGAGGTAACATTTCCTAGACGTTTCTGCAATGGCTTCATAAGCTGAAAATTTAAAATCCTCAAAATTTATCCTTTTCGAAAACTGCTTTTAAATTCTAGAGTAAGAAAATTGTGAAGCCATATAAGAAGCATTATTGATTTTTCAAAATAATAAAGAATACATCATGAATACAAATCAATATAATATCGATTTATAAGCAATTAATTTAAAAGGCGAAATGGGGAATTGATGCAAGATATGTTCTGAAATAAGAAAATATCGAATAATCTTCCTTTGACTTGTCTATCAAACTAGTTAAATGATTTATAAGAAGATTGATCTGGCTTTCAAACTGCAGTTAATGTAGAAAGTAAAATACTTATAAAACTCCCTTAATCGATTCAAAATTAATTTGTCTTTTATTTCCACACTGCAGACATTAAATTATATTGCAGTATGCACTGGAAACGGAGCAAGGAGTGCAATCACGTCGTTTCTGAAACACAGCAAATATTGCATCTCGGAAAATATTATGTAAAAAACAAATTTCTGAAGAATTAATAAAGAAAATTAGCAAAAATAAAGGCATGCAGAAGACAGACATTTAAAATAATTCCCATTGAACTATTTAAAAAATTTCATGGTATTCATTTAATACTACTTACTCTACTTCGGACTTAAGAAAAGAAAAAAACAGAATCGCAAGAGTTGGAAACAATGGCGGCTTCTCTATCACAGCCGCTTGTTCCTTGCGATTATTTAAAAATGTGTCTTTTTGTTTTCATTACATTTGTTTATTTTTCCATCCTGAGAGTTTGATGATCAATAGAAATGAAAAGAAAAAGAAATAAAAAGGGAAAAAATGACACACCGAGTGGAAAATACGTGGGACAAAGGTAAACAGCACATCAGACAACTTTCAACAATCGATTATTGAGTAATTCAAAGTAATTTTTTACGATATCGAAAGTAGCATTTAAAACTCTCGAAACACAGGCGGAGCTGGAGCTAAAGGTTGGAGTTCGACCAACAAACTACTAATTTTTTCTTCACCTTAACTTCTGGTTTGTCTTCCGCATTATATTTTTTAACCTTCTCGTTTCGATACCATTTTAAAGACATTACGTATTGCTTATTGCATATTAATTACTTTTCTTTATTTCTGTTGCCATAAATCATTCATTCAAATGAAGATACATCTTTAATTTCCCGAAATGTAAACCGTTACTATTAGGGTTAAGAAATGAAATATTTTGCTTTGAGAATAGAAAATGATACTTAATGTGTTTTAATATACATCTATACTATATGTCTGCATTTAAATCACTTGATATATATTTTTGCAATACAGTATGGTTTGCCGGCTGCCTAAGTGGGAGAAGTTGCTCAGATCAGTGGCGAATCCAGGGGGCTATCGGGATGCCGCCCTCCAGAGCTAAACCAAAATTCTTAATTTTATTTAAAACCTCTACAACCGTTTGTTCTTAATTTTCATTTAAAAAAATAATAAAATCAATAATGTATTTTATAATCAAGCGAATGATTTGGTAGTTAAGATTTTAGATCTATAGTCTACATTTCTATATATCCTTGTAGACTTGGCATCTTTAATTTAAGAGTAGATTGTCTGCTATATAACAGTATAGTTTCTGAAAATGCAGTCAGCCCCTTACAAATTCATTTCATTCGTTTAACAGATGTCTCGTTGACGTGCGTTTCAGATAAGTTGCATTTGCAACTTTTTCAATTTCTCCATCCTAGCCTTCTTTGCTAGCAATTTTTTTAGATGGTTTCTTCGAATGAGTTCGAAGTATTATTTCACTGTAGCTGCTAGCCACATAATTACAGAAGAGTATATATTAATATAATTCATGTGTATATATAGTAGTAGATAAATTAATATAATTCAAGTGTAGTATATATATTTATAATAATAATTCAAGACGTAGTATATATCTTTTTGTTGTCATTTCTTATAAAATAAAATATTAGTTTTGAACTGCTTCAGTTTGTAAATGTTTAAAATAAGTTAAATTTTAATTACAGGTACTTAAATTACATAAAGTTTTACAGTTACAGTTAAAGTTTAAATATCATTTATTTATGTTTTGATTCGTGCTAAAAAGTATTTCTTCCATTATCTATGACTATTTTCTCTTCTTCAAAATAATATAGAATTTCATACAGTGTTAAAAAATAACCGTAATATTTAAACTTGCCTCAAATCCAATTTGAAAATAAATAAATTTAATAAAATCACTTACTAAAACCTCACTTTTATTTATCTACTAAAACTATAATTTTTTTATTTTAATTATTTTCTATTTTTAATCTTTAATTTATAATTCATTATTATAAATATTGAAGAATCTTGAAAATAAATTCTCAAATCCAGTACCAGATGGCACGACTTCTATGGATTCAAAATTTAATCAAATTGAAAATATTGAAATAGTGTATTAACTTTGGGCCACAGAAGTGTACAAGATTCCAAAACTGTACTACATCTCGAAGTGAGTGAAAAATCGCTTACGAAATTCAATCTTTACAACATATGGAAGAAGTCAAGTTAGATAAAAGTGTGTAAAAAATGAGATTCAAGAAAACTTTTTAAAATTGTTGTAAATTGTAACGATGTGAGGCGAATGAAATATTTTTTTATAAAAAGCAGTTTTTTTTTCGTTCGCTGAAAATTGTGTCATCAGGCAGAAATGGAATAAATAAAAAATGAGCTCACGAGGATTGTTCGTTATCTTTAAGTCCGTGCAGAAAGAAAGAAAATAGAATATTTTCGGATAAAAAATATTTATTTTTCAGCGTTCAGCATTCAGACTCTTTGAGGTTCATACATTTAGTCAACCGATATTCGAGGTTGTTTTTTTTATTCCGTCCATGTAGTACGATTTGTCCAACCCTTCAAAGTCGGCAATGGATCCGGCAATCAGCTCATCGTTTGCTGAAAATGTCTTCCCTGGCAACCATTCTTCTATGTCTAAGAGGAGGTAGTAATCCGAAGGTTACAAATCGGGAGAATAGGGGTAATTCTGTAGAACACGATAGCGTAATCAAGTAGTTTTTAGCTCACTAGCTACAGAACCGCGAGTTGCTATGTTATCGTGTTTAAAGAGAATCTTCGGTTTTGCTAGCTGAGATCGATAGTTTCTCCTTTATTTCATTTTTTAAATGGTTTCGCAAAGAACAGAGAATATTCTCATGTGTAAATGTTTATTCAAAATATAATGTACATGGTCATTTCAGATGCCTGCAGTCTTAGCAATCTCACGCACCTTCACTCTTCTGTCATCAATCATTACATCATGTTTTTTTTCAATGGTATTGTTACGGAAATCGTCTGGTGGGTGTACGGTAAATGAAATCCAACAAGCAGGATAATGGAAACCTTCACTCTTCTGCCATCATCCTCATACATGTCTTCTGGAATATTCTGCGAAATTCCAAAAGACAACGAAGCACAGGTAACAAGAAAATCAGCACTTATACAGATTAGCTACACAAGAAGACAGCAGTATCAATAGCGCTGAGCCTCTAAAAGCAGACCAATTCGCTCTGCGTACAGAACTTCAACGAGATGATCCCCTTGTTTGAGAAGCTCGATATTTATAGCCTTTCCGACCGATTGTGACTTCACATTGAATTTTCCACAAGGGACTCGATATATCCGTTCGTAGTAGGGATAAGAAGATAATTCTTGAATTTTCTAGATCCTTCATTTTGTCGCCAAACTCACCAAATGTGCCGCCAAGTCGCCAGAAGGGTCGCCAAGATCAGGGCCATTGACTTCCATCTAATACGAATCTCTGTAAATCCCTCTTCCTTTCCATAAGACTGTGATGTATTTCAGCATAATATGAAGAATCGTAGAGTCTTCTTTATCAAAAATAATATGTTTATTGGACATCTCCCACAGCACAAACATGTAAAACAAACACATACACTTGCATCACAAACGTTACATCACTCACTTACATTGAATTCCGTGTTCAATTCATTAATGTTCTTTTTCGTTGCTAGGCAACGTTAGCAAAAGACAAATATATGGTTGCCATATTATTTTTGTAATCTTTAGAAAAAAATTATGCCAAATGATATTTTTAATTAATTTCTTTTTCAGTCAAACGATATTTTAAAATTAATTTCTTTTATGACCAAACGATTTTTTTATCTAACTAATTTCTTCTCTTTACATATTTTAACAATTCTACAAATATATATTTTTTATTCTTTACGAATATTACAACCCTAACATATCAAGCCTCGAAAGACCGTCCTGCGCATTCGGCGTCTTATGTGCTCATTATTGTGCTTCGAAAGTTACCAGACCACTTATTAACTATTCTAATCGATGTTGTAGAGTCACCATAATGTTTATCAAGCTCAACCTTGGTTTCCTGAGCCGTTTTCCCTAGCAGAAATTAATATTTCACAATTTTTTTTCATCTATCTTCCAGACATCATGGTACTTAGTTGATTAAAATAAGCTTCAAAAATGGCCTAATACATATATCTGAATGAAATTTTGTGTGATACCCTTCAAGAGTTACAGGTAACGTAATTTTACAAAATAAAGCTTCAGCATTAATTAGGTATTATTAATAGAAATACTACTGAATAATAAATAATGTAGAAACAATTTAAAATTGCAAGTGTCATTTTCTAATGAAGTTTATTTATAAGAAACGGGTTTTTAGAAATATTGAAGCTTAAATTAATCCAAATATCATGTTTTAGCAGAGGAAGTTTTTTTTTTATTTCTTTGAATAACTCAAAATCAAAAAGTCTTAGAAGAAAGAAATGATAGGCTGAAGGAAACGGAAGATAACCATTTTGGTAAGGACATTATAGAAATTTTTAAAACTACGATATCGCACCTGTGTGAAAATATACATCACTTTGTAGCCAGTCGATGAGATAAAAAGTGCTAACACTAAATCAAAACACGATACAACAAAGCTTTTGAAAAGAATAAAAATTAAAATAAATAATCCATATTTAATTTAATAATTTGCAGTAATTTTCTCTGTGAGAAATATACAGTAATGAAAGAAAGGTAAAAGAATCATTGTGTTAAGCAGCATTTTCTAAATTGATAATGAAATCCAGACTATAATTTTCGTATTGCAGATGCAGACACTGAAATATTAAGCATCAACATCTTTTTCTGAAAGTTCTACTTTAAAGCGTTGATCATACTAACAATTCGACAAACTGAGTGGTCTTAAATTATTGGACACATTTTGGAAATTAATATAAAAAAACTCAGAATGTTAAAACTACGTTTTTTTTAATGAGAGCTCATTTTAAAAAAAGCTTTTCTTCAGATAGGAAACGCGCCGTAACGTTGTTCTACGTGGTCGTAAATTATTGGACATCTCCCATTTTGAGAGCCATTATCTGTGGAACTATTAAAGCTAAAAAAAGTATGTATTTGTTGGAACTTTTACGCTCCTTAACTTGTTAAATTAATTGTAATTCGAAAACTGAAAAGTTTTCGAGATATTCAAGAAAAACTAAAAAAGGAAACCAGAAAACGCGCATCTTCTTCTGCTGATCGGTAGCCATTGCGTATGGAAATCCCTCGCTGTTGCAAATTTATAACGCCGTAATGGTACGAATAAAACTTTTCTAAAAAACCGCAGTTGTAACATTACTAGTTTTTTTAAAATTAATTTTTGAAATGGTTCCAATAATTTATGAACACCCAGTATAAAGAGAACTAGCCGAAACTTACTGTCTGGTTGAAAAACTACACGGTTATGTATAAACGTTTCCTTATAAAATAAACTGTAATGCAAACCGAAGAATTTTTTAGTGTTCAATGAAATTTGAAACAGTTATTCTTGTTCATAATTTTGTGCAATTTATTAAAATTTCTCTATGGAAGGATGTAAGACAACAGAATGAAATTATTACCTTCGGCATTTTTAGGGGACAAAAGAATCCATATACTGAACAGATATTGTTGAAAATACTTTGATTTATGTTACAGTGCAACCTCGTTTAATGAGCATAATTCGTTCCAGAAGCTTACTCGTAAAGGGAAACGCTCGTTAAGCGAAACAATTTTTCCCATATAAATTATTCTAAAATACGATAATGCGTTCCATGCCGAAAACAGTACTCAAAACATTTTATGTGTAGCGTTTATTCAAAGATCACCTGGTTCAGTAATTAGAGTAAAATTGTCTCAAAAGATATATTCATAAGTAACAAAACGCTTTCTTATTAGTCATCTGATAAATAATAAATGACTGAAAAAATGTTAGTGATATAAAAATTTCCGAGAAAATTCTAGTTATTTGATTAGTGTTGCCAAATGTCTTGCTGCGGGTGTATGGTGTAAACAGTCCAACACGCAGGATAATGGAGAATGAAGATTTATTTACAAATATGCAGGAAAACACGTAGCACAGATACAGGAAACAATAGTTCTTGCACAGATTACCAATGTAAACAGACAACAATTCGCAGGTAATAACAGTTCAGCACTTTGTTATCTAACAACACAAACAGTCAGCAAATAACTAATAACTAGTAGACCATAACTGCACCTTCAATAGCGCTCAGCTCACCAGCTCGCACTGCGGGTAGAACTCCAAAGGCATTCGCGCTCCAAGGTGATCCCATTCGATCAAAAGACGCTCCTCTGATCTAAGTCCCGTCCTTAAATATTCTCTTCGACAGGCCGTGACGTCACATGGTGTTTTCTCGGGTATTCCCTTTCCTAGTAGAAATATCGAGAAAAGGGTTGCATTTTCAGGAATCATCCATTTGTCGCCAAATCGCCAAAATGGTCGCCAAGTTTGCCGCCAAGGTCAGGGTGCCATAACTGTCGCTGAGGTCACTCCATGCTTAACCTTGTAAAACTCTCTTCCCAACCATAAGACTCGCATTGCTGGGAAGCGACTTTCCATGTTTGTAACACTGCTCCCCTCTTCAAAGACTGACGCCCGGCAGTCTCATTACATCGAACTGTGATCAGTAGCCCGGTAGGGGGTTAGCCGATTAATGTGAATTACTTTTGGCTTGGAGTTAGGTGACCTCTGAACTCTGTAGATAACATCGTTCAGTTTCTTGACGATAGTATAAGGTCCCTCCCAGTTCTGCTGTAATTTCGGGCTCAGACCCCTCCGTCGCTTCGGGTTATGCATCCAGACTTGGTCTCCCTCCTTAAAATGATGGCCGTTTGCTCCGGAATCGTGGCGAGTCTTCATTCGTTCACTGGACAATTTAATTCGCTCTCTGGCAAACGCATGTACGCTTTCCAAACGTGCCTCTAAATTATTCAGGTATTCATTCGGCGAGGAAGGCGTATCACTCGGTCGTCCAAATAGGATATCACATGGCAATCGCAGTGTTCGACCAAAAAGCATAGCTACTGGAGTGCATCCGGTTGCTTCATGGTCTGCGCTCCTATAGGCCAAGAGAAAGAGTGGTAAATGTGTATCCCAGTCAGTCTGATTCTTCGATACAAATAAAGATAGATGATTTAAAATCGTTCGCTTAAACCTCTCGACCATGCCATCGGACTCAGGATGTAACGCCGTCGTTCGAGTCTTCAGAATTCCTAAAAGTTTGCAGAGCTTAGTAAAGAGAGCGGAATTAAAATGTGTACCTTGATCCGATATCATAATCATCAATCATAGGTACTATCATAGGTACGCCATACCGCGAAATCCATGCTCGAACAAGTTCTTCAACCACAGTCGAGGCTTCCTGATCTGGAATGGGGATTGCCTCTGGCCATTTGGTAAAATAGTCCATCAATACCAGTGCATACCGATTGCCCTTTGTCGTTACAGGAAGAGGTCCTAAAATATCCAAAGCCATTCTTTCGAAAGGTGCGCCCACATTATAACGCTGTAAACGGCCTTTAGTTCTTGTTTTGGGTCCTTTTCGGGCTCCGCAAGCGTAGCATTCTCTGCACCATTTTTCGACGTCGGCGCGAAGTCTATCCCAATAGAATCGCTCTCGGGTTTTGCTCAAAGCTTTCATAACTCCCAAATGGCCTCCACTTGCGCTGTCATGAATCTCTCGCAGAACTTCTTGAATCCTGCTTTTCGGGAGAATTAGTTGCCAGCGACAAGAGCTTCCATCGTCACTTTCCCACTTACGATACAAAACACCATCCTTAAGATATAAGGAGTCCCAAAGAGCCCAATATCGTTTTGTTGCAGGGCTTTCCGGAGCGATTTCTTGCTAAGATGGTCGATCTTCCGAATTTAGTTTCTTCTCCAGAATTGGCCTAATAGCAGGATCTTCTAGCTGTGCCTTTTGGACCTCACTTGAAGACCAGGCATCCTCAGTTGTTAAAACTTTCACGGAAATGTCTGTTTCCATTCCGAACTTTTTCTCTGAATTCGTGCAATGTTTGCAACTCTCTTTACAGGGTCTTCGAGAGAGCGCATCTGCACTTCAGTGAGAGGTTCCCTTGCGATGCTGGATTTCGAAGTCATATTCTTGCAGTCTGGATCCAACGAGCTATCTGACCTTCAGGTTCCCTAAAATTCAAAAGCCATCTAAGGGATGCATGATCAGTCCGGAGAAGAAATTTCCGTCCATAGAGGTAGTGATGGAAATGCTCTATAGATTTCACAATGGCTAGTAATTCTTTACGCGTGAAACAATAATTTCTTTCTGGCTTACCCAAGCTCTTGCCGAAGTAAGCGATGACACACTCTTCGTTTCCAATCTTCTGAGAGAGCACGGCTCCTATTCCCTTATTACTAGCATCCGTATGACCCCGAACTGACAAGATAAATTCCTTGTCAGTTCGGGGATAGGTCAAGATAGGGGACGTTGTCAAAGCCTGTTTCAGACTATTGAAAGATTTCTCGCATTCTTCGGTCCAATTAAAGTTTGATCTAGCTTCAGTTAGTTTATGTAGGGGTCTTGCTATTGCAGAGAAATTCCTTACAAAACGACGGTAATAGGTGCAAAGTTCAAGGAAACTTCGGAGATCGTGTACTGTCTCTGGACGAGGCCAATCAGCTACTGCCTTAGTCTTTTCTGGGTCGGTTTTAACTCCGTCTGCTGAAATTATGTGTCCAAGATAAGAAACTTCCTTTCGGAAGAATCTGCATTTCTTTGGACTTAGCTTGAGGTTAGCTTTCTGCAGTCTCTGGAATACTTTACGAATATTATTAAGATGTTCTTGAAATGTTCGTCCTACTATAATAATGTCATCAAGATAAACTAAGCAGGCTTCAGACGTAAGTCCACGCAATACTGTCTCCATTAATCGTTCGAATGTGGCAGGGGCGTTACAAAGTCCGAAAGGCATTACTTTAAATTGCCAGAGTCCTTGTCCAGTGGTAAAGGCTGTCTTTTCTTTATCTTCAGGTTGGATCTCGACTTGCCAGTATCCACTTTAGACTTGAAAAGAATGTCGAGAACCATTGGCTTCCGTTCAAAGCATCCAGGGTGTCGTCTATCCGTGGTAGAGGATAACTATCCTTTATCGTAATCTCGTTTAACTTCCTGTAGTCAACACAGAAACGTGTCGACCCATCTTTCTTCTTAACAAGCACAATAGGCGAAGCCCAAGGTCCTGACGATTCTTCTATTATTCCGTTATCCACCATCTCTTTAACTAAGCGCTCTGCTTCCTCTTTCTTTGCAAGAGGCAAACGTCTTGGATATTGCTTGATTGGTGGATGATTACCTGTATTAATTCTATGCTGAGTCATATTGCAGCGACCGACATCAGAGTCACTGGTAGAAAACAAGTTCTGAAATTCTTGTAGCAATTCCTTCACTGCTGTTCGTTGTTCTTCATTAAGCCCTTCAAGATTCTCCAAGATTGACGGGAGACGTAGTGATTCGGAAAATTTTTGAGGACGAGCAACGATGTCCACCACTGGCTCACACGTCGCAATAACAGCTCCTTTGTCGATAGTCTTGGGTTTATGGTCCAAATTCAGAACTCGAACGGGGATGGCTTCTTTTTTTAAATCAACGGGTGTGGCCGCCACAAGGACACCTTTCTGGGAAACTTGGCTAGGGAAGTCCGTTACGGCGTATCTGAATTTTCCAGAAGCTTCTGGGACTCCCTGGATAAGACATTCCGATCTTGCTGGTATAATAGTTTTCTCTTTAGCCAATACAGAGCATAACTTTGAATCCTCTGCACTGGCTGAAAACAAAGGAATTTCCTCTCCTCCTGTCCGAATCTCGTTCTTCTCCAGGTCTACCATGAAGTTAAATTTTTGTAGAAAATCCAGTCGGAGAATACAGGAATCGGTGATGTCAGCTACGTAGATTTTGTGTTGGAATTTTCTAGATCCGCATTCAATTGATGCATCCAGTTTCCCGTGTATCTCCGCCTTTTCACCAGTAGCGGTCTTTAAAGAAATGTTAGGAACCGTGTAAATAAAATTCTCCTTCAATTTCTGGGCCAAGTCTGTCCTTACGAGAGTGACATTGGCGCCGGTGTCCACTAACGTCAAACAAGGGATACCGCAAATAGATCCTTCCAAGTAGAGTCCATTTCTTCCTCCGCAAAGTGCGGAAACTTTTAGTCCTTCTTCAGGGGCTTTATTGAGAAAAGGCGCCCCCCCCCCCCTTAAGACGGCCATACATTAGTTTTCCTGGTTGGGAGAAATTGTCTGGCACTCTCTCTGTACGTGCCCCTTTTTGTTACACTTCCATTAAGTCACGTTCGGATTTCGTCGAGGAGTGTTCTTCTTCCCAGCAACATGACTGTTTAATAATTTTTCCAAAGTTTTCAATAAACAATCGAATTTTTCATCTTTTTCTTTCCTAGTACCATCCTCTACCTCTATCGATCTTACATTTCGGGATGTTTTGGAAACAGTTTTCGCAGCTTCATACTTCAGGCTATATGCCAAGGCTGATTTCAAGTCTTTGGCATCCATCAACCTTGTTGCGTGCTGAGTATCTTCATCTCTGATAGCGTCGACAAAGTACTGGGCTGCTAGGCTGTCTCGGACATCCTGAGGGCACTCGGCGTAGGTCAGGCTCATTAGTCGCGACTAATACCTGAAGGCTTTCTGCTGGCTTCTGCCGTCTCGTCTTCAATTCAGTCCTATAAAACTGGGTAAGGTGACTATCTCCGAATCGGGCTTCTAGAGCGTTCTCGATGGTCGTAAGGTCCGTCAACTTATCAGAAGGTATTCCCTGAAGAACCTCCGCCGCTGATCCTCGGAGAGAGGCCACAAGTTGACTGGCTTTTACACGATTATTCCATCCGTTCGCAGAGATCACAACGTCAAACTAAGTTTTGAAAACAGTCCAAGACGTTTGTCCGTCGAATGTCAGGGATTTGACCGTTGGTCTGGAATACGAGAGGCCTGGATTTCCGGAAAATTGATTGGTCTGTCCTCGAGTTCACTGAGCCTCTTCTCTAGGTCGGCGATCTTCACTTGAACTTTTTCTTTGACTTCCTCTATCTTTCCTTGTACTTTGTCTTCCACTTCCTCGATCTTCCTTTCAACCTCGCCCTTTACGTCTCCAATCTCTCTTTTCACACTTTGGACATTTTCTTCTATTTTCTCTATGCAACTGTTGACATGATCTTTAATTTCTCCGACTTTACTTTCGACATGTGATTGGATCTGATTCTTCATTTCTTCTTGTCCTTTCCTCATTTCTTCTTGTCCTTTCTTCATTTCCTCTTGTCCTTTCTCCATTGATTTCTTCATCTCGGCTAGCAGAGCAAGTCGATCAGCGTTCTCAGCCATCTTTGTCTGAGATCTCGTTTTCACCATACACAATTATCCCACTTCTGGACACCAGTGTTGCCAAATGTCTTGCTGAGGGTGTATGGTGTAAACAGTCCAACACGCAGGATAGTGGAGAATGAAGATTTATTTACAAATATGCAGGAAAACACGTAGCACAGATACAGGAAACAATAGTTCCTGCACAGATTACCAATGTAAACAGACAACAATTCGCAGGTAATAACAGTTCAGCACTTTGTTACCTAACAACACAAACAGTCAGCAAATAACTAATAACTAGTAGACCATAACTGCACCTTCAATAGCGCTCAGCTCACCAGCTCGCACTGCGGGTAGAACTCCAAAGGCATTCGCGCTCCAAGCTGATCTCATTCGATCAAAAGACGTTCCTCTGATCTAAGTGCCGTCCTTAAATATTCTCTCCGACAGGCCGTGACGTCACATGGTGTTTTCTCGTGTATTCCCTTTCCTAGTAGAAATATCGAGAAAAGGGTTGCATTTTCGGGAATCATCCATTTGTCGCCAAATCGCCAAAATGGTCGTCAAGTTTGTCGCCAAGGTCAGGGTGCCATAACTGTCGCTGAGGTTACTCCATGCTTAACCTTGTAAAACTCTCTTCCCAACCATAAGACTCGCATTGCTGGGAAGCGACTTTCCGTGTTTGTGACAGTAATGTAACTTAGTGAATGAATGTAGCATATCCTTAAAAATAGGATAAGTTTAAAGGAGATAGGATAAGCTTAAAGTAGGTGTACGAGTTGTCATGTGCACTTTGTATGCTTTAAAAGCATGACAAATATCGTGACATACAGTGATATAAAATAAGACAAAAGTATTCACTGGCATTGAAAAGAAACTGTTTTGGGAAATGTTAGACATTTGATAAATTACGGTTGCGTTGTTTTGATCTGGAATTTAAAAGCACAGTATTTTTATTTCTGTGACGTTCTCTCGTATCCGATAGAAGGCTACAACTGAAGTTCCTACACCAGTAAGTAATAAAGAATGAAACATCTCATAAGGGAGAAAATCTGTTTTCGAAAGCATATATCATTTTGGATGCTTAAATCGGAAGGGAGTAAAGCGACTGTACCAAGCCGAGAGGAACTGTGAGACAGGAAATATGGATGAATCATCGACAACATATTTATTATGACATATCCAAACATCATTGCAGACCATGAATAAAAAGCATCAATTATCACTGATGTGATAATAACACCTTGAAATATGATTAATATTTGAAATAATAAGAAACACAGCTTTTCAAAGTGGTTTGGTTTGGCCAAGATTGTTGATAATACTGTCACGAGGGAGAAACGAAAGCAATAGAAAATATACTTGTATGGTTGTCTGAACCGGAAATCTTTTTCTTTGAAATAGCGTTGCATGACTGATTGTATTTAGTTAATTCAAAATCCTGTATATTGATCCAGCATACGCTAGAAATTAATTAATAAGTTGAATTTTGAACATTATGAAACGTAAAAGTCGAAGCTTTGAAAGTTCTTTGTTGTGTCCACCTATTTTAATTTGAACAGACCATATGCGTCATAGTTTGTGGTATCATGGGTCCGTTTTATAGAAATTAAAATTGATCTCGGTAGTGTTCAGAATGTTTTATGTTTTAAATATGATTATAATAATTTTAGTTTTGCAAATTGGTTTTAGCAAAATTGAAAATTTAGGAAGGTAAAAATATCCTAGGTGTTCTGGTATCTAAATAAGTTGAAAACGAAAAATCCTCGAATTCGATTCTTTATATGAATTATGAGTTTTTTGAAAAGATAATATTGTCCTTCAAGAAGCTTTACTGATTTTACACGAAAATAAAGAATGTAACATGCAACATCAATAAATAATTTTCCATGTGACTTGCCTGTCAAACTTCTAATAATGATAAAACTATTGATATTGCTTTCCAACTACGGTTAATGCAGCAAGTGAAATACTTAAGAAATCGCATAACCGATTTTGAAATATTTTTTATTCTTTAATTCCCACGCATCAGAAATTAAGTTAGATTGTAATATATTCTGGAAAGATTGCAAAGAATGCGAACAAATAAATAATTTCTTAAAAAAATTGCATGAAAACAAAGGAAAATCGTGCATCAACAATTGGATCGCATCTAAATAATTGCTACAGAATTTAATAAAAATAATTTGCAAAAGAATAGAAATTATTAAATGTATAAAAGGAAGTATGCAAAATATTTCACATTCAGCGATTTAAAATTCACATTCAGCATTCTTCAGACTTATGAAAGGACTTATCAAAGTAACAGTATATTATTAGAAGAACTGTTTTTATTTAAGTAACTTTATTTTTTATGTTTGCTCCTCACGAAGATTCGCGCGAGATATTTTTGGCAAAGAAATCAGCAAGCATACTATTAATATGACTAGCTTTTATATGAAACAACCATTAACTCGAGTACATGTGTAATGTAAATTACTTCTTTAAAGACTTACATTTATATTTTACAATAAGCGGCAAAGTACAAATAAAAAGATTTTTCCCTCTATTTATTGGTAATTACTTATTACTGAAATCTAATTTCTGAATAAAGGTAAAATCAGGAAGCTAATTCATTTCATATCTGCAAATACCTGATAGTGACTGCCACTTCCAAATTGCTTATTGTGAGATAGGTGATTTCCTAGAGAATTTAATCTGTAGTTTACTTGTTGCAATTACGGAGATGCCTTATAGGAATACTACCTATTATAATGGTTCGTATGACACGATTTCGGGAGAACTTCTGCACAGTTTCGAATATCATAGTCCCTAGAACCCAAAACCACCCCTCGCTTAAAATTTTTAGTTAGCTACAAATGCTTTAGAAGTTGGAGCTGAAAAGAGATTTTGAACCCCTAACTTTGACTGCTTTTTAACGTATGCTTATGACACCTTATTGGAAAGCTCTCATCAGCTGCATTCTCTTTGGCTGTCTTTCATCCTCAAATCTCTAATCCTTTAGCAAGATTTCGGCGGCCTTTCTTCGAAGAGAAGAGGCAAACTGAGTCACTTTCTCAATTTCATGCTAATCGTGCCATCATCTCTAGCTGAATTTCAGGTATTATTCAAAACAAAGTTGCTTGCTAGGCTAATGTTGAATCTTAATGAAGGAGTATCATCTCTCATATAAAATTCTTGGTTAAACATTTTACTTTGATTTGCTTAAAAACTGTCCCGATCCCCTTTTTTAGTCTCTCTTTCATGGCCCAAAACAGCAATTCCTTTTCATAAGTTCATTTTACTTGATAAATATACAAATTATTTTAGGAGGAAGACATTATGGAGTTTTCTGCTTTGTTTGTTTATATTAAATGCCTGTACTACGTATTTCCGGTGTAATGCTAAGTCAATGGATCTTCAAAGCGGAAATCCAACATACAAGCAGATAAAGTCAAGGCTTTTAATGTAAGTAAACAAACTAGAAAACTCGTCCATACTGTGAATATTCCAGTCCATTTAATAATTAATTTCATTTCATGGCGCATACTGATAGCCTAATTACGAAAACTATATTAAATGATTTAAAATAGTACTCCAGATAGCTTTTTATTTCCACTGTTATGATAATGATTTTTTTCCCGAAGAAATGTTAACATCTGTTCTGAGAATTAATAACTGCATTAATTTGAATCGTTTCTATAATATGCATACACATAAGATCGATAAAATTTAAAATAATTTTTTTCTGTCTTAAATCATTTGCCTCGTGCAATTGATTATTTTAGTGAATCATAAATATATAGATATCCGGTGCCGAATATTTGTCCTGCAATTTTCTTTATACTATTTTGTTCTATGATATTTAATCAATGTAGCTTATTTTCTTATACATAGAGAATAGCATTTTAAAGTATTAATGCTAAACCTATTACTACTACTAATAGTACTAATTTTTGTTAAACTATTGGTTCTTTGAAATAATATGAAAAATGTCTCCTTTAATAAATGAGCAAAGATAAAAAATTTAGATAAATCAAGGTCCTTTGATGAAATTGAGGATATTCAGTGAAGGGAAAAAAATACGATAGATAAACTGTTACTTTATAAAGAGCAAATTATATGGCAGTTTAGATTTTAGACAGATAGACTACATTTGGATATTTCCTTGTAACCCTGACATCTTCAATTTCCAAACAGATCGTTTGCTCCGTAGTTCAGTCAGTTCCCCTACCGAAGCATTTCATCCATTCAACCGACATCTCATTCGCATGCATTGAGGTAAGTTGCATTTGCTACTTTTTTTCTTTTACATTGTCTCCCTCCTATCAATCTTTGCTAGCCATTTTTTTCTAAAATGGTTTCTACGAACAAGTTCATATTATTATTTCACTAAAGGCTGTAAGCGCATGATTACTGTAGCATTTTAATGTTGATAATAATAATTAAAGATGTAGTATACATCTTTTACGTTGTAATTTTTGTAAAATAAAATGTTAGCACTGCTTCAGTTTGCAAATGCTTGAAATAAGTTTCATAAAATTACAGATTCTACTATTCATCTTTCAACTTAAAATATAATTAATTTATACTTTATATTTGGTGAAAATTACTTACTACATTACTTATGACCATTTTCTATTCTTGAGAGTAGTATAGAATTACATATAAAATTGAAACAATAACCATAATACGTGTACTTGCTTCAGATATAGATTTAAATAAATTCAATAGAAGCCTTTTTTAAAAAAAAACCGCACTTTTATTACTAAATTAAAAAGTAAATTTTTCTATTTTTATTATTTTTTACTTTTCAGTTTTTAATTTATAATTCATTTTTATAAATATTATGAAATCGTGAAATGAATTATTTCTTGAGTTTGCTAGCAGATGGCGCCCCGGTATCAAAATAAAATTTAATTTAATGCATCGGTTAACTGATAATTAAGTTTTGAAAATATTAAAATGCTGTATTGTCACACACAAATAGAAAATTTTTAAACTCTAGCACATTAGGAGTTGAGTGTAAAATTGATCACAAAATTCCATCTTTGCAAAGATGAAGCCAATCAAAATTAAATAAAATTGAGTAATAATATTTAAATTATTTTTAAACGTATTTTTTTATTGTATTTAACGGCAGACATTTTTTTTATTTTGATTATTTTCTACTATTAATCTTGAACTCATTACCACACGGCGCCTCTTGGTATGGAATCAGAAATTGACTTAACTAATTATTTTAACTAATCATAAAGTTATGAGAATTCTAAAATATGCATTTTCATGGAGAATAAACAAGTATTCAAAATTTCAATCCCCAAACACAACAGGAAATGAGTAGAGAACCTATTACAAAATTCCTTCTCTACAAGCACGAAATATTCTCTTTCAAAAACTTTATTTTACTACATATGGGTAAAGTGCAAAACGGCCGAATTAAAATCTGTCATCAGAGATACAAATTAACTCATAGGAACTAGAAAAAAACAGGAAATTGTCTTTTCTAGAATTTCTCGTAGACTTCTATATAGGGCCACTTTCAGTCTGTATTCTAAAGTAATTTCGACATCCAACCAAACGTTTCCAAATGATATTAATAAAAATACAATGACATTTATAGCATTTACAGAACTATTTTACATTTTTTTGTGTTTTATGTAGTAAATTTGATAATCCTTATTCTTAACAATCTTTATACAACGTAACTTCCATGAAAATAATGCCTGTTGTAGTATCGGAGGTATTTTGTCCCATTCCTCTTGAACAGCTTTCCAAAGTCCACAAAGAGTTGTCGGTCGACATTTGGATTTCAGAAGGGAATTTGGTGACTACACTTTTAGTAACAAACATCTTCATCTAACAAATTACCTTCCATAACTCAACCTCATTCCTTAGGATTTCATTTCCAATATGTGCTTATACGTCGCACAGTGGGGTAAAGTGGACACAATGCAAAATTGCTAATTGGTTAATATTCCTAAATCTGAATACGGAAACATCAATGACGGAAATGCAGAGAATGTTCGCACATTTTTAGACGATTTTTATGGTATTTTAAGAACTATTTTTTATAATGTTTTTACGTTTTAAATGCTCAGTTTGATAACCCTTATTCTTAACTATCTTTCTATATTATAACTTCCATGACAATGATGTCTTTCGTCGTATCGGAAGAAGTATTTTGTCCCATTCCTCTTAAACAGCTTTCAATAGTCCACGAAGGATTGTATGTAGACGTTTGGATAATGCGCATTTTAAAACTCTAAAAGCACAAAAATCCATGGTAGATACATTAGGAGATTTATTAGAAACAATAATGAAGGATATAATATTAATGCCCATTTCTTATTTTATTTTTGTGGGGAAATTAAATGTGGATTGTGATGTGTGGCTGCTTGTGTTTGCTTTGTCTTGATGCAGTTCTACTGATTGATAGCATCGTGACTAAAAAGATGGCGTTTCATCTTTGAAGACTGCGATAAAATATGTTCCTAATAGTATGTGGAATTGCTATTAACATTTTACTCCACTCTCTTCGAAAAGCAATCGTAAATCCCTTAGAAAAACGTTCTTTAGATTCTTTGAACCATGTTTTAAGAATTTTTTCTCCTTTCTGATGATAATAATTTTTTTCGTCAGGTCATTTGATCCAAGAAAAGAAATCCAAGCTTCATCTATTGTTACAACATTTTTCCTTCTTTTCTCTGGATAAATGCTTTGCATAAAGAATTCTGTAGTGAGTTCTGTTTCCAGCGATATGACGAGGAGAAAGACGATGAACATTGTATTTTTTTTATCCTTTTCAAGATTCAAATCAATGTTAATAATTTTGTTTACAGTTGATACTAATCATTTTGATGATTAGGAAAGAACCCTTAGACTTGGAGGATTTTCTTTTAACATTAAAGATATCACCTTTGCCATATTCGAAGAGTTGCATTTTTTCCTTCGATACGTATTTGGAACAATTTTTCCACTTGAAACCAGACTCTGACGATTTTTTCCTTTCTTATCAACAATATTACCTATCATGCCTTTAGATACCGAAAAGCGATGGCTTTCACAGAGTATTTAAATCACTGAATAAGAATAAATTTCTTCGGAAAGACCAAAAACATAGCCTTCCATCCATTAGTGTTCCTTAAATATCGATTGACTATCGATACTATGTAAGTCAAGTCGATAGTATCGGTCTTCGAAACTATCGACTGAAACAATATATAGTATCGACTTTCTCAAAATTAGCTATACTATCGATATTTTTCTCTCGGGTAATACTATGGATAGGCGCATTTTCAGTCAATAGTTTCAAAACTATCGACTGGAACTATCGATAGTATCGATAATTTCTAAACAATTGACTGGAAGAACACCTATCGATAGTATCGCTGGGGAGAAAACTATCGATACTATCGATAGTTTGGGAAAACTTTCGACTGCACTATCGATAGTTGAACCATCAATGTTTAAGGAACGCTACTATCCATCGCTTCTTTAAAAGTGCTATTTTCCATGCAAAGTAAATTTTTAGGTAGCAGACGATAACATACTTTCAAAAATGTATCTGTCGTAAAAATATTTTTCCCCACGCAGACGAGTTTTTCCTACAGCGAAAAAAATCGTCAAAAAAAAAAAAAAAAAAAAAAAAAAACGTGCGAACAGCCTCTGTATTCTGGAAGTGCGTAAAATTACCTTTACAACGCCTCGCTATCAATAATGTTTCAACATTCTTTAATCTTGATGTTTTCTGGTGAATGCTTCAAAAATGTTATCTATAGCAAACGATCTTTACGACATCCTAAATATAAAAAAAAGAATACTTATTCAACTATGGCAGTTTATTTTTTGGAGCTATTCGTAGTTTTAACATCATAATGTTTGCAGTCTGGCATACTATCTGTGAATTGCGAATATGAGTGATGTGAAAATCTTTCAAACCGCGCAACAGGGCAGACAGTTAGATCTACAAGTATCAATTTGGTTACTTCGTGAGTAGTTGGTGCTCAGAGAATTAAGAAAAAAAATTTCAAAATTTTAATTAATTGAAAATTAATCAAAATTTTAACATTTTCTTCAATAACTTCGGAGAATATTATCGCAAAAAACCATCTTTACACCCACTTCAAAATTCAAAAATTCAGCTTTTCAGTGATATCAATTTTATTATCGTGAATTTTTTTTTCTTCCATTTGATAAACTTTTAAAATTAGTCTTAAACTCAATTTTGATAGAATGCTTTTCCTTTATATTCAACGCTCAACAGCAATATCCCTTTGCTTAACTTTCCACACGCCTCTGGTTCTTCACTGGTTTACGCGAAAACTGTAATGTTTTGCAGTATGACTTTGCATTAATGGTTATGCCCTTCCGCATTAACTCAGTGTATACAATTTCCTCTGAAGAAAGTAGCCATAACATGACCGATGATGGGATAGTTTTGGTTTCTTTTTATCTCCCAAACGATGATGTGTGTCTCCATGCCATCGACGCCCACTTGTTTCAGGGGTGAAATGATGCATCCATGTCTCATTACCCTTACTGATGCGCCTTAAGGAATCATTGCCTTCCGCAGCATAACGTTTAAGAAAGTGCAAGAAATCATCATTATTTCACAATAAAATTTCATTATTCATTATTAGATTATCAAAGATTTCTTTCTTTGGTTGGAAAACTGCTATCAATTGTCTTTTTCATTCAGATAAAATAAGTATCTTCGAGAAATGCGCATTTTTTAAATGTTTTTTAATTGATTAAACAAATAGCGGATTTCCGTTTATAATGTTATAATTGTTGTATAGAATTTTAAACTAAAGAAATTTTTTCAAAATTATTTAAATTCCAGATATATTTTTTTTCTCTCTCGGCTTGGTTTTACTAAATTGTAATTTAAAAGTTATTCGTGTTTTTTTTATTTAGCAAAAATCTAACGATAAGCCATTAATATTATTGTAATATTTTATTTGTTTCGGGAATTATTAGTTGTGCAACAAAGTATTTTAACTAAATCTCTCTTCAGTCGAAACTTGGGTTTTCCTGGCGGAAAATATCTTTCTTGTACGAACCAACGCTTCTAGAAGTTATTGACCTTAGCAAGGGGAGAATTTCCTGGAAACACCAGACACCAGACCCCCTGTTACTGCTCCGAGACCATCGTTTGGGGGCGCATTGGAAGAATTCCGTTTCTCTGGCTCTCCTCTCTGACATTTGAACTGAAAATTGTAGTATTTTCCACCGGTCGGTGACTGGAATTTTGTTGTCGTCTGTCTCAGACAGAGAGGTTTAGGCTTGGAAGAAGAGAGGAAGAGCGCTGAGAAAGAAGGAGGAGGGCTGGTTCCGGCCCCCGGGCCACTTGGACCTTTGCTACGAAAATCCGGTCGTGAGAAAATTTTGGGGAGCTTTTTACCGAGCAATCCATCCACGACTTGATTATTTGCTCTCCATATGGTCACCTTACCTGGATTATTTGCTCTTCATATGGTCACTTGACTAGACGGTTTATGCTCGGAAGGATTGATAAAAGGGCGATTATGGCGACGATGCAGACTGTTTACATGGAGAAATTCCTCGCATGGCTCCGCTCCCATCCGGCAAATATCATATATTTGGAATAATCTAAGATACCAGAAAATTTGCATAGCTTCAGATATTTAGGCAACTATGTGTTGCAGACAAAAGAATCCCTCTGTCTAACCAAGGAGAGCCGGACCTTAATGCAGCCATCCCGCATGATGTCTTCACTACTGTCCAGATAAGTTCAGTTTATCCTTACAATGAATGCCTTCCTGAGTTCATAATGCTCAAGACTCTATCCGTAAATCTCATGATTTCTAAATTTTTAGTTAAAATCTAAACTTTATAATCAAATAATATAAATTAAGACGAAAGCTCTTGCAAAATATATATTAATCCTGATGCATGTTGAAATGCCTAGCATAATTTTTGAGAGAGTAAAGAATGTTATTGCAATTACAAAATATATTATATCTGATGTCAGTGTATTGGAGCTAATATCAGTTTCCTTTTGGGAATGAGAAACATTATGTAATAAATCTAATTATCATTTACTAAATGTCTTATGAGTAGGTGTAACGGAAATCACTGAGTTATTAAGTTGTATAAGCCTAGAGATAAGAAATAATTTTCTCCCTCTCCCTTTCAATTCATTTAAGAAAATAAGCATTGACAGAGCAGAACATATTGATAATGTAAATCTTAAGAAATTTAAATACATGTGACATGAATTTAACAGGGGATAAATTTAATGATGACTGATGTGTGTAAAAAACTTCTTAAAATATCTTTACCTTATAATGAGATAATTGAGATGTGAAAACAACATTTATATATATATATATATATATATATATATATATATATATATTAAATTACATTTAAATGTCTGATTACTTTTTGTTACATGACATGTATGTTCTAAGTAGTTAATATAAAAAAGGATTATTGATAGGCATAAAATCTAGTAATGAAATTTTTAAGGATAGGATAAATAATAATAACTTAAGATTATTGGTTGGTGGCTACTATTTAAAAATTTCTTTTATATGAGCTTGATATTAATGATATAAAATTAAATTGAATTAATGCTGAGGATGCAGTAAAGATAATTAAATTTTGAATGTGGATTGATGTGTCTTATAAACACTGGGTCGACCCTAAACTAAATTAATACATGAACATAGAATCATTTTCTTATTATTGTGTTTTATTCCATTTAGTGTTTGTATTTTGATATTTATGTGAGGTATTCAAGTTTTATGTTTGTAATTTGATATTTATGTTAAGTATTAACCTTGTGTATAAGACAAAATTGAGTGAAGAGAATTTTGTTTGTAAGATAGTAGGGCAATTTTGATTGTTTAATAAATATATTAGTTAAAGTCAATCTGGTCTCTGATTTTTCTTCACTACCTTAATGACAATGATGGAGGTAACTATTTGGAATCTTCCTGGGTTAACATAAAAATATAACATCTAAAATTTTAATATAAAAACACAACGCAATTTGATTTTTTTTATAGTTTTACTTGGAAATGAATATAGATATTGTTTCAGTGGTAAATAGTAAGCTTAAATTAAATCAAGCATCACATTTGCTAAATCTCAGTGTCTGAATGTCAAGGTGATGAAATGAGTGTAAGATTCACTCATCATATGATATGACAGTTTAGGTATTAATGTTTCAGTATAGTAGAAAATTAAATGCTAGATTGTGACTAGAGATAAATTAGGTGTTTATATGATCAAATGCTATTATACTTGCCTTGCACATGTAAATATGATTCAAGATCTAAGATGCTATGAATCTAAAGGTAAGTGAATTGAGTAAATGGAGTATTGTTTTTTGAGTTAACTAGATACTGAGAGTAAAAAGGTATAATTAGTACTAAACTTAAAAGTTTATAATTTTGTATAATTTAAAAGTTCATAAATTGCACTTCTAATAATAATGATATATAGAAAGAATACCTAAAAATCATAAATTTACGACATAATTCTACATTTCTATTACCTGTTAGGTGTCATTACAGGGTGAGTTTGACCTATTCTGCCAAACGGAAGAGGGTAATAGAAGAGCCCATGGGGATCATAAAACACTATAGCAACCCTGTCGCATCTCTAACCGTTTGCAAGTTATGGCGGATAAAATGATTTTGCTAAAAATAGTGAAAAAATCCAAATTTAAAACTTTTTGTCAGATCTACATTAAAAAAAAATTACATATTATTAAAGAGCAGTTAAAATCCTTCAAGATGTCACCATTTTCATCAAAATACATTGATTTAAAGCCGAGTTACAAGCGCCGAAACGTTGGCAAAATGCATAATCGAATTGCTGCCAAAATCTTTAATATTGAATACCGCAAACATCGTTCAAGCTAAAATTTGTCAAATTTACCAAACACTTGTCCATTCTATCAGATTTCGAATGAGCCTACTATAAACAATATCAGTGTTTTATTTCAGGAAAAATTCAGTCTTTCGTTGTCAATATATCACTGAAATCGGTGTTCATCGAAATAGACATTCGACAAAAAGTCGAACTATGAACTCTTTCGGTTATATAAGAAAGAATTCATAGTTGCGGATTTGCATACATTCTTATTTATCCAGAATCGTTTCGCTTGGAGACTTTTTGTCGAATGTCTATTTCAGGGGTTCTCAATCTTTTTTCCCTCGCGTACCCCTTGATTAGACTTTTCATTTTCGCGTACCCCCTACTGTCAATCCCCCCCCCCCCCCAATCCTCCGTCTATGCAAAGAAGTTTTTATCAATAATGTTAAGGACATTAAGAGTCAAATATCGTGAATTGATTCCATTGGCAGGACTTATTTTTGATTTCATATTTTATTCCGATTATAAAACAGTAATAGTTAAACGGCAAAACGAATAAAAACGGTATTGTAGTAAGGATCACATTAATTATAAGGTTAGCTAAAAATTACTCTTCGTAATAATCAGTTATTCAAGTGCCAGACAATTTCAATGCGAACCTTGAGCTTATTTCATGGAGCTGCGTCAAGCTTATTTCGGTATTTATTCTTAATATATGTATAAGGCGAGAATGCTCTTTCCACAAGTTCTGTGTTCGTGAAAGGTATTAAATATTTTATTGCTTTAACACCGAGTTCTTGGTACTCTTCTTTCACGGCTACCCAGAAGTCAATCAAATTTCTTTTTTAAAATTCAGATTCTAATGAAGAATCAGTGGAAAGTTCAATTAATTTTTCTTTTTCAGAAATTGTTAATTTTTCTGCTTTTTGAAAAAACGCTTCGTTGAATGGATTTAATATCCACATACCTGGATCACAGCGCTTCCGAAAATATTGTTTGAATGACAACTTAAGTCCTTTTAAATGTGCTATTATACTAATTTTTACTTGTTTTGTTAACTTAAGTTCGTTCTCAGATAAAAAGCTGTGAAGTGTCAAAAACTTTTTACTTTTTTTTTATACAGGATTCCCAAAAATTCACCTTCTTAATCATAGACTCGATTTTGTCAGTTACCTTAAAAGTGGTTCTGCAATCCTAAATTAACTTTATTTCTAAAAAAATATCACATAAGTGCGCGAACTGCTGCATTAACCATTCACTTTCATAAAATTTAGAGTTCATTGTAAAAGGGTGGTCTTCAAAAAACATATGAACTTCATGTCTCAGTTCAAACAATCTTGTGAGTACATTTCCTCGCGAAAGCCATCTAACTTCTGTGTGCGAAAGCAGTGGCGAATCCGAGGGGGGGGCTATCGGGCTGCAGCACCCCCCAGAGCTAAGTCAGGATTCTTGATTTTATTTAAAATCACCATAACTGTTTGTTATTAATTTCTCTTTAAAAAAATAGTAGAAACGTGACAATATTGCTCTCTGGCTTGACAGGTTCGAAAATTTTCCAACTTTTCTAGTCATTCCTCTTGTACTTATAGCGACGACGCGATCGAATACATTTTTTGTCTAGTTATTTCATTGTATTTTTTATTGGATTATCGAAAGTATTGTATTGTTTTTATGATTCTTATCGTCAGGTGAGTAAAGTCTGTAAAGTTAAAGTGTTTTGGTTTACATAAACCATGAGGTTTGACATTCATCAAGTGGATACAAAATTTTTATGACCTCAGCCTCCTCCAGACCCCTATCCTGGATTCGCCACTGTGCGAAAGTAACGTAGTATGCAGGCTGCCCATGTCTTCATACAAAAATTTGAACAATCGGGTGCTAGTTGAATTAGCAGCTAAATGGCGCATTATTAAAAGTGGTTTCATGCGTCATTTGACAATATCTCTCCACAAACAACGCAGAGCGGTTTTGGACAATCTCCATCACCCGTTGCAGAAAATCCATATTTTAAGTATTCGTTAGAATATTTTCTCTTCTTCGGAGGCGCACTGATGTAATGTTTCTCAACCTTTCAGTGTTTGCGACAAGATTTTCAACCTTAATTTTCATCGTGCTCCCTCCCCCTCATTCAATAAAAATTTATACAATAATAATGCATTTTTAATTACTAACAATGCATTTTTTATTTAGCATTGAAAAGTTAATTATTATCATTGTGTAGTACTGATACAATCCTATTTATAAGTTTATTATATCAGTGTAAATGTGCATTTTCTTTTTAATAAGGCTGAATTTATTTTGTTTTACTTTCCTTTCAGTAAATTAATCAATTTTTTTAATAATATTTTCTCTTCGATATGCTCGCGCCCCCCATTTAGTGTTATGAGCCTCCCTAGGGGGCGCGCCTCACAGGTTGAGAATAGCTGCACTGATGTTTTGAGGGTTTTTTTTAACAAAATCACTTTTATTTCTTACCTGAAGAGGGCAATCAGTCGGCCTCTGCATGATTATCATCTTTCTGATCCGCAGTTATCTCCATAGCTGCCAAATCGGTGTTTCGAATTTCAGTTCTAGATGCCAGTTCCAGTTTTCAACCACTTGTCCATTTTGAGAAATCAAACAATATCGAATTGAAGTCACTCTAAAGATAAGAGCTTCAAATTGAGCACGCATAGCCTACAAACACCAGCGTTGTGCCACAAAACAAATTAAGCACCCTTAAAACGCAAACTTGATTTATATGAACAGTCGTTATTCATTATGCATCCTAATCGAGCAATTAATGATGCCTGCGTTTAATCATGCTTTTAATAAAAACGTCTGGACAAGAATCTTGGAGAGGAATCCGGATTGTTCTCGATAAGCCTGAACTAGAAGAACAAAAATAAAAAGCATACCACACTGGCGCGTAGTGAAGCTACAGCTTTTGCGAACACACTGATGATTCATGCATAATCGGGGCTGGTGAAGACAAAATATCAATCATTTACCAGGTTTTCTTTTGCTTTCTTTTTTCTTATTTTGAGAGTAGGTTTTATAGAGTAGCACAACTTTCACTTTTCACGCTAACTTAAGGAAAACGAAATACTGTAACTTTTTTAATCTTTTATATTTTTTTCTGCCCGCCATTACCTTACATTTGCACCTGAATCAATAAGACACTTTAATTAAGTACCACAAATTTTTATATTTACAATTGGAAGATTGTTGCTATTGTTAGTGCACGACATTAATACTTTGGTTTCTATGTTATCTAAAACTTTTTCTTTATTTTGATTTTGAATTGACTGCTTAGCTGAGTTATTAATTTTACTCTTTGATTTTTTAGTTTGAGATTTATGTTTTTTGATTACATTGTTATCCTTTGATTTCTCACCATCATGCTTTTCGAACACTTTGACATTACTCTGTTTTTTCTTTGTTACATGAGACACTTTTTTGTTGTTTTCAAAATCATAACTCTTTGTTTTAACGATTCCTGCCAAAGAGAATTCTTTTTTTTTTTTGTGGTTTGCAAGAATCTTCTAAAAGTTTAAATTGTTTCTGAAACCTCTATTAGAAACAGATCTAAAATTACCTCTGCAACCTCTTCCAGAATTATTCCTATGGTTTGTTCGAGAGCGATAAGGATGAAAGTTATTTGCACGAAAAGTTCTGTTGTAGTTTGCCCTATTATTACCCCTATAATAATTACCACGGGTATAATGAAAACAATTATTGGCTTTGTGGTTTAACTTGCCACAAATTTGGCGTGGAGATTGTTGATAACTTTGAACATTATTGGAGTTGGTTGTTGGTGCTTCTGTCAAACTATTCACACATACATTTTGGGAAGATATGGCATTTACTTTTTCAGATAGTTCTAATATTTGTTTGTCTGTATTCAATTGTTGAGATAAAATCTGGTTTATACCAGAATCTGTGACATTTATTTCTCCACCATTATCACTCAAAGCATTGTCTATGTTTTTAGCTAATGCTACAGTAGATTTGAAAGTTTTGGGACCCAATTTTTTAACTTCCACCCTGATATCTGGTCTCAATGCCTCAATAAATTTTGACAGCTTTAATTTTTCTGAGAGAGACAACATTCTCCTCTTCACTGTTATTTGGATTGGAGAATTTATCAGTAGTAGAACTCACTAGCTCTTCCAAATCTGAAATAGATTAGCTGACAGTTTGTTTTAAATTGTCTTTGAGCTTCTTCAAAATTAGGTTTTTTGCAAAATTTTTCTTTGAGTTTTTTAACTAAAGAATCAAAATCGTCTATCTCCTCAATTTTGGGGTTGCTCACTAAGAATTTTAGGGCTTGTTCTTTTAAGTTAAGTTTTAGAAGTAGAATCTTTTTAGCCTCCCCCCCATTTTTCAAGTCTAGCAATATCGTTAAACTGTTTTATGAAGAAGTCAAAATTGTCACCCCCTTTAAAAGGTGTGAGAGAAGAAATAAGACTTTGGGCCATAGTACTTTAAAATCTACTGACAGTTATGAAATGATTATAGCAATTATAAAAATACCCAAATCATATGCACAATTTTGATGTATGTAAATATGTTATACAAAAATACTGAAATACACAAATTGAAATTTATAATACTATTAAATCATTTTCACAAAAACAATGCATTTTCCCTGAAGGAGACTGGAGCACTGAGCAAAAATATAAAATATTTTTAATACTCTGACATGTGCATCACTGTTAAATTTAAATTAGTTGGCAGTAAATTAAATTTATTAATTAACCCATGAACTCAACCTTAAATTTGTATATTACAATTTTGCTTTTGAACACGGCACCAAATATTGGATGGGGTAGCTAGGATTAAATTAAAACGTTAAAACAAAACTGGTACCCAATGTTAAAATTTAGTCTATTTTATATATATATATATATGGATATCAATTATCAAATCAATTTCAGGTACTGAAAAAAATAACACGATAATAAGCAATTCAAGCTATAATGATATAATTCACCTACCTTTTAAGACCTGAAAAACCTAGCTACTATTAAAAGTCAATTTGCATATAGTGGTAGTACAATGCTAGTTGTGAAAACAAATTAGAGATATTAAAACAGAATCAAAATCTATGAATTTAAATCTTTTTATTTTAGAATAGTTTAAATTAAATCACTTTGATCACTGCCACAAGTTATACATATACAAGATGATGCCCAAGTTTAGAAAATGTAATAACCAAAATAAAAATATGTAGCTACACAGCAAAAACAACAAGCGCTACAGGCTCGATATGAAAAAAAATACTTAAAACACAAATACTTAAATCCAAGAAACATTTTTGCTTCTAGAAAAAAATTTGATATATGTTGACAATGCCAAGGCACACTTTGTGAAAACTTATTTAACACACATAATGAATAATGCCGTATTCACACTAGCATGGCGTCAACCCATAATATATACTTTCTTTCAAAATTTATTTTTGGTATAAAGTTTTAAGATGAAATCAAACATTTTGAAGATCGCTTTTTTCATTCACATTCGACAAACTTTTTTGCTATTTATAGGTGACACAACTGTGTAGTAGAAGCCCACAACTTCCTTCATTTTCATAATTATCACGACAAAGAAAACTGCGAGGAACAGGCTGTTTGTTCACTTATTATTGTATTGCTGTGCATGGCAGTTTGAATAGATCCATCCAATAACTGAGATCGGATAAACATAGTTTGTTTCAAAGTTCATTCAATCTATAGACTGTTGAAAAGGATTATATCCACAGCCCAAACTTTGAGTAATTATTACGAAGTGCTCAAATGGAATTCGACAGCCATTATTCCAAATGCGAACACAAACCGCTGCAGTTCAATCTCGTTCCGATTAACAGACTTGATATTCAATTGTATTCTTTTAACTGGCAGAAGGCATGGAAAGAATTCTTGATGGTCACCTTCTTCGCCATTTTACGGGAACCAGCAGAATAAAAAGCAGGGGCAAGCACTCTGAAGGCCGCAACGGCCTCCAGGAGCCCGCAGGTGAAAAAACACACCTCCTTACTGTACCGTACTTCAATTCAAAATTAACACAAAGGAATACGCTTCCAGTGAAAATGCCAAAACCTAATAACGCCAAAAACCTACGCGAACCAAGATGGCGAGCAAATAGTCCCGTTGAAAAATTTGAATTTAAAAATTAATAAAGTTGAAACCTTAATGGAAACAACAACAAAAGTTAAGACAATTACTTTTTAAATCGAAAACAAAGTAAATAATTAAGAAAAATTTAGATATTTAAAGAAACGGCTAAAATTATCGTTTGAATTTCAAAAATTGTCAAAGATGCCACAAGAGAAGAAATAAACTTTGGTGGCGAAGAATTAAATTAATTAAAAATACTGACAAAACCGAAAAAAGATGTCGATGCAATTTTTGCAATCTAACAGTACTAATAACGTGTTACTACTCGAACGGTGCCGCGGGCATCAGCTAGTTATAACTATAATAGAATAGACACAATTTGTTTCTCAAATTAATTATCTGGTGGCACCCATCGCATGGAAGCAAAATTTAATCAAATCAGTAGATTAACTGATATTAAGTTCTGAAAATATTAAAATAGGGGCAATTCGTAAGTGTAGAAAATTTGATAACTAGAACATCAGGAAGTGAATGAAAAATATATTACAAAATTCCACCTTTACAAACATGAAACAAATCAAGTTAAATAAAAGTATATAATAAGAAAGCGACTTTACTCAAAGGCGCAGTTCTTGAATTGTCAGCACTCAGAAATATTCCTGGCAGATATACAGATACTTGAGGGACTTCGAGTGAAATACTAATAACCAGAAAAATATTTCCTCAAAATAAATGACGTATAAAGAAGTACTAAGGAAAAAATACGTTTTAGACTGTTTCGGTAATAATTAAAAATACAATTTCTCAATTAAGAGGTTCTGGATTTGGCTGCGGAGAGTGTCAATCTTGAAAAAGTGTCAAATTTCTCGGAAAATCCAGGATATTGTTACAAAGTTTTAAAGTTGTTTCCCTAACATGCTAAGATTATGGCAGGAAAAAGAGTTTCTGAGAGGTTTTACTGAAAGCCAAGCCAACGAACCCCTACCTTGGTGATCCTTTTGGAGATAGATTTGGCGTCTTTGGCTATAAAACGAAATTTCTAGAATATACAAGAAAGATGGCTCTATGTCTACTAGGAACGGAAATATAAAGAACCTTCGAGAGATTACTATGTGACGTCACATCCAGTTGGAAAAGGTATAAAAAGCAAGCTACTCAAATCAAGAGTCGGTCGTCTTCGAAGCTGTGCAAGCTGGTGATCTAATAGACACGCTATTGAAAGTGCTGGTTCTGAGATTTATTAATGATATGTGTTCACTTACGAGTGCTGTTTAGTTTTGTTACCTGTGTTTAGTGTCTTACTGAAATATCCGTGGAATAAAGCTTTATTTATTTTATCCTGCTTGTTGGATTGCATTCATGTACACTTCGTTTATTCATCAAGCGCTCGACGCAACTATATATCAAATGACACATAAAAAAGTCGAAAATTTAGTAATTATTACTATAGAAATTAATTGTCTCCGAAACAGAAATTAATGTTATTCACCTTAATTTACTAATACAGATGGAACCATATTCTGTATATAACATAAACTGGGAAAGAGAACTCTACAAATGTTAAGTTCTTAAAATTAAATCTGGGTAATCTTTTAAAAACATTTAATATGAAATATTTGATTTAAAAAAAACAGGAAGAATCTAGAACGTGTTAAAAATCGAGACAGCCAAAAAACATAAGAAAGACGCATAGATAAATCACAAGTTTATCGCATGTAGCAAGGGTCTGCGGTAGCTTGTGATTTATATATTCTGTAACCATTATACTACTCTGTGTAAATATTGTATTAAAGAGATTGATAATTAAATTACATATTAATACGAAATACTTGTTTTATGATTTTTCCCGACATTTTCATGACAATTCTAGGGCGCGGACCCGAACTGTGCCTTTCTTATGTTTTATTGATAGCAGCTTTTGATGGCGCCATCTGCTGACAGTATATAGAACTACATTTTGCGTATACGTAGCAAAACATTATTTACTACAAATGTTCATATTTCCCGTAATATTCAAATTTTTGAATTAATTCAAATTTTAATACAATGTTTGTTTTACATATTGCCAAATATTCTGTAAGTTTTGTACAATTCGAAAGAAAACTCTGCATGTTATAATCAAAAAACATGCGGAGTTTGATATTTTCAATTTAATACCGATTTTTACTTATATTTTGATAAATATTTTTATTGTCTCACTTTGGGTCCTAGTAATACTCCTCCAAGCTCTTTAAAATTACACCAGAATCAACCTCCTAGCTAAACGAGTTTCCACGCTACACTTATTTATAACCTTACATAAAGCTAATTCATATCAATCACGCTCATGCGCCTACACTGATCCAATGACTTTACAGGCAAAACAAATACTATGAGACAAACTCTTACAGATATGATCTATTCGTTGTGAGGTCAACCATTCTTTTCGCATTATTAGTCTCGTAGTTATTAGCGATTCAAATCTGACGGTATTATGTCACACAAGAAAGTTCCATCAATTATCACTGTAACGAGCGGAAAGACGTTTCCACGTCAAAAAGAAGTTCCTTGTTCGTTTCAGTAACAATGCGCTGTAATGTTTTAGGTGACGGAAAATCACACTTTCAGTTGTATCTAGTAGTGACGCAATATTCAGTCCAAATGTATTATCAATTTCAGATAAATTAAGAAAACCAAAGACATAAAATTTAAATACGGATTTTGAATATTAAAACAAAGAAACATTTTTGAAAAGACGAAAAGGTAATAACAAGTAAAATTAAATTTAATTTAAAAACAGTTTTTAGGAAAACACTTTTATTAGTGCACTAAGAAAGTAGAATTTATTTTTCGCTTTAATTATTTTCTGGTTTTTAATCCTTAACTTATAATTTTTATAATAAATATTATGGAATCTTGTAATCAATATTTTTTTTCAAATTCTTTGCAAGGTGGTGCCAGGATTACAGAATCAAAGCTTAATTAAATCAACCGATTAACTTATAATTAAGTTCTGAAAACATTAGATTAATGTATTGTCCTCAAAAACCTGCAAGTGCATAAAATATTCAGAAATCTTGTGTAACAGAAAGTTAGTGGGAAATCAACTACAAAACTTCATTTTTGCAAAGACGACACAAGCAAAGTTAAATAAAAATGTATAAATATTCAAATTATTCGGAGATATAATCGAAATCAATTGTTAAGTGAAGAGGAAGTCTGAATCGGTGTATGATAAAAACACACATTAAAATGATGACTTTACAATTGCTTTTATCGAGTCAACGAGTACCTTGAATTAGTATCAGAATTTGAAAGTTCGCGTTCCTGATTTAAAAAGGACACCCATGATAAGTTATGTTTAATCTTCCATTTTATCTCTCCATTGAATTTTTATCATTGAAATTCTTATTGGAACGTCTGTAATAACTTTTAAAACATACAAAGAAAAGTGTCACATTATATAAAGTTTGAAAGATAGTTGCTATTGATTTTAATGCATGCTTTTTTACAGTGTTATTCAGACAACACATTTAAAAAAATAAACTTCAATATTCTCAGGTGTATCGAGTAAGTTTGTTTGATTGTTCGAATTGGTTCTATTAAATCTTTGAAAATTCTAAAGATATTCTTTACCGGAAAAATGACGATAATGACAAATGCGCACTTATTGCTTATATGTGACTTCAAAATTTTCTCACCTTGAAAAATTTTATGATAAATATAAGTTGCTTCACTTTCATGCTTGATAGGGGTAACTTTAAATTTAGTTGATTTTGCATGAAAAAAAATGAAAATTAACAGAAGGTTGGACATCCGTGATTATATCTATGCTTAATAATAAGTTTCAAAACTTAAAATTTGTGCAAGCGATAATCAAAAATTACATTTTTTTTCTTTTTATGAACGAAATCTTGCGACACTTTTGTTAAAAATTTCTTTAATTTTTTAAATAAAATAATTATCGTTTACAAACATTTCACTGTCCTACAGAAAACTGGCAGCAATGTTGGAAATGACTTATTTTTTAAAATTGCGTCTTAATGCAAGCGCAAGCACACGCAATCTTAATTTTTTAAATTTCGTATGCTTAAATTTTGTCTTTAAAAACTGAAGAAAAAGTAAACTAAATGTCTTATTATTATCTTTTTATGAAAAAAACTGTTGCTTACTATACAAACAGATTGTTTGCTATACGAAAAAAAAAGTTCTAAATTTTAAAAAGATATTTATCTAATGATTTAATTGTGGAAAGGGGTAAATAGCATTTTATCACGATATTTGACAAACTGTTCATTCAATAACGAAGCAGCAATCTATGAAATATTTCGATAACTTAAAAGAATCTAGAAAATTGGATCTGAGTTGTAAACTTGCTGTTGTAGTCAAATAGAAATAGGCATCATGTATTTAAAATTTATAATTAACTGGAGACATTCTATATTTTAATTTCACTATCGTTTGCAAATAAATTAATTTTTAATTAGTACAGAATTTTTTTGTTTTCGTGATTTTTCACACTGGCGTGTCTAGTTACAATGCAAAAAATAGACTTTTAAATTTTGTTTTCACAGCGAAATTTGTCTAAAAAAGTACCAGAAGTGCTTCAGAAAACCCTTGAAGACGACACTTTATAAAAAAGCAGATTTTTCATATGCAAAAATGTTTAAAGAAGGTAGAAAATGAGATAAACACTCCTTTATAGATTCATCAATATCTACCAATTATCAAAACTGTAGATAGTATTATTAGTGTGTTCCTACCAAATGACTTTAGTTATGACAAGATAATTTGATGTAATCTATAGATTTTGTCCAGCAATAATAACATACCTTATCGCAATTTTCTTGCTAGTGAATTTTTGCTATAAAATTCAACAAATAAGAACCCATAAACAGTTTGTATTTACGTGCTATGGAGTAGGTTACTTTTTCTTGATTCTATGTCTAAAATTGACAATTTTGGTGTCCATTTGTGAATAAAATTTCTCATAAAAACTTTCATCAAGTTTCCTGAAGACGTTTCAGGGCAATTTCATCCAAACACTTTTTGAGGGCAGGAAAAACTCTGACATAAATTGTAGAGGATTGTTTTGAAATGTTTGAAAAAATGTTTCAAACTTCAGATGAACTTATTTATTCAAATGAACATAAGCAGTTCACTGATTACTTTCGTCTACAAAATCAATCATTTTTTTTCGAAGTACATCAAGACTGATATCCAGTTTGATACAGAATATTGAAAAGAAGATGACCTTGCTAAAGATGCATAAGAATCACTAAATGGAATTTGTTTCACAATTTAGCAAAAACAACTATTTAATTGAATTACTGTAGTATTCTTAATACTATGATGACAAAAAAAGGAGAAGAAAATGAGTATGAAAAGGATTTAAGAATAAGACGATAATGCATGGAATATTTAAAAATCTATTCATTTACGTTTATTGCATTCTCTATGTTAGAGTAAAGAAAGTGCAACATTTTTTAAAAAATTAATTTAAATTTCAATATCCTAGAATCATCAATCATGTTTTGAGTTTTTTGTTAGTTTCTTTCAGTGAGTAGGAGAAGATTGCCGAATTTGAATTAACTGGGCATTTTTAATGTGCATTGATAGAGAAGTAATTTTAAAGAAAAGCAAGTATTATAATTTTTGTAGTTTATTTATCTTCAGAACAATGTAATTATTTCCCTAAAATTTCCCTAACCTTATCTTTATACTATTTTAATAAAATTATTAAAGTAAATTGTAGCTAAACAAATATCCTATCTGAGGATATAATAACATATTTTCCTAATTCCTTAAAACAGCGCAATGTGTTTTTTGTGTCTTTTGTTAAAATAAATAATCCCTTGCCAAATGATTTTATTTAACTTCATAATTAGGTGCCACCACCCATTTGGGATATTTTTTATTATTTCAATCTATTTAAGATGGTAAAAGATAATTGAGACATTTAAGCGTGTCCAGGTGACTTTTGTATTTAAAATTAATTGTTACTTTGACCTAAATACGGATTTATATAGCAAAAATTCTGTAATTATATGTAAGTGCCAGAGACGTCATTGTATGTTAAGGGGTTAATGTAATGATACCTAAACATAAACATTTATTCTCTAACTGTAACCAGATAGAACTTACTCTTAAAAATGATTTAAAACGCCGCATTTACATCATAACAACATAATTTGCCTATTTAATGGCCCAAATATTCAATAGCATTAAAGATATGATACCGGTCCAAATTCGACGACTCTCCTTTAAATATTTGCTTGTTGTTGGAAGTTTGAATGCAACTTTTTTGGTAAACAATCATTGCAAATTATCTGAACAGGACCTTCTTACTTTGTATTGTAGATATATTCTTTAAGTCAACTTTTTATGTTTAATATGAGATTATCGAATATTAATTAAACTAATTTTAAAGATTAAATATTATAGCAACTATGAAACGCAATTGTTATTAATAAATTCTGGTTCCAACGCAAAAATAAAAAAATATTTAAAATGATACTGAATTAATTAAATAATAAAAATAATAGCTATGGAACTACGAATCTAGTAACATCACTAAAGTATTGAAGAATTGACGATTTTGGAAAATAAGAATAGAATAGAATAGCACCAAAATGAAAAGAAAGAATCTAAAAAAATCTTAAAAATGTTGTATGCAACAATAGATTGGAAAAGCTGAATTGACTTGTTCTGTTCTAAAATTTTGATCAAAATAGAAGCAAAAGAAGGAAAATACATTCTATGAGATGAAAAAAATTCTAACCTAACAAAGAGACGACCACAACCGAGATGGCGAAATCTGAATATAAATAAAAATCATTGTGGCTATGTATGTGGATATGTGGCTATGTTCCACATCTCCTCCTAAACTAATGGACTGTTTTCAACCAAATTGTGCACACATATTATTCAAGACAAGGGGAAAACACTTATGAACTTTTCTAAGTCCAAAAGTTAATTAAACAGTCAGTTAATTAGAAAACAACCGAAACCGTTTTTCCGCCGTATCTTCGGAGAAAATTGTCCGTCAAAAAATATTTTTATACCATATTACAGCTCAAAATTTTACCTTTTCAAAGATACCAATTTTATATCTGTGACATTTTTCCTTCAATGTTTATTAATTTTTTTTAAAGTTTAATAATTGTTAATTACGTGCAGACGATTTTGAAATAACGCAAATTTATAGCTACTCCGTTGCTAGGCCAAGGTTAGACTTTGAAATAATTTACCTTTATATTCGAAATTTTTGCTTATTTTTATAAATATATTTTATATAAGAAGAGAGTCAACCGTCAACTTTTAAAAGCCCCAAATCTTATTAAAATTTCAGTTAATTGGAAATTAAGCAAGATTTTGGCATTTTCCGTGATATTTTTCGAAAATATGTATTATGTCACAAAATCTATTTTTACACATAATAAAAGTTTTAAAAAAATAACTTTTCATGACCTAACTTTTATTTCCTTTCGAGTCTTTGCCCTCATTTTAATAATTTTTCAAAAATTAAATTGTACAAATTGTATTACAATTTATAACACATTTTTAGGTAGATTCCTTATAGGAAGTCTACCTATTGCAATGGTTCTCATGACACGACTTTCGGAAAATTTCTGCAGATCTTCATCGATCATGACCCCTAGAACCCAAAACCACCCTTCGTTAAAAAGTTTATTTATATATATATATATGTATAACGCTTTTTCCCATGTTATCTTGTGAACACGATAACTGTAGTAATTTTGATTTAATTTTAACTAGCCTGGGATATGTTGTAAGGATAGTAAAAATCTCGGTCGAGTTCGTAGATGGTCTATCCAGCTCAAAGGGGGTGAAAATGGTGGGGGATGGAAATTTTCATTTCTCTATAAATCCTTTATAATTGAAAATAGAAAGAAAATTCAAATTAGGCGAATTATCGCCTTATCATAACAAACAATGCTTGTATTTACACTTTTTCGATAGCTACAAATGCTTAGAAGTTATGAGCTGAAAAGTGATTTTCCCACCCTTCCCCTGCTTCCCCCCAACTTAAAGTACGTTTTAACCTATGCATGTTACCCCTTGTTGGAAAGCTCTCGGCATTTGCAGTCTCTTCCACCTGCTTTCATTCTTGCAGCTCTAATCCTTATGAGAATAGAGGGCGAAATGTTCTTTTCCGTATTAGTATTAGTAGAGACGTATACATCTAACGCTTTTGCCCATGTTATCTTGTGAACACGATAACTAGAGTAATTTTGATTATATTTTAACCGGCGAGGGATATGTTGCAAGGTCGGTGAAATTATTGGCCGAATTTGTAGATGGGCTAACCAGCTAAAAGGGGGTGGAAATGGTGGGGGACTGAAAATTTCACTTTCCCATAATTCCTTTACGATTGAAGATAGCATGATAACTAAAAATATTCAAATTATTGCCTCTTCATAATAAACAACTTCTGTATTGAAACTTTTTTGATACCTACAATTTTTCAGAAATTATGAGCTAAAATGCCATTTTCATTCTCCTCCCCCATTTTATCATATCCCCATAGCTCTCTTACGACTCAAGACAGAGAAAAAAATTCAATTAGGCGAATTATCGCCTTATCATAACGAACAACTTTTATATTAAAAGTTTTTGTCAGCTAAAATTGCTTAGAAGTTATGAGCTAAAAAGCGCTATTCCACCCCCACCCCCACCCCAATTTATCATTTCCCCATTACTCTGCTAAGCTTGAAGATAGAAAGAAACTTTCAATTAGGCGAATTATCACTTTATCATAACAAACTACTTTCATTTTGAAAGTTTTTTGATAGCAAGAATTACTTAGAAGTTATGAGCTCCCATCAGCCACATTCACTCCCACTTTTTATACGGTAAACAAGCTGATATACCTGGCTTTCCTCCGGATTAAATGCTTTCATGTCTAATATTTCTAATGTAAAACTACTATTGTATAAAAATTATAATACACAATTTTTTTTTCTTATCTGAAACGTTTTTAATTAAAATGGGAATATCAATTGAAACAAACGATTTTTAAAAACAGCCGCTTTCTCCATAAATTATTAGTTATATAGCTACTTCAAATTTTGATAACAATTACTGAAGTAAAAGAAAGGTTTCAATGAATATGTTGAAACAATTAAATTAACTAGTTAATTATAGATCAATTTAAAGAATGAAAATAAATCAATCATTAGTTGGTCCCGATATAAATTGTTAATCGCTATTTTTAAAATTTTCTTTCAGCATTCGTCCAGAATTCTGTGAATGCATTCTGGCAACTATATATATATTCGAATTATGCTTGTTCTTCAACAATAAAGAATATTGTTGCGAATTCTGTATAAATTAATTTTAAAAAAATATTAAAATGAGAGAAACAAATTGTATGGAAATGAAATTTTTGTCACTGAAGGTGTAAAAAATAGTTTCGTGAGATAATATTTTCCAAAGATATCGCGGAAAAACGACTTGCTTAATTTTAAATTAACTGAAAATTTAAGTAACTTTTGGGCTTTGAAAATTTGAAGGGGAGCTTTCTCTTGTCTTAAATAAAAAGCGTGCTAACTTCGGTTGAAATCAGTCCAGTGGTTTAGGAGGAGATGTGGAGCATACATACATAGACACAATAATTTTTATTTAAATTAAGATAATTATTAGATAATTACAAGATAAGATTGCTGGCATATACTATAAGCCATAAAAATGGTTTTAGTGAAGATATCGTCAAAATTAATTAAATATTTAATTTTATTTAAGTAAATAGTTCATTTTAATTCATCAAACAGTTAATTTTAATAGTTAATTTGATAATTAGTTAATTTTCCAGATTACTTTAATTTGATATTTAACTAAACAGGGCTGCACCAAGATTTGTTTAATAAATTTAATATAAAATAGCCATAAAAGATATGTAAGAGTTCTCTTTATCCTTTTTTATATAGAAAAACATCTAATTAACTTTAAAATTGTTTTGGGGGTTTTTTGCCTGAGTATTTGCTTTTAACTGTTGATGGAGATTTAAATTTACTGGTCAAAATGGCTGCATTGATATCTATTTGCGTTTTATTAGTCGAATTGAGCGGACTGTATTGATTATTTATAATATATGATTTATTTACATATATACTGGTTGTTCCACTATATACAGATATAAATTCAATGGCTGCTGCCTGTTGGCATAAGTTGAATATGCTCATGCAAGAGCCAGTTGCGAACAATAGTAATAAAATTGAACATGGTAACTGCGATGTCACACTTGAAGTGAATGCGTTGTGAAATACTAAAACAATCTTGAATATGTATAATCCAATGCTTTACTCATGCAGTAGAGTAGATATGCGTTTCAATATCTAATAAAAACATGATGTGAAATACATAGGCGAGCTCCGATGCTCTTACCACTTGCAGACATGAAAACCAAACAACTTCTTCTAATTCTGACAGAGATGCAGGGTGGCGGCGTTAAAGGGTTGCTATAAATTAGAAAAGGAGCCAAACTAGTAGTTGGAGCGAACAATATCCTATGCGTTAAACACACGTATTAAATTTGGAACTCATAATGTTTAATAATTTTTATTTTCTTCTGTGTTAAGAATTTAGTGACTATTATCTCTGTAATCAGGGGGTTCTCTAAATGAGCCCATTCTAGTAATGTTTAAATGTTTCATGTCATGTGATTTTAGCATATGACAAAGCAACGTGCGTACAATTATATGGTAACCTAGATTAAATAAACTGATTTTTAAATCTAGAGTAGTTCTTCATCCGTGTCAAGTGTCAATTTCTTGCTACTGTTTCAGATAGGCTGGCTTAATGTTATCTAGGAGATATTCGCTCCGCTGAGTTATTTCTTTATGACTCCTACCTGTTGAATGATTATGTGCTGAGATATAAAAAAATTGACCAATGTACTGACCGAAAAATCTATAATAACTTTTTGGAATGAAAAATGGAATGATAAAACCTTGATATAGTAAAAAAATTAAATGTCATGAAAACAGAATCACAGCGTAAATATTGCAATGTGTAGAAACAATAAAGTCATTGGCTATGTCTGTATTGATCAATATGTAATATTTCATTACTTTTGTAACATTAACGTAAAGAAATCTACCTTTCCCTCAAGCTTGCCGAAAAGGGATTTTTTATTGGTGTAGAACAAGAATACATAAGAACTGTTGCTAGATTACATTAGACAAATTTTGGATGAAGACGAATTTTATTTTTTTTTATTCACATTTATTCTAACGCTTATAATCAATGAAAAATTTACTATGTAATTGTCCCAAAACATCCGCTAAAATCTTGAACAAAATTTGAAGTACTTATGTAATAAATACTAATAACATATGGAGAAAATTAGCTATCGGCGGTTTTTAAAAATCGTCTGGTTCAACTGATATTCTCATTTTAATTAAAAAACATTTCAGACGATAAAAGAATTTTGGGTATTGTAATTTTCTATACAAAAGTAGTTTTTTACATCAAAAATATTAGACATGAAAGTATTTTCATCTTGAGCAACGCAGGGCATAGCAGCTAGTGTTAAGTAAAACCAAAAAATAGATTAAATAATTTTATAACCTTTTTCAAATTCTTTCTGAAATAATTATTTTCATTATTTGAAATTGTCGCATTAAAGAGAAATTTTATTCTTTAAATATATATTTTCAAACTATTTTTAAATAATAATTTTCATATAAAACTCAACTACCAAAACCATTAGCAGTTACGCCAATCATCAAGACGAAGTGTTGCTAGCACGATCCATCCTAATCTGTTTTGGCTGTTTGATGTACCATATTGCCGACAAACTCCACTGCAACAAAAGTTTATCCCAATAACAAACTCTGCTTCCTATCGACTATGAACATCGAAGTTGCAGTAAGTGGTGTGCAATAAACACTATAAATATCAGTTTTGTTTTGTGAAGTTTTTTGGTAGGGTCAAGTATCAATAACTTGACTTTTTCTAAATAATCTAAAGGTTAAACTACTTAGAATTAAGATATTGCACACCTCGAATATCAATTTATAGCTTGAAATATGCTTAAAACTTCGAAATATTTAAATTCATCATACCTTCAAGGGTAAACTTCCAATCCACAGAGGAATAAAAATCGAAAAATTTACCTTGAGGCTCCCAAAACATATTCACTTACTCATCATTACAATGGCTCTTCAAATTGGAACGGAAATCCTTTTCAATACGCCATATAACCAAAGGCCACATAGAAACGGTAACTGTCTCAGATTTTTAGGAAATCATCTAGTTTCCCCAACATTAACAAAACTAAAGAGTAAGAAGACAGGAAACAAATCTTGCATATCCGTATTTTCTTATACATGAGTGCTTTCTTTATTATTTTCACTCTTGAAATAAGAGCTTTCATAATTATTTTCATCCTTAAAATACTTCCAGACAAACTTTGAAGATGAAGAAAACCTTCTGGTACTGGTTTTTTCGCATTTTGGTTGGTACTACCCGCTTTCTATGGCACTGCGTGTTGTCTTTCAAATACGGAGGCAAAGGAAAAGTTGTTTCTCCAGTGACAAATCCACTACTGCTGAAATCTGCGACTAAACTAGCTCAAGAAATACGAGAAGGGAAGGTAACTACTTTCATGACTTATCACTTTAGTTTATGCAGTTTCATAAAGGAACACATATGTTACTTAAGTAAACTTTTCATCCATTCCCATGCGCTCCTGATTATATCATATTATTTTTTTATATATCTGTGTGTGTGACGACCTAAAAGGAGTTATAGCCTTTTCTTTCCAATAGATCATAGTGGCAACTGTTTTAGCATTACATTCCCATAGCTAGGGCTCCACTCCACGGAAGATGTGAAAATAAAATTCCCATCCTCATGACGTCAGACGGAAACATAAACGACAAGCTGCGTGGAAACCAATCCCTGACGATCTCTGTTGTCCTGATAACAATGCCAACACAAAAAATAATTCCATGCTTATTAAATTTTCCTATCATTTTTAGGCATTTTTTTAAGGAATAGAAGGGTCTGTCTTTAGAAAATTTAGAGTAATTATACTTCCTAAAACTATATTTATTTTGAAATTTTTTTTCTCGCAAATTCAACGTTTTATCGATTATTGAAAATTAAAGTAAATTTGAAACATAATGAAAACTAACAATACTTTATTCGTATTTTTACTTTCTCGTATACAAAGAGAAAATATTGTAATCGTCAAAAAATTCGATCACGAGATTTTGATGAATCTCCACGTTTTAGACCTCCCTGAGTCCGAAAAACACAATTTTGAAATTATGTCTGTCTGTATGTCTGTGTGTCTGTGAACACGATAACTCGAAAACTATTAGAGATACGGGAATGAAATTTGGTTTATGTACTACGTGAACCACCAGTGCAACTTTTTTTGGCCTATAAAATAGCTGCCAGATCCTGCGAAAGTTTTTTTCATTTAAAATTTTTTTTACTGTTCTTACTTACTACATGAACCATCAGTGCAACAGCTGTGTTTGTGTTCCTGGTTACTTCACGTGGTGCTGCTGTTTACAGATAAGTCTTTAACTTACTATTTTGAATATTTGGATTAAGTTTTAATCAGATTCAAAAGATTCTTATTTTAGTGAGCAGGATTGTTCCATTGTCATGCATGTATAAATAATTTAATATTGATAAGACTCTGCTAAAGGTTAATTAGCATTAAATTCCTAGTAAGTTACATCTTCTATTTATTTTAATCGATATATGTGAATTCATGATGCAAAAGGAAATTAATCTAGGAATGAAGCTTAAAAAGGAAGTATTTATTTCCAGATGTATTAAATTGAAATTTTATTTTAAATAAGGTAAACAGGTTTCTATAACATGAGTTTTGATAAAGTTAGATGGCAACGTAATGCATCATATATATGTAATCCTTACATTTAGCAGTATTGTACTGTTTTACATTTAAAAAAATGGTAAATAAGGATTCATGTCAATTGAAATTAAGAAGTTAATTTATTATTAGTACATGTTGTCAACATTTATATTTAAAAGCAAGACATAATTTTATCGATATTTTTCAGAAGGTTTTGTTTTTATTTATGAGTCAGTTTATGGATCAGTATGATATTTTTCAGTGTGTTTTAGTTGGAAGAACAGTGTTCATACACATAGTCATGTTTGTTAATTAGTGAAAAGAAAACTAGTACAATAATAGGGCGATTTGGTAAAGTATTAACAAGAATATGAATCAAAATATAAGCTTAAGTTAGGCAAAGATTAAAATTAATAATTAAACTGTTAGTGGCCACTATTTAAAAATTTCTTTTACATGAGCCTATTATTAATGAGACAAACGTAATGTTGAGGATGCGGTAAAAATAATTTAATTTTGAATGTGACTGAGGTACCGAAAATAAAATTATCCTATAAACACTGGGTCGACCCTAAGCGTAATCAATACTTGATGCATTGAATCATTTCCTTTTTTTATTGTGTTTTATTAGTATTGTTTTAGTGTTTTGTATTTTTAATTTATGTACGAATGTATTAACATACATTGATTATAAGGCAAAATGTGGTATGAGATTATGTTTGTAAGATGGTAGGGTTAATTTTGATTTTTAATAAATATATTGATTAAAAGCAATTTGGTCTCTGATTTTTCTTCACTACCTTTATGACAATGATGGAGGTAGCTGTTTGGAATGAACCTGGGTTAATATAAAAATATAACATCTAATTATATGTTAAATACACAACGCAAAACTAAAATGTTTATTAATTTACTTGGAATTAAATCTGGAGATTGATTTAAGGATAAATTTAGAACTATAATTAAGAAAAGGTTGCACCTTATGCCTGTTGCTAAGATGTTTCATTAAATGGAAATGTTTGATTATTGATTTGTGAATTTGTTTGATATTTAATTGAATTTGGTGAAATGTGAGACTTTTAGATTGTTTATCATGTGTAGAGGTCCATCTTGAATAATTATTAGTAGATAATTAAAGTGTCTGTTAAGCAACAGGTGTAATGTCATTTATGATAATTAAATTACTAAAATACTAGAAGGTGTAAATACCATTTAAGATATCTAAATTATTAAAAGAGATAAAAGGAAAAATCAGCAAGATTTAAAAGTTCATAAATTGTAATCCTAATATTAATATCATTATATGAAATAAAAATCATAAGAACAATACAACATAGGAAGTATGCGAGAAAGTTTATGGGAGACCGCTCCCGCTGGTTTATCGTGTAATAGTCATTAAAATACTTGGGGATCGCATATTTTATTTTTGAAACTGTTTTGATTGTCTTATTTATATACAATCTTTTAGCTACAAGTTATCCCCAATGAATTACAATCTTGAAATGTCTAGAGAACAGATTATTTTTCGCAAAGTAAATAATATATTCTTTTTAATTTCTGCAGCGAACGGAATTTATCTTGTAAAGTTAATGCTACTTTCTGCCCCTGAATATTCTTTTTTTAAATTTAATAATCATTCATTATATTCATTCTTTTTCTTAAAAATTTTTTCGATCTATTTACATTTTTATCAAGTACTTCAATTATCATTTGAAAAGTTGTATATATTAAAACAGCTGAATTTTGATATGAACTTTTAGAAGATACTAGCTAATTTGGGCTAGTTTTCAGCAACTGCTTTCCAGTCAGATTTCTCTTAGATTCTCAAAATCTGGCTTCCGTTTCTTCGAAATAACAACCTCTATTTTTTTAGCTGAAGAGCGAAGAAGTAGTGCAGGCTTACATAGATAGAATTCTTGAAGTGGAGCCGCTCATCAACGCAACAGGAGACCGCTGTTTCGAGGATGCAATGAAGAAGGCGAGAGAAGTGGATGACCTCATCGCTTCAGGAAACTACTCGAGTGAATATCTAAGCAAAGAAAAACCTCTCTTAGGGGTTCCCTTTTCTATCAAGCTCGTTTTCATGGCTAAAGTAATTATACTCAGAAATAATAGAAAAGCTGAAAATAGGTCCAGATGCATTATAGTAACTTACATTGTAAAAAACCATCGATGAAGCAATAAACAAGCAACCAGGATAGCTTTCTTATTGTACTGTATTCTTTCAGAATCCTTAAATTATGATTGGTGCTTAATATTGATGCTATTAAAATATGTATTAAACTTTTAGGTATACTTAGAACGTTAAACGTGTAACATTTTTTTACGGAAAAGAAAGTTTATTGCGAGATCAAAAAATAAAAGAAAAAATAGATCCTGAAACAAAAAAGTATCATTCGAGTAGATAATACGGGTTTGACTGCAATAAATACGTAGCAATTGAACGCATTCAGAACGACGAGTATAGAAATAACGTGGAATGAAAAATTGGCGGTAATGATTAATTATTTGTCTTGTTATTTGAAGGGCATGTTTCTATGAAACTTACACTAAAATTTTTTCATAAGCATTTTCGTGTTAGCTCTTAAATTTTTTCTAATTATCTATGTATTTCCAATCTTATTGAAATCGTTACTCCAGGATATAAACAGTTTTTATAAAGTCACATTTTTATACCTAACCCTGACGAAAGAGAGATTTTATATTCCTTGTTTTATTAATGCAAACAGAAAAAAGTAAAGCGTTCTCAAAAAATTTGATGGGATGAGTAGCTGTAGGCATTTTATGCAATTTGAATAAAATGAGTTTTTTCTTAATTGTACATCCGTTTCAATTGCCTTATAAATATGAGTGAGCGCCAGGAATGAAAAAAGGGATAGTTAAATTCTGGATTTTAATTAAAATAGTATCAGTAAATATATTCAGACTTCCTAATATCTTAAAGGCAAAACTTATTATTACACATATTGGGAAGTAGTTAATGTATAGTAATATATTCATGAATTAAATGCTGCAATCATCTTCGTTTTCACATCCTCATTTATAAGATAATTATATATTTGTATAAGTTTGCATGATAAAAGTGGGTGATTATAAGTTGAATAAGAGCGTATATTGAGTCACTCTTCTCATTTTCAGGCCTCCGATGCACTGCTGGATACAAAGCTTTCGAGAACGTCACTGCCACGCGAGACGCACCTGCGATTGCAATGATGAAAAGGGCCGGCGCTATTCTGATCACATCCACAAATATACCTGAGCTGCTCGCAAACATTGGAACTGTCAATAAATTGCACGGGACAACCTGTAACCCTTACAATACGAACAGAACGAGTGGCGGAAGTAGTGGTATGTTTCCTTCATTGTCGAAGTGTATGAGTTCATCAAATTTCCCCATACAGGCATATCTAATTTTAGAAAGATTTTAAGATTTCACTCTAATTTCTGTTGAAAAACCACTATATATGTACATTAAGGCGGGCCGAAAAAAAGACAAAATTTTGTTCATGTCGCTATGCCACGGAAAAGGTACGAATTAGTGAGAAATTAAGCGAGGAAGAAAAGTGATTCTTTCCGTTCTCGCATGGACCTTAATAATCTTAAAAAGTGACGAAAATCGACTGCTTTTCAATATTTTTTTTAAATTTTCGCTCTGTCTATTTATTATAATATTAGCTTGTAATTATTCATCTTTTTAAATGGTAATAAAATTTATTTTATCAAATTCGATTTATAATTTCCGGTGGCACGTTCCCTCCAAAGAAGACAAAAATATATGAAATTTCTTCAATATGTAATTTTTCGTTCGTAAGTTTCAACATAATCTTCATACATCATGATGAATTGCAAAAGGTCGATGCATATGCATAACGAAAGTTTATTTAGGTCTAAAAATATATCAATTTCATTTTTTTTCTTTGTTTACTGTCAGACATTACAATACTAAGCTCCAAAATTACAATATTATTTGTTACTTAAGAACGAATGGCAAGAACGCAGAAAGTAACAAAAAAATTAACTCATCTTAAACACTTTCACTGCCCCCATAGGAAGTTAAAGTGATCACCGGGTGCTAAACTTAAAAAGATTAGCATTATGTGGAAAGATACCCGTGACCCATGGGTGATGCTCGCAGCACAGAATGAAAAATTTTTTAGATCCACTGGTGAGGCTCATGGCAGTGAATGTGTTAAGTAAACCTTTCAGTCATTAAAATATTTTCATGTCTTAAATTTCTTGCATGGTATTTTACTCTTTTTTTCTCACCAGATGAAACTTGAAGTCTGATTTATGGGAAAACTCGGAAATTACGGGCAATAGCGTCGTTTCAGGACTTCTACAAACTTTTCGTGATGTTTCTGATTAGCGCTTCCGTTTGGATTTTGAGATCCTGGACACAAATATAAATTGGAGCTCTCGTAAATAAAGTTTTCTATAGTTTGGTGCATGTGATTTCTCAAAGAAACATCAGGATATCAATATATGAATGCACCTTCTTTTATGAAATTTTTTGTTTAATAAAAATACTCTAAGCAAACATAAACTCTTGTTAAGAGATAAAAATGAATGGGTTCTGCTTTATCAAAGTCGGAATATTTCAAATGATGAAATGTGTCATCTAGTTGCAAAAGTGGCCATGTCTATTTTTTTCACAAATGCATTTTTTCAAATATTTTAAAACTATATTATCTTTTCTACGACTTGGCAACCCGAAAATGTTTAAAACCTGGCCCTATCCATGTTTAAAATGAACCCGAAAATCAAGGTGTGCTGCAGAACTGGTCATCTCCACTAATGGGTACAGATTCAAAACCGGCCATCTCCAAATCCGCAGGGCAGCGCAGCGGTAGTTTCGTGAAATCTTGCCAAAACTTACAGCTGATAATATGGAAGCTGTGATAAGTTCGAGTTTGGTTTTTCTGAAGTATTACACTTTTGAACAAAATGGAGAAAAGTGTTGAAGTTCTTCCTCATCAAATACGTTAGCGTAAAAGATATCCATCTGTTTTCGTGGAAAAAGCCCAAAACAAGGCGGAGGGGCTGGTGCCTGCCTCTCACCACTGGTACAAAGGAAGAAAGCCGGGACTTTCCCTATCCCTTCCATGCGACAGGCAGTCCGGTACCTGTCTTTCACGACTTGCTAGCGGCCACCTGAAATGCCTTACATATTCTGAGGACAACAAGATCTATCCTCTCTGCCTTAAATGCCAACAAAATCAAGCATCACCTAAACACATTTTGGACTGTCTAGGACTTGACTGGGAAGAAATTTATTCTTCTCCCCTTTTAGTCATTGATTTCATCAAAGTCAAAGGATTCCTTGATCTGGTCTGACTCTGTCAGACTCGATTGGAGATTAGTAACAACAACAACATATCCATCTGTGGAGAAGTGAGAGGTGGCAGAACAGAAACGGTAGGTGCTATTCACAATAATTCATTTATTTATGCATAAAATTGAATATGGAAGACGACTGTAAGGTGGGAGGGGGATAAAGTCCACAGAAATGTCTGTTGTGCTTTCAGAAAAGAGAGGAGGAGACCGAAGATCATCTAAATTTGAGCCAATAAAGAACGCTGTGGTCTCTTTCATAAATACATTCAAGTGCATTGAATTTCTTTATGAGAATTTACCACAGCAGTTGACTAAAAATAAGAAAAATATGGCTTATTTACAACTCCAGTACCCAAGACGAGTCACTCACTTAGTCTCTGGTACTTTAAAAACCTATTCAACGCAATAGCTAATATTGATTTTGGTTCGCCTAGTGTTGATGTTCGTTCTAAATGCTTGGAAATGAATGAGAGGATCAAAGCAGCCAAGACTGAAGAAGAGAAGCAGACATTTATAATTGAATCCACGTACATGAAAAGCGAGCTGCGGCTTTTTTTTCTATTTACCTTATGCTTTGACAGCCGAGGAAGCTTCACCTAGCCGAAAATCTTTGTCCAGTCGACGTATTATAAGTATATAGATGTACCTATATAACTTGATCCTCGTATTCGTCTCATCTAAAGATCCCTTGCCCAACAATAACGAATTAATATAGACTTCAGGGAACATAAATTCCCAAAGGATTGAAATGAAATTTTATCAACTTTGTTTCATTGGGTCTTGAATACTGACATCACAGGTGTTATGGTCCTCAAAAGTATGGCTGACGGGTGTGGAGCATTGGTGGATTTCGACAGTATGAAGCCACTAGAGCAAAATTGTTTTGAGGCTCCCTCTCCTACCTAATGTAAATTTGTAGTAGGTTTGGCACTGCGATATGTAAGTAAGGGACAATATTTGTAGGGGAAAAACGGAGGTGGGCACATGAAAAAATATGGATTCCGAGCAACGTCGGGTTATCAGCTAGTGTTATAATAAATAGATAGAAAAATTTTAAAATTTTAAAAATTTTGCTAAACCGTAAATTTTTGTCTGTCTTTACGATTTTTAAGGCCCATGAGGAAACTGAAGGTAGCAATAAATTTGCTTAGTTTTTACTCCCACCCTAATGCACATATATTAACTATGTGCAAAGTATAATCGTTTTTTATTAGAAACAGAAAGGCAAAGAATACTAAGAGTAAAGTATTCATTTAGTTTTGTTAATAGTTTGTAATAGAAAAAAGCGGGCTTTCTAAATGAAATCAACTTAATTTTCTTCATTTCAGGTGGAGAGAGTGCTTTGATTGCGGCCGGTGGATCGGTGCTCGGAATTGGCAACGATATGGCAGGCAGCGTCAGAATCCCGGCTCATTTCACGGGAATTTTCTCGCACAAACCGACAAGAGGTATAAGTGAAAAAATATGAAGGTGTAACTATTCAAAAGTATTCCAATTGAGCATGTATATGTATGTTTTTCAACAGTACATTTTATGCTACAATTCCTGTACTTCATTTTATTTTTCTTCAATTATATTTCGTTTACCTACCCTGCTGCTTTGGGTTCAGAAAAATGTAAGCTTTAATAAGCAATTAACTCAAACTTCTCTGTCATCAAACCTGCCTTCTACTTAAAGTGTCATTCACAGAAAATATTATTTAATATTTATTGATTTAAATAGTCTGTCTGAAGTTATTTGAAAGGTATTGATGTCCATTATTCGAAACCCGATTCCACTGAAGATCCGTCATGCATTGGGCCTGTTGCACGTTAATTCATAAGTAGGGGGGACAAACATCCTCCCGCTGGTGTTGTGCGGAAGTTTGGAGAGGTAGGGGGCAGCTCAGGTGTCGTCCTCGTAATCTGACCGCAATTCGAAATTACGAGATCCATCCCAAAATAACCCTCGTGTTGCTTCAAAACGGGATGTTAATACAGGGTTATTCAAAATGGTGTACGGTATTTTAACGTACTAGAATAAAGTCAATTATAAACAAACAATTGCGAGAACAAATTTAAAGGAAAGGGCGGCTCAAATATTTTTATTTTATGACATTATAAGTGTTCGATGTGACTTCCTCGAGCCACGCTGACAACACCATAGTCCATTTCTTCCTACACTCGTTTTAGCATGTTTGGTGTTACTATGTTCAAAGCATTACTTATGCGTGTTCGTAGGCCCTCCAAGTTGCGTGGCAGTAGTGGCACATACACTTTTTCTTTCACAAAGCCCCACAAGAAAAAGTCACATGGGGTAATGACTATCTGGAATCTGTCTCCACACTGGAAACTGGAAGTGCTTGAATCCTCAACAATGTGATTCCTAATCGTGGAATTGGCCGCGCCGGAACAAACGACAAAGTGATGTTTCCTCGGTCTCCCAGGTCACCGGACATTACCCCGTGTGACTTTTTCTTCTGGGGCTTTGTGAAAGACGAAGTGTATGTGTCACCACTTCCACACAACTTGGAGGACCTACGAACACGCATAATGCTCTGAACTTAGTAACACCAGACATGCTGAAACGAGTATGGGTTAGAAATGGACTATCGTCTGGACGTTGTTCGCGTGACTAGAGGAAGTCACATTGAACACTTATAATGTCATAAAATAAAAATATTTGAGTTGTCCTTTCCTTTAAATTTGTTCTGGTAAGTGTTTGTTTATAATTGACTTCATTCCAGTATGTTAAAATACCATACATCATTTTGAATAACCTAACCTGTCCTTTATTTCATTTTACTTGAATTATATTTTGTTTACCTACCTTTCTGCTTCGGGTTCAGAAAAATGTAAGTTTTTTTTAAAGTAATTTACTCAAACTTTTCTGGCATCAAACCTACCTTCTACTTAAAGGGTCATACACAGAAAAGATGATTTAATATTTATTGATTTAAATAGTCTGTTTGAATAGATATGTCTATGTTAGGCCTACGGAAAGAATGCTGACCACATTCAAACAAAAAAATGTTACTGAAGTCCCACTTACTACATTTCAAGAATATGGCTTTTATGAAATGCCTGAAAGTTATTTCGTAGAATTTTCTACTTGCACTAACGTTAGATCGCGTTCTACTCCCTACTACAATTTGACCATCAGATGTGATTTTCCAAAACTGTTCTATATATAATACATCGCAAGCATCTCCAAGATGTGCCGCAGTAAGACTGCTCTGATGTTAAAGTCTCTTTATAAGAAACAAATGCTTGAGATAAGATAACTAAAAATGTTTGTGGGGTTTTCTATATGCTTTCGAGATGAGTTCAAATAATGAAAATGTTAGAATATGCTCAAATGGTCTTTTTAAGAGCAACAGCCTACACTTCCCCAGAACTTGCACAAATGTACAAACCAATAATGTAATGCATGCCAAATAATTTTCTGAAATTTTGCGTGATCATTCGGAAATAAAACAGTGGATTTAAACGAAATCGCCAATGCATAGGCTAAAATATCTTTTTGAAATTTTCTTTATTTTAATAACTCTAATCATTCTAAGAAATATAAATGTATGACGTCATCTAAAACAAACTCCAGGCCCTTATAAGACAGTCAATTGTGCAAAGATCCAAGTCAATGCAACTTCTTGGTAATATAATCATGCATTTCATGAGAATTTACAGAGGTGTTTGCAGTTGTGTTTCGCCACGGTATGGAACCAAAATTTAATTAAATACATCGATCACACAACTGATAATTATGTTTTAAAAATATTAAAGTATTTTATTTGTCATGGAGAAAACACGAGTGTACAAAATTTGAAAACTCTACAAATTTCCATCTTTGCGAATATGAAGCCAGTCAAGTTAAAGAAAAGTGAATATTAATATTTAAAGGAGTTTTTAAACACACTTTGTTTAGTGTAGGGGGGCTAAAACCGGGTACGCTTGATTCTGGTGCTATTATTTTTCCTATCTAGCAGATGGACACACTTTACCAGTCAAGAAAAAGGAATAGGCACAGTGACGTGTTGTAGCTGTTGAATTCACTGCACCTTTTTATTTGTTTTAAAACGTTAACTCTCTGATGTACGTTTGATTTTATACTATCTTTACCTAAAAATCATTCCATTATAAAAACTATATTTAGTTCAGCTTATACGTTTACTAAGAACTTATACTAAGGATTATTGGAGTAAATCCTTATTTTTGGGGCAAAAAAAGGATTTACTCCAATAATTGCACGGTTCTATATCGTTTTTTATAACCTCTGAACTCGGGGTAAAACCGGGTACTCCAAGTGGTGTCAAGACCGGAAAGTCAGTGTTGATGATTCCTCTGATTAAGACGATAAAACACATCAGACGTTGATTGTTTAAATTTTAATGATGAATTTGCTAATTTAAAAAAATAGAAGGGTTAATCCAATGTAAAAACTGTCTTAGCTGTGCCCACGAAAGCTGCAGTGGTAAGGAGGAAGAAGATAAATGCTTTACATGTGAATTTTGTAACTAAAATTCTCAAATTGTCGTATAAAATAAAAATGTTTGTAGGGTTTTCTATATGCTTTCGAGATGAGTTCAAATAATGAAAATGTTAGAATATCCTCAAATGCTCGTTTTAAGGAGCAACAACCTTGCACAAATTTATGGACGAATAATGTAGTGTATGCCAAATAATTTTCTGAAATTTTGCGTGATTATTCGGAAATAAAACAATATATTTAAACGAAATCGCCATTGTATAGTCTAAAATATCTTTTTGAAATTTTCCTTATTTTAGTAAATCCAATCATTCTAAGAAATGCAAATGTATGACGTCGTCTAAAACAAACTCCAGGCCCTTATCAATTGTGTAAATCAATACAACTTCTTGGTACGATAATCATGCATTTCATGAGAATTTGCAAAGGTGTTTCCTATACAAGTGGGCGCATTTTTTTATTTTTCGCAAATTTCTCTTCTAATATAACCTGTTAAATATCAAGACGAAAAGGCGGCCATCGGTGGAACGAGATTTATAATTAGATATAGGTTCTTCACTATTTAATTGCTAAAAGCTATAGAGTGTGTTTTAAAAAAAACTTGAAGAGAAAATTTTTGATTGAAAATAAATTAACTCGTAGAAGTTTATCACAAAAATAAAACTAAAAAATTAAATAACATTTTTATTTTATTTAACTTACTAGTGAATAACTCATATCACCTACATTTCTGCTTTTTTTTCTTTTCGATAAGCACTGCAGCCTTTTCAATAGCAATGCGAATTTTTCCAGAGTCAGTTTTTTTTTATTATTATTATTATTTCCTTCCAGATACATAATAAGAACTGTTTCATTTAAATATTTGAGCAAAAGTTAGTCGAATCTCGACTCATATTCTGATAAATTGATAAGTAATTAAATGTTCTTACAGATTCTTTCATCTTCATTCGGATCATTCTTCATAAAATTTATTCCAGATTTTTAACCATTGCATGCTTTTTGCCAGTAGTGCTTTCGGTGAGCGTTGAAAATTCCTTTTAGTGCATCCATTTGTTTGACAACGTTAAGCTAAAGCTCAAGAGCTGTGGAAATGGACTTTTTTGAGCGTTTGTTCTAACGTGTTAAATTGAAACGACGCATTATGTATGCCGTGAAAATAAAAAGTTGATTGTTAAAAAAATTTACATGTAAACGAAAAATGCATTTCATCAGATTTCAATATTTTTTTATTGCACTGAAGGCGATGAGCTCGAAGGTTGTTTCTTGCGTAAGTGTTTCGAGTGATATTTCTAGTTATGAAAAATTAGGCAGATTTATTTTTGACAGAAATATTTCCTTTTTAGGAAAATAAATAATTTTATTATATACCTAATATTTACTTAACCAGTCTTTATTGTTTGTCAGGTCTGGTACCGTACCAAATTAAGGCTGTTTTCCTCCTGAGATGACGGGTGAACCACCATAGCCTTCAGACAATACTTTTTCTGGAATAAACTAATTATTTTTTCGCAGTATTGATATTTATTTAACCTGTCACTATTATTTACAGGTCTAATACCAAATGAAGGCTGTTTTCCGTTTGAGAAGCTGGAGGAACCATCAAAGCCTTCAAACAGCGAGATCTCTAAACATGTTTCGACTGGACCCATGTGCAGGTACGCGGAAGACCTCATAATCAGCATGAAGAGTCTTTCATCAACAAGCGGAGTAACACTTAACTTTCATGAAAAGGTAACGATGGCAATATTTTCATGAAAATTAGAAGAACTGAAACTTATCGATCATGGGTGGACTTTTATCCAATGGTGCTTTAATCACAAATTTGACAATTTAATGTAGATGGAAGAGCTAGTAATCGCAATTTTCTATTTGATTATGCTTAAGGCATTTTCATGTGAAGCTAGCAATAGCCATGAGGGTAAATATAGGAAAGAAAAATGGCGTCAACTTTGAAAGGAAAAATTTGATAATGGTCGAAATTCCTCATGTGATCAAAATATTTTGATTTCTTTTCTTTATATTGAAAAGGTGAGCTTATAATCACTATTTTCCATTTGATTATGCAAATTCAAGTTAAGTTATTTCCTTTTCTAAGGCATTTTTTTATGTAAAGCCAACAATAACGGTGAGAAAAAGTATAGGAGTTAAAAATATCCTTGGCATGAACATTGGAAGAAAAAATTAGATAATGGTCGAAATTCCTCATGTCATCAAAATATTATGATTTCTTTATATTGAAAATGTTTATTGTTTCGCTGATAATTATTAACCGTCCATATTTCTTACTTTACGGCTTCTGAAACTTTTTGAAGTTTCTCATGTAGCGATTCTAAGAACTATACAAGTGCACTCAGGAAAGAGGTTTTTTTTGTTTTGTTTTCTGTTACAATTAAATTTTAATTAGAATTGTAAACTGACTTTTGATTACGTTTTTCTAAAAGTATATGTGTGAGAAATTCAGATATAGAACTAAACTTACATGTTAAAATATGAATAGCACAACGTTATTGTTTAAAAGCTTCATTTGAACATGATTAAAGAAACTATTATAATGAAATTGCCATCCAAATTGTGAAATCTATAGATAAAAATATGATGCAGTAATAATATGCTAGAGATCTGCGCCGCATGTCAATACAAGTTGTTTCTTTTCCAGGTAGATTTCAGAAAAATGAAGGTGTGTTACTTAAAGGAAATACGAAGTCCCATGGTGCCACCAGTACATAAAGACATTGCAAATGCTTTGAAAAAAGTAAGGGAAGTTTTAACAAAATGTACACTTCGGAGTGATTTCATATCCTTTTATTTTTGGCATTATATCCTTCTACACGATTTGTTTCACATTTTTTTCCGGCAAAACTTGTAACTCATCATAAATTTGTGATATTTGATACATAATTCGTTACTTTCTAAAAGAATATTCAGCTAGTTTTATATTTTCTATCAGGAGAATTTCATAAACCAAAGACTTATTAATTTGTCACTTATCAATTAATTAATTCTTAAATGAGAAAAAATATATTATTTAAAATGATAGAAATCTTTTGATTGAGTTAATTCAATAATAAAGGTGACTGATCACCTAAAAAAGACTCTGTCCATAGAAAACATCACAGTTACATCTATGATCTGATTAAAAATTAGGCTTATAATTGCTGATTGCTACCAACGTGGGGATGTGATATACGACACAGAATTTTCGAACAATGTTGTAGATGAATCATACAATATTTTTGGAATGCCAATTGAATATGGTTCAAATTACATTCGAAAATTATTTTATTAAACGGACATGTTAGTAAATCGTAATATTTTGCTATTCGAGGTTTTGCCAAGACAAATTAATCTGATGATTTTTCAGTTTTATTCTTTGACTCAAATAATTTGACATTTAAAATGGACGTTAACAACTAGGATGCATTGATTTATCAATAAAATCTTGCAGAAAGAGATAAACATATACAAATATTTAACAATTTCTTTTATCAGAAAGATGCTGGAATAATTTTAAATCTACCATGTAACAACATACGAAACAGAAATTCTTTTATAAAATATAAGTGTTATTATCTCCTCATTTTTGCTATTTATCATAAGATTGTATAAACTACAATATTTGATTATGTTTCAGGCCATTGTGAATATTTTAACACCAAACCTTATGGCTTGTATAAAAAATTCCAGAGAAAAGAATATTGATGCACTTTCCTTAAACACAATATTTCAAAAGATTATTATGCTTTAGCAGAAAATTATTAAAGAATTCTAATCCTTCAAAATTTTACTCTGCATTTCTGCAAATAATCTTTTATTTTTTCAGGCAGTGTCGTATTTCGAAAATCGTTACAACATAACAGCTGAGGAGGTGAGGATGCCCTCTCTGTACGACGCAAACAGATGTGTACTGAATATTCTATTCCAGTGCATGACGAATGTGAAAGAAATATTTCTCGGCGGCGAAGATTTGGGTTTCAGTGAAAAGATAGACTTCCTGAAAGCCTTGATAGGAAAATCAGTTTTATGTTTCTCGACTCTAGTGTTTTTCAACCTATCATATTTTCCCTTATGGTACAATAAAGACAGAGCTCCGTATTATCAAAAGATGTTAAGAAAGTGGATTACAGAATTCGATAAACTCTTAGATGAAAATACCGTGCTCCTGATGCCGACTTCTCCTCTCGTTGCTCCTTACAATTCCGAAGTCATCCTAGCATTCCCCAGCACGTGCTACACGTCAATATTTAACGTTCTCGGCTTGCCCGCTACCCACTGTCCAATGGGTTTCACCAAACAAGGTCTTCCTTATGGCATCCAGATAGTTGGACGAGCTAACAACGACGCTCTTACGATAGCTTGTGCGGTTGAGTTGGAAAGGGCGTTCGGTGGTTGGAAGTCACCTGGTGAGATTTAAATACTTCACAGAGAGGTGCGACATGGTGTGAAGAGTATCGTATCAATTTTGTTTGTGTGCGTGAGAAAGAAGATTTGAAAAGTCAAGTTTACCGATAAAAAAGGAATGCCATTTAGGATCCAGACTTTTTGACATAGTGAAATAATCATTATCATCATTTAGTTAGAAATGAATACTTTTTGCGTTTAATTTAAAGACTCTAAAACTAGCATTTTATGCAATTAAGTTTTATTTCGTTGTGTGTGAGATATTTCCTAACGTAAGATATTAGAGGTATCCTTGCTGTTTCCCGATACTTTTTGTTGCAAATGTATGAAAAGAAGATGAAGAGATTTGGAAGTTTGGAAAAAATGGCAATAAATATTTCTTGTCTTTTAAGGTACAAAAATAGTTTTGGATTTCACAAAACATTGATTCTTTAATTCTGAGTTACAGCTTTGTTAAAGGCAAATGTAATAATTTGATTAATTTAATATTAACTCTATTTACTAATTTCATTTTTGGTCATATTTCTTTCTGCAATGTGATTTGTAAGCATATATCCAATAACTGCGGCGATATTGAACTTGTGTATTTAATCGTTGATGCAGTTGCCTAAATTTTCATCTTCTCTAATATTATTAGTATTTTCGCAACTAGAAATGTTTTGCGATATTGTTTATCTGCTTCTGGACAGATAAGCATGAATGTAATACCAGACCATATTGTTACATCAGATTCAAAA